>OX578278.1:0-600000 GCA_951217055.1 Gerris lacustris | reverse complement strand
GGGACGTCGCTCATGTAGGTGATCTAGAATCTAGAAGACATCTGCAGAAGAGTCAGGTGGTGGTGACTGGAGGACGCGGCAAGGAGATGGCACTCAGCGTGAAATCTCAGCTCATTGTCTAGCCTGGCCATGTTGCTGCTATATCGAGATGTGGCTATTGTTACGGACACAACATGTCACGAATAACAATAACCGCCCGCTATCTCACATCTTACTGCCGCTTCATCGTCTTTTACAGAGTAGTCTTGTACAAGAGTAACATTTCTGCGACGACTTTTCCTCCTCCGATCTGTTTTCTGTAAACTATGTCGTCGGCTTTGAGAGGAATTCATCTTTACTACGTATGAGCATTAAATTTAATTTTAAGGCATCGTAATTAAACAGATTTAACATCTGCTCGATGTGTTTGATAAGTTTAAACATCGAAGCAATAAAGTGGCAACATAACACTGAAAACCACGTGACCTCTTGCATACAATAACAATGAAGAGTTGCGAATGCAGTTGCTGCAATGGTAAGCCAAGACTTAGTACTGAATGCAACTTGCTGCGAGCAGCCGAAGTACCTAGTCACGTGATCAAGTCGAATGGTTTTCCCAGTTTTCTCGGTGCGGTGGTTTTTCCAAGAAACAAGTTAGGGATCCGGTCGCTGTTTTCTCTATGGGAAGTCAGTTCATATGATTGAGTATTTCTCGTCCTAATGATCCGTGGAAACTGGTTTCCATCGAATTCTTGGTATTTTTGCGGTTCAGCATTTGATCCGAGTTATCGGTCGCTGATCACGACCGACGCTTGTAGTATAATATTGAAAACGTAAACATAAAGATAAAAACTTGTATAACTTGTAAAAGTTAAGGAAACTAGAGGATATATCAGAGACGTCTATACATTCCAACGGAGCTCCGAATAAATAATTCCTTTTACACGATAACCTACTAATAGTTACATATAAAGACATACTCGCTGCCACACATCGTATTTAGTACGTTCTTCCGAGCTTACCGAAGGTAAAGGAACAATAATTTTAATGTTAATATAACAATAAAGTACACGATGGAATGCAAGGAAGCTATGTGCCACACTAATTGGCAGTCTATTTTTACTTGTTTGTTGTTTAACTTTTGAATATTCAATAATAAGAATATTCGCAGACTTCAAATTAAAATGAGCGGTTTGAGAATAAAGGAAAAATAATGGCTTCTATTTGTGGCTCAGTTCAACTTCTGGTTAAGGTCGTAGAAATGCCTGGGCATCCTGAAAATTGCCCCATTAAAATACCGAATAATTGAAAAATTAAATTAATAGTAGGAAAAAAATACTTTAGTTCTATCACAGAATAGCTTTAAATAATTAAATTAAATTACTATACGTATTTCGACCAACACTGTGATCATCTTCAGGTACTTATTAAAAACACTACAACATTACGATAAAACTAACATAATTTCAAAATCCTTCAACAAAGCATAACATAACAAATTGCACACATAGTAACAAAGATAAACTAAAAACATTAATAATAATTAACTTGTCAGATTAGAAAAGAAACAAAACAAACATTTTTTTTTTCACTAGAGGTTGCTATAACTACAAGCGATGTAGTACTGTACGGTGCACTAGAGGTTGCTATAACTACAAGCGATGTAGTACTGTACGGTGCACTAGAGGTTGCTATAACTACAAGCGATGTAGCACTGTACGGTGCACTAGAGGTTGCTATAACTACAAGCGATGTAGTACTGTACGGTGCACTAGAGGTTGCTATAACTACAAGCGATGTAGCACTGTACGGTGCACTAGAGGTTGCTATAACTACAAGCGATGTAGTACTGTACGGTGCACTAGAGGCTGCTATAACTACAAGCGATGTAGTACTGTACGGTGCACTAGAGGTTGCTAACTACTATACGTAGTGTTTTCGTCTATAATCACATAATATGGGAGGTTTCAAAGATTTGAACGTCAATAACCGTACATGTTATAAATCTATTATTAATATAAGTTGTCAAGGGTTCAAAGGGACTAACTTAACCAAGTGACTTTATACTTCTACTTGAATTCAATGTAATGAAATGATAATCATATTGGCAGAGAGTGGAGTTGCATTCAAATAATAATATGTTATGACGTGGGTTTTACATGATGGCATGCCTCCTGCATCGAGTCAACCTCGTCCTATCCATAATTAGTCCAACTAAAACTAGAAAATCTCACTAATCGATCCTTCCATTGTATAATATTTACAATGATGACGTTAAACTGTAAGTTTTCACTGAATATGGACTCTGATGAACAAACAATTCCACTGTAATTACCCCCCGCCGTGTAATTACACTCGTTAAAACATACCGCGAGTCCACCTTATGTAACAGCTCTAGTTTCAATTTATGCAAACCAAAACAGCAATAACTTACAATGTTTAACATAGATATAAACATTGTACGAGCCAAGAGCGCAGTCAGTTGTTCTATTCAGAGACTTGGGCTTGGAAAGGTTTGTTAGTCTAACGATAAGTAGCGTGAAGATAGACCGATCTGTACCAAACATGAGTGCCATTTGTACAGTTTTTTGACATTGTACACTTATATTTTCAAGATGGTGAACAAATAAGCAAAACGTTTATAGTCGGCATGACATGTTCTACATCGTTTTGAAGGTCTTAAAGAGAAGGATATAAATTGGTTGTGCGTCAAGTCTCACGTGAAAAGGGTTTCTTTGGTATTGTGAACATCAAATTAGAATAGGAGGGGGGGGGGGGCACACTAAATTTTGATATTTTTTTGACAAAATAGCATGGAAAATTAAACACTTTCCACAAGTTTTATATATTTTTGTAATCTACTCTTCAATATTTTTCATTTGATACCCCACTCAAAATTAAAAAAAAAAAAAAAATGTCGCGTGACGTAAATTATCCACAATTTTGGATTTGAACAGCTGATAATTTTGAGTTCGCTATATTTTTCCTGTGTGTCAAAACGATCTTTAATACTGGAAAGTTTCATGTTTTTTATCTCTTTTGATTCAAAAGTTATTGGAACCGTACAGAGTGACAGACAGACAGACAGACACAGGAACGAAACTATAAGGGTTTATTTTTTTAGTTTTACCAACGAAACCCTAAAAAGGAATATGTATATTATGAAGTGTGTGTAGGAAATACGTAACTATATATTATTACAAATTTGCTTTCTTGGACGGCATTTTTAAAATAAATATGGCCGTAATGTAGGTGTTGAAAGAAAGTCGATGCTTACACGGCACGACACACATAATTAAGGGCAGAGCCACTAGTAGGCCTCTTTTACTCACTGTTCAGATTCACATGAAATTCAGCGCACAGTTTCAGAAAAATCAAAAACCCGAGACGGAATCGAGAATTTAGTTTAGCCACGGATATCGATCAAATGTTCAATAATAATTAACTGTCACGAGGAAAACGATAAACAAGTAATAAATGTAAAACACAGGACCGGGAGAAAGTCGAGCACGCGGTATACCGGACAGATTTGTAACTAAGTAATGCTGATTTTGGAGACTTGTACACTACGAAATACTTTGATTGCAAGGCTCTATATCATGGCGTCCCATTCTCCGCAAGATGTTTCCAAGGGAAAGGTTTCACGATTTGCCCAAGTTTTCGGGAGGCGGCCGTCTGCCGTGGACTCGTCGTGAAGTCAAGTATAACTTAAATACTTTGATATTTATAAACTTCTGACTTGGAAAAAATCCAATAAGAACCGAGTCGGAGTTGTTGCGTAGAGCGACATTCTGGCGGTCACACCGAGCGAAACTAATGCGACGCGACTCCTCTACCTGACGCGACCCGACGTCGCACAGTCCCACTGTACCTCGTCCAGTAAGGTCGCTCCGTATCTCTTTCCCATCATCTTATTTTCTTTACCGGAATATTTCAAATAAAAAAACCCGGTCGATTAAAATATACAAGAAGAAAGTATTACTGCAGCATGTAAGAGATTAATTTCTAGTTGTCGCTCCAGATAGAGCTGCCGCATGTTCATTCCAACTGGAGGCTCCTGAAACTACCCGTGGTGCTGTCACAGCCCATAGTACTGTCACAACCTATAGTACTGTCACAACCCATAGTACTGTCACAACCCATAGTACTGTCACAACCTATAGTGCTGTCACAGCCCATAGTACTGTCACAACCTATAGTGCTGTCACAACCCATAGTACTGTCACAACCTATAGTACTGTCACAACCCATAGTACTGTCACAACCTATAGTACTGTCACAACCCATAGTACTGTCACAACCTATAGTGCTGTCACAGCCCATAGTACTGTCACAACCCATAGTACTGTCACAACCCATAGTACTGTCACAGCCCATAGTACTGTCACAACCCATAGTACTGTCACAGCCCATAGTACTGTCACAACCTATAGTACTGTCACAACCCATAGTACTGTCACAACCCATAGTGCTGTCACAAGCCACAGTACTGTCACAGCCCATAGTACTGTCACAACCTATAGTGCTGTCACAGCCCATAGTACTGTCACAACCTATAGTACTGTCACAACCTATAGTACTGTCACAACCCATAGTACTGTCACAACCCATAGTACTGTCACAACCTATAGTGCTGTCACAGCCCATAGTACTGTCACAACCTATAGTGCTGTCACAGCCCATAGTACTGTCACAACCTATAGTGCTGTCACAGCCCATAGTACTGTCACAACCTATAGTGCTGTCACAGCCCATAGTACTGTCACAACCCATAGTACTGTCACAACCCATAGTACTGTCACAACCTATAGTTCTGTCACAACCCATAGTACTGTCACAACCCATAGTGCTGTCACAAGCCACAGTACTGCCACAACCCATAGTACTGTCACAACCCATAGTACTGTCACAACGCATATGGCCTTTATTTCCCTTTGCTTTCCTTCTCTGGACATTTTTATTTCTACTTCGTTTTGCATAAGTATGAATAAATCACAATTTAAAGCATTTCCTTGCAACTACAGCGTACAACTACACTGTACAACTACACTGTACGACTACACTGTACGACTACAGCATACAACTACACTGTACAACTACAGCATGCAACTACAGTGTACAACTACAGCATACAACTACAGTGTACAACTACACTGTACAACTACAGTGTACAACTACAGTGTACAACTACAGTGTACAACTACAGCATACAACTACAGTGTACAACTACAGCATACAACTACAGTGTACAACTACAGTGTACAACTACAGCATACAACTACAGTGTACAACTACAGTGTACAACTACACTGTACAACTACAGTGTACAACTACAGTGTACAACTACAGTGTACAACTACAGTGTACAACTACACTGTACAACTACAGTGTACAACTACAGTGTACAACTACACTGTACAACTACAGTGCACCACTACACTGTACGACGCGACGCATAATATCAATTCGTTTTTTTATTAGCAGCTATTTTAGCCAGAGTACAAGAGATTTGTAAAAATCTTGAGGCTAATAGATACTGAAAGGATAATTTGGGTGATCCGTGCCTTACAATGAACCGGAATAAACGTAGCAATTCTGTGGTTGGACCGACAAGTGTTACTACGGGGTAAATATTCTCATTGTTTTGTTCTTCTACCTAAATAAAATGGACCAAGTTGCGGGTTGTACTGTTATAATCGTAGCGAGTCTAGGTTGCGGATAATCTGGGTTGTACTGTTTGCATCGTAGCGAGTCTAGGTTGTGGATAATCTGGGTTGTACTGTTAGAATCGTAGCGAGTCTAGGTTGCGGATAATCTGGGTTGTACTGTTTGCATCGTAGCGAGTCTAGGTTGCGGATAATCTGGGTTGTACTGTTTGAATCGTAGCGAGTCTAGGTTGTGGATAATCTGGGTTGTACTGTTTGAATCGTAGCGAGTCTAGGTTGCGGATAATCTGGGTTGTACTGTTTGAATCGTAGCGAGTCTAGGTTGCGGATAATCTGGGTTGTACTGTTTGAATCGTAGCGAGTCTAGGTTGTGGATAATCTGGGTTGTACTGTTTGAATCGTAGCGAGTCTAGGTTGCGGATAATCTGGGTTGTACTGTTTGAATCGTAGCGAGTCTAGGTTGCGGATAATCTGGGTTGTACTGTTTGAATCGTAGCGAGTCTAGGTTGCGGATAATCTGGGTTGTACTGTTTGAATCGTAGCGAGTCTAGGTTGCGGATAATCTGGGTTGTACTGTTTGAATCATAGCGAGTCTAGGTTGCGGATAATCTGGGTTGTACTGTTTGAATCGTAGCGAGTCTAGGTTGCGGATAATCTGGCTTGTACTGTTTGAATCGTAGCGAGTCTAGGTTGCGGATAATCTGGGTTGTACTGTTTGAATCGTAGCGAGTCTAGGTTGCGGATAATCTGGGTTGTACTGTTTGAATCGTAGCGAGTCTAGGTTGCGGATAATCTGGGTTGTACTGTTTGAATCGTAGCGAGTCTAGGTTGCGGATAATCTGGGTTGTACTGTTTGAATCGTAGCGAGTCTAGGTTGTGGATAATCTGGGTTGTACTGTTTGAATCGTAGCGAGTCTAGGTTGCGGATAATCTGGGTTGTAGGAAACCAGCGAGAAGTTGCACTCGCAGTGAATACGACGGAAACGTTATTTTGTTTTTAGTCGCGTTCAAGAGATTCAAACCGGCTCGGATCCTGTAGCAAAGTTTATTATTGTAAAATAGACTATATGGCAACTGTTTATTGCCGTATATTGTTATAATGTTTGGCGAGCTTAGTTTAGCCGAGTGGTCGGGACTTAGTCGTGAGAACTCGGAGGCTATAAAGTGCCCTGGCCAGGACGGTACTTGATTACACGGATCCGCCGTTCACGAAGTCATCCTCTACAGTCACGAACCACCTGGGTATCTCACGAACTTGTAAAGTCCCTCAGTCCACCGGTACTTGAGTTCTTATAGCTTTTACCCGACTAGAAATAACTTGACGGTCCTCCCTACTCCGCTACCTATCTCTACGTACGTACCTCAAATAGAACGCACTGATTTCTAACGACGTACACTCCATCTGTACGTGCGTATATACCTCAAACAGCACGCCACTGCTTTCTATCGACGGACGCAGCTGCACGTACGTACCTTTTAACAGAATGCCACTGCTTTCCATCGACGCACAACCCGGAAAAAATATTCTCCGATAAAACTCTCTCATATACGTATAACAACCAATTTATTTAGTATTTATATTCGTTACAATTAGAACGTTTCTTTGATCAAAATATTAGAAAACAGTTTTTATATTTCAGAGTATTTGGAACTAACATGAATTCCTGGAATTGGCCGAGGAGAAGGATGAATAGCGTTTCATGTACAGTGAACCAAATCCGTTGATTTTGGCTGGACTCGTCTGTATACTGTTCCACTGTTTGACCACAACGCGCTGCCAATAACAGCACGAGCGTCACTACGTGTCACGTTGTACATTGCAAACACACAATAGTCCACAGGCCACCATAAGAAGTGAGTCGCTGATTGATAAAGTTTTCTTACCTTATGGAATCGCTTATTTATGCCCTGTCCACTTGCCCTTCTGCGGGAACATTGAAAAGAGATAGATAAAGTTTTGATTTTCACAGGATCGTTTAATTAAATTATTTCAAAAACAGTGGTAAAGGTGGCCACCGATACGAGTGGGCCATTTTCTTTTCAACGTCCCCGCAGAGCGATATGTTTGGGGCGGTGGACACCCAAACGGCCCACTCTTATCGGTGGCCACGTGTACCACTGTTTTTGAAATAATTTAATTAAACGATCCTGTGAAAATCAAAACTTTATCTATCTCTTTTCAATGTTCCCGCAGAAGGGCAAGTTTGGCATGTCAACAAAAAAGAAATGGCCCAGCGCCCAGTTGCCATATACCCAATTTATCGGTGGACAAGGCATAAATAAGCGATTCCATAAGGTAAGACAACTTTATCAATCAGCGACTCACTTCTTATGGTGGCCTGGGGACTACAAGCTACACTTCCCGTAAAGCATCATTAAACCTGTTATTAAATTTAAAAACTTTAATATTTTTTCTCAAAATGAATTTTTTAGGTAAAGTATTGTTCTAAGAGTGAGGATCCGACTTGTTGTCCTACTCGGGCGTCCTGCGTCCTGCGTCCTGCGCCCTGCGTCCTGCGTCCTGCGCCCTGCGTCCTGCGGATCGTGCCACGGCTCGTTTAGCACGTGTTTTATGGGCCGGCGCTTACTTCATACTGTAAGAAAATCGTCGTGAGGTTGGAACGGATGTTTCTCTATCGCACCGTAATTAAAAATAATTCAAGAACCCAAACAGTTGTCATTACCGATTTCGAACTACATTTATTAAAAAATGATTTTCTAACCTGGTGTTTCAACTTAACAGAATAAATAAAGCTAAATATAAGAAAGCGAGTTGATAGCGTACAGGGAGGGTTATTAGGCGAGGGAGACGGGGGCAGGTTATTAATGGCTGTATGTTATATATGGGTTATTTAATAACCGGAGGTATATTATGGGATACCCGGGCCCAGCCTGTCTAATTCTTTACTTCTAGATGGTACAGAGCCCCGACATCATCTTGTAACCCAGTTTATTAATTAGTCTTTCTTTTCTCTCGTCAAATCTATCAACAAGTAAAATAGTTTGTTGAAATTGATTTAGCATACGGAACAATGAGTTGTTTGACCAATTTAACTCATCAATTAGATATTATTCTGAAAAAAAGGATAAAGACGGATACAAAGTGAAAACAGCAGCCGACTATACAATCAACTCGAGCATTCAGGTATCCGCCAAGCCCAGAGTGGTTCACTATAATGTACTCAGAGTGGTTCACTATAATGTACTCAGAGTGGTTCACTATAATGTACTCAGAGTGGTTCACTATAATGTACTCAGAGTGGTTCACTATAATGTACTCAGAGTGGTTCACTATAATGTACTCAGAGTGGTTCACTATAATGTACTCAGAGTGGTTCACTATAATGTACTCAGAGTGGTTCACTATAATGTACTCAGAGTGGTTCACTATAATGTACTCAGAGTGGTTCACTATAATGTACTCAGAGTGGTTCACTATCGTCGAGTTCCTGCTATAGTACGAGAACTGTTTTCACGGTACTAGAACTTTCTCAAAACAGTTCAACTTTTTGTTGGAACACGGGACTATTAGTCCCAGAACTGTCCGAGAAGCGTGTAGGAACGGTCTTTTGAAAGTGCGCATGCTCCAGACAGTTCTAGAACTGTCCGAGGCTCTGTTGGAACAAACCTATTATGTACTCAGAGTGGTTCACTATATGTACTCAGAGTGGTTCACTATATGTACTCAGAGTGGTTCACTATATGTACTCAGAGTGGTTCACTGTATGTACTCAGAGTGGTTCACTGTATGTACTCAGAGTGGTTCACTATATATGTACTCAGAGTGGTTCACTGTAGGTACTCAGAGTGGTTCACTATATGTACTACAATATGTACCTAAGGCTAGCCGCATATATACAACTATTTAGTTATCTATTGCTATTGGACCCTATGGGAATGCGCATGCGCATACTATCAACACGATAGTTGCTCGATTAAATAATCATAATGCTAAGCGCGTACATACAATTATTAATAACTCGACTATTTAGTTCTTGGTCAAAATTAGGGTTTATCAGTTGGCTGATAATAATCAGCACGCACCAACTAAAACTATGATAACGGTTTGTGTTAATTAGTAGGAACAGTGTGAGAGTGTGGTGACACGACGACCACGTGGACAGGAGCGTAGTACGACGGGAGAGGTTAGGACGAGAGAGTTGATAGTGTATAAGACATGTGTATAGCGACAGCAAGGTGTGTAGAGCCTGTATGTTGAGTACGTCCTCATTACAGATCCAATCTATTAGATCTAGTTAACTGGGAGCCGAGGGTTCATCTGCTGCCGACATAGATTCCTTCCTAAAACTAAATTCCACCTCGCCAGCCTGCCAACACTCCAACTAGACGTATATTTCTTTCATTGGCTTTTCTCCACTCTTACCTAGAAATTTGAAAATTACATTTTTTGAAGCTTTCCGTATTTATTTAATCTATTATTTTTGGTAGTCAGGGTTAAAAAAGTATTTAGTTATATGTTTTACGACTTATTATATATATAAATATAAATATTTTTAATTTATTTTATTGTTAACTCATATTTATAATATATATATTATAAATATGAGTTAACAATAAAATAAATGAAAAAGTTAATGAGCAAGTGGAATTGAACTTTGTATGATTAAGAAAGATCTCATGACTAGGTAACACTGTATCAGTATTGCAATCTTAAACAACTCATTTAAATATAAATTACCTATAAATGCTGCATAACAGGTACGAGGGTAGCGAACCTGCAAGACATTAATTAAATAAAAAGTCTTTCTACGTGCTGTCTTGACAAGCGAGCGAAGCAAGCCACCTGTACACAAGGCCAAACTATCTAGACAAGCGAGCGCAGCGGGCTTGCAATAACTTTAGTAAATAAGAAGCATCGGCCTCTAAAATACTTTTTAACGATGTATAACCTATGCTGACTACACTTTTTTCTTCAGTCGTCCATCATATAGGACACCATTTTCAAAATACTAGGTGTGAAATGTAACAGTTGTATAAATACATAATTTGATTCATTAGATTCAAATTGATTTGGACTTGGTATATTTAAAGGCGGACGGAGCGGTAAAGTGGCTTTGCGCGGGACAGTCACGTATGTTGGCAATATTGGATTGGTTTCCTCGTCCTTATATTTCTTCTCGGTCACATCCTTATCCACACCGCATTGCACATTGTAATGAATAAGAAGCTAGAAGTGGACTGGTGATTCTACAGGTGGTTGGACTTTACTTGGACCCTGTAATCTTCAGATCTTGAGATAACACGGAAAACCGTTCTACATGCGAGTGAGAATCAAATACATTGTTTTCAATTGTAAAAGGATTGGTTGTCTACGACGGTCGGACCTTGTCGGGTCCAACAATGGGGCCTCGGCGCTTCGGATAACCCGACAATTACCTGCCCGGTTCACAAGTACCGGACCTTCACACTCTGCCCGGCTCTCGTCAGTAAATCTCAGCGGCCGGAACCGTCGTCTAACAGTCGATTGTTTGCTGTTTAATTAGGCGGCTCAACAGAGCTCCAGATAACGATAAACAAGTATTTACACGACGGCTCCCATTAGTTGTTTCGCCTCCTTATTCGTGTTTATTCGTTTCCACCTTGTATAGTTTTATTTCCCTTAAGCGGGTTTCTTTTGTTTGTCTTATAAAGGTTTTCTGTCCAAAATGTAACGAAAAGAAAAACGAACAAGGAGTTGTGGCTCGGACCTTGGTCTGCCCCTAGCGGCGCAAGCGCAACACTGCACAACAGTACTGTCATCCTCCACACAAAGCATTTCTAACTTGCCAACAATTCACTAAAACATTTGTTCGCACCCAAACAAACTAAAACATTTAGTTCATTTGTGAATGTCGGTCTGTTTCCTCTCACCCCCTCTAACCACCTCTAACCACCTCTAACCATCTCTAACCATCTCAAAATCTCTAACCACCTCTCATCCCCTCTAATCATCTCTAAATCTCTAACCACCTCTAACCACCTCTAACCATCTCTAACCACCTCTAAATCTCTAACCACCTCTAACAACCTCTAACCATCTCTAACCACCTCTAACAACCTCTAACCATCTCTAACCACCTCTAACCATCTCTAACCACCTCTAAATCTCTAACCACCTTTAACAACCTCTAACCATCTCTAACCACCTCTAACAACCTCTAACCACCTCTAACCATCTCTAAATCTCTAACCATCTCTAAATCTCTAACCACCTCTAACCATCTCTAACCACCTCTAACAACCTCTAACCATCTCTAACCACCTCTAACCACCTCTAACCATCTCTAACCATCTCTAACCATCTCTAACAACCTCTAACCATCTCTAACCACCTCTAACCATCTCTAAATCTCTAACCACCTCTAACAACCTCTAACCTTCTCTACATCTCAAGCTCTAACCATCTTTAACCTCCTTTAACTACTTCTAAACACCTCCATGGGAAACAACAAAGACGCATACGTTTTATCTGTTTTGAACAAATGTTTGCCAACATGTTTTAAACGTGTTTAGAGCCGGTTTTATGCAGTAGTTAGCGGACGAGTGATTGTCGATGCGGAACAGATACATATATTATATATTTACAACCATATTTTTAATAATCATGTGATTTTTTATGAAATTGGAATGGACTGTAGAAAGTAGCCCGCAGATAATTCCTACCATCTGCGGCTCTTTAAATTACGCTAAATTGATATTTTAATTCTTGTTAAAAATAAAAACAATATTAACAGACTAAAAAACGGGGGAAAATTAAATTTGACCAAAATAGGTTGCAAAAGCATAAAACCATTAAAGTATACGAATTAGGAAGCGAGGAAGCTATGTGCCACACTAATTGGCAGACTATTTTTTTTACAATTTAGCAAAATTTAGAGAGTATGGTTAAATTAATATGGAAGCATCTGTGAGTTACGTTTGACCATCTAAATGTCTTACAAATCAGATAAGTAGTATTGAAGCTGTAAGTGTGTAAATAAACGTATGTTTGTGTGCATGTGGAAGAGAAACAAATAGGCTCAGAAGGTTGACACTTACATGGCACCGACAACGGGCTACTTATCACCTAACGTCCGAATTTCATTAAAATCGGACGTGTAGTTATAATTTAAAGATATGTCGGTTCGCAAAAATCGAAAATCAGACAGACACGGGACCAAAATTATTCGTGCTATTTGAAACGGATTTCTGTCTTGGAATAGTTGAAATGGAAGACAAAATAAAATGTTGGAACGACCACGTAGCTTGCTTTACTTCCGGTAAACTCGGAAACAAAACTTGCAACAGCTAAATATATTTAGATAACGACCACATTGAACGGTTCGTGTTAGTAAGAAGCGCTGCACTGAGTGTTCGATGCGCTGACTAGCCGGTCCAGACACATCAGTTTCTACTCTTCACATCTTGTTCACTAATTTAAAAAAAAAAAAAAAACTCACAGGAAAGTAAAAGGAAATGTATAATGTTTAAGTTACAGTTCAGTTGAAGAAAATACAATATGAAGAAGGAGAAAACTCTGGCCACTTCCAAAACAGATATGAATCAGGTGAAAATTGCAGTAAACAAAGTGGACGCATGTTAGCTCAGGGAAGGTTATATTTACTGCACGGTCTCATCTCATTGTTACCTAACAGCAGGTTACCATTGTTACGTTTTTTATTATTAGTTGAATCTCGTCCGGAAACCTCTATAGACCGGCTAACATTCCAAACAAAGCACAATGTCTTCCGAGATGCCACAACAATAAGCCCGCGTCAACAGAGATAAACAGTGATAACAGCTCGTCCCAGGCATTGTCAGACTCCGAGAGATGCGCCTTTACAGATAGTACGTACAGTGGCGACCGTACACAATGGACAACACGACAACTCGTACACACACACTCACGTAACTACCGGCCTCACACTACTCCCTCACAGTGAATCACCGTTATTGATCAGAGGCCGTAATAAAACATGTTATCGGTGCGACACCTTCCCACCCGACAAAATATTTCTTTTCACAGCGAGGCAAACTAATTATTGTTTTTACAAAATGAGACGATTTAAACGACACTTCGGACACAAACTGGAATCCTTGGCTTGAGGGGGGGGGGGGGGGGGGGCGACAAATAGTCGGTTAGATTTCTAAATTGTAACAGTCTGTTGAGAGCTGAGTGAAACATTAAATACGGTCGTTTTAGTTCTTTTTCTGTACACTAATCAGAATTGGAAATATTTTGGGTAGTTTTTTATTTCATATGAAGACAAGTGTTAATTTTGTTGCTTTCAGTATTTCTGTAAGAATGTCCGTCTGTCACCTCGGGTCCGACCTTGCTATTTATTTTTATGCAGGAGTGTGCGCATGTATGCTTTGTTTTATCCAATATATTTGAGTAGAACCGATGTTATCAAATAAAGAATTAAAAACTTTTTGATTTTTTCACATCGAAACAAAATATTTGTTAACACTAGTGTTTTCTATCACTTGCTTTGTTTACATTTACATTGTGTATATGTTGATTTGTACACTGTTACTGTTTACTTTGTCACGGGTTCTACTCTAAAAATGATCAAATGCGAACTGATTATTTCTCATTTACATTGTTTACTGAGATTATAAGAAGCTCTTGAGGTGGAGATGAAGAATATTTACATGTTTCATATTTCATTCACTCAATTAAGATCTTCCAGAGATTAAATTCAATCTTAGTTAACAAATGGTTATTTCACGAGCCAATGAATAAAAGAGCAACTTTTGCATTCGATAAATGGCACCCGAACAGGGGTTCACAGGCTATTTTATTGTTGACTCGCCTTCACACGAGCTATCAGTGCCTGTTTCCTATTATCATGGAGGCCAAGTTTTGTTTCCAAAGCCTTTATAGAGTAGAATCAGGACTATATTGTACATGAGACATTTATGATTATTATATTATTATTATTTATGGTACATTTTTATAAAATGTTCAATAATAATTCAATTTAGCAACGAAAACGAATAAATGGAAAACACAGGTCTAAGTGATTATGAACTGGTATAAGTGAAAGTTTGTCTGAGTGGTCTCGCAGTGATTTGTTTCTCTATCTATTTGGTTATTTCACGCTCCATTACAAATGTAGAAAAGGTAAAAAGGCAACCAAATAAAATACCTCAGAGAGAAAAAAATGACATGAGAAACAGGTAAGACACCACACTTGAAATATTTAATAATATACTCACACACACTATAATCCAATAATGCTTCTACCTTTTAGTCCACCATATGACTTTCCACTTCTAGTAATTATATATATATATATATATATATATATATATATATATATATATATATATATATATATATATATATATATATATATATACATTGCGTTTTTTTAAAAAAAAAAAAAATACTAAGGTATAGAAGGCAAGAAAAAAGGAAGAAACTAAGAGTTACGGGTTGTAAGATGGGTGGACTGGGCTGTGAGAGTGTGAGAGTAGCAGGTAGATCTGTTGTTACCTGCAGCTTCTCCTCTATAACAAACCACCTCCTAGTTTTCAAAAAAATATACTTCATTTCTACAATATAAACGCTTTTACAAGAAAAAACACATTCTCCTTTCAATCCAATACTTTGCTCATCCAACAAAACAAAATAAATGCCAAAGACTAACATTTTGTCTCTCACCCACTCACCATCACAAAAATTGTAATTACTATTTACCTATATTATAATTACTATATATATATATATATATATATATATATATATATATATATATATATATATATATATATATATATATATATATATATATATATATATATATATATATATATATATATATATATATATATATATATATATAGAGAGAGAGAGAGAGAGAGAGAGAGAGAGAGAGGTAAATAGATATGGAGAAGGTAAGACCCTTTAAGGTTGTTATCTATTTCTAAAGATCTATAGACTAGGCCGACCTGTTTACTATAGATGGCTACAGGTGGAACTTGTCTGGCTTGCTGTACATAATACAGCCGACAGATCTGTACAACCAGTTGTACAAATATTAACAGAGTCAAACCAGGTAAACACGTGTAAACTGACAACTAACACTAATACCTGACAAGTATCACAACACGACTTGCTGAAAACACGATAAAGTAATGACATGCGCAAACAACTTGTTACGAAACAATTGACAAAACTATTGTTCTTAAACTACTCTATGGTACTTCCTTGCCGACCTGTCACAAGATAAACAACTGATAACTGTAACAACAACAAAAGCAGTTCTAAAATAGACTTTAAATTAGTGTGCCACATAGCTTCCTCGGGTTCCACCAAACACTATATAATCATGTTTTTCTTTTACCGTCCATTATTGCCTTGTTAATAAAATTGCGCAGATGGTTAAAACTAAGATGCACCTGTGGGCTACTTCTGACAAACCGTCCAAATACCTTTAAAAGTCAAATCAATCCTTAAAGAGTTTTGTGATAATAATCAAAACAGATTGTGCCCATGCGGGCATGTGGAAGAGGAAAGAATGGGCGCAGATGTAGGACCAGCCATGGGCAGTTAACACCTACCATCCGAATTTCACCAGAATCAGACGAGTTGTTAGTTTTTAAGATTCGGTGCTTCACAGAAATGATGGACAGACCGGCGACACGAGACTGAAAATGATCTCTGAAATCCGAGACAGATTTCATTCTGGATTGTTTGCTGCAACTATTCAATTGGGAGACATAAGGAAACAGTGCTTTGATGCTCAGAACAACCACAAAGCTTGTTCCACAACCCCCCGGTAAGCTTGCAACCAAAAACAAACCACTCAACTCAGAATGAATCAACAGCAATTTAATAGTACAATACACAGCTGTGCTCCACACTACATATCAATACACAGCTGTGCTCCACACTATATATCAGTACACAGCTGTGCTCCACACTATATATCAATACACAGCTGTGCTCCACACTATATATCAGTACACAGCTGTGCTCCACACTATATATCAGTACACAGCTGTGCTCCACACTATATATCAATACACAGCTGTGCTCCACACTATATATCAATACACAGCTGTGCTCCACACTATATATCAATACACAGCTGTGCTCCACACTATATATCAATACACAGCTGTGCTCCACACTATATATCAATACACAGCTGTGCTCCACACTATATATCAATACACAGCTGTGCTCCACACTATATATCAATACACAGCTGTGCTCCACACTATATAATATGAATCGGGAAGGAACAAGTAATGTAACTAAGAATTATTTTGGCTCGAGTTGGTTTGCTCGCATTGTCTGTGATTTCGTAGATTCCAAAACAATGGGACACGAATGAGAGGGACTCGACACAACCCTCTGACAAGACAACTGTATGGTTTTTGGAAATTCCCCTCGTATTATTTTTAAACAAAAAACAACCACAATGTCGCTCATAACAACAATCAGTTTCAAATATAGTTATTTATGTAACTAGGCGGCAAAATTAAATTTTGCTGACGAGTGATTAGATTAGCCTCCGAGCCGAAGGCGCGAGGACAGGCTATGATAATTAACTGCCGAGGCGAAGCCGAGAGGTAATTTACCTATTTGACTGCCGAGGCAGGCAATGAATAAACGAGGCAGAAATGTTTCCTTTGCTGGCTTGTTGCATACAATATTTTATCTACAGGCGGCAGAAAAATTAAACTGCTAAAATACTATCTTTATTAATATAACAGTTAATTACATGTTATATTAATAGGATAATAACATATGCATTAACTAAAATTAATGTTGATAAAGAAATCAAATATGAAGCTTGGGAATAATAACAATAAGTGAATAGCAAACTGAATCTATAACAACAAAATACAAAACCCACGTTTATAATACACAAAACGTCTGAATTAATAATGCACACTATTTAAAATATTTATTAATACGTTTACTAACAAATTACTAAAAGTATTAAAGATATCTTCTACTGCTTAAAAGAAAAGAAGTAACTAGGATAAATCAAGGAAAGTAGCTAGTCTAATCTAGAATGACTTCAACAATAATAATAATAATATGGATGTTGAATGTTTACATGATGCTACAGTGTGGCCAGAGACTCCGCTATTTTTTTAATTAAAGATCTACTATTCATTGAACGTATTTAACCGAATTAACAAATATAACAAATTATTTTATTATTAAATATTACTTATTGAACTATAATTTATAATTTTACAAGATAGACATAATAGTATAAACTGTTTTGCCAATATTATAACAATAAAAATGTTTCTGCCTAGGCAGCAAAATCACATTTATCTGCCCGAAATCAGTTCAATAATTCCTCATTTTGCTGCCGCAAGTAGATAAACCATATTACGTTTCGTTACATCGCCTCATCTCACTCGGTTGCGACCTAAACCATGTTTTAAAGCTAGCATTCATTGCCGCATTATCCATAATAACAATAAATTGCACTTTATCTTACATTATTCGCTTTGTTTTCAAATCTTTTTAGAACTGCTGGGTCATCTATCACACGTCTTAATAATCCCCTCCACAAAGTACTACAACCGTGAAGCAAACTCGCTTCAAATTACAAAATAACTGTTTTAAAACCGATAAGCAGCATTTAAACATTCGCAATAATGTTGAGGCTAATGTGCAGTCGGTTCGCGCTAGGAGAGGTGTCTAGGACGAGTCCAACACTCGGCGAGTGTAAAATCAAGTAGTGTTGCCATTATAAGTACGTCAAAAACCCCAACAAGAGTAATAGGTTATTAGGAAAGTGTTAAGTTTGTAACGATAATTTGAGCCCAACTCAAGTCGGCTAAGGGGAGGTGCAGAATACTTACAGCTTCTTTTACCTTCAACTAATACAGACTGGACTTGATATAAAGTCTTGATATTCTCATATATAGTGGACGCCAGGTTCTTTACGGTTACGGGGAAAGAACCAAACCCAAGAGGACAAGGAGAAGGAACGGGAAAGGAAACAGGAAAGAAAGGACACCAGACAAAATTTAGATTTGTAAATTTTGACAAGAAGGAAAATAATGATAGAGGCTTATACGTTGATAAAGATTGGATAATAACAGTGAATATTAATTTCAAGCTAATAAGAGTATGTTTATTCATGTAAGTGAACAGAGCTGATTCTCTTTGATCTGTTCGCCCAGAAAATAAACAAAAAAAACTGACCTAACGTCAGAGCAGTCACTAGATGAAAGGAACTAAAAGAAAAGAATGAAATTTAAAAAAAGTTCTTTAACTTGGCAGAGTTTAAGTTGAAACATAAATTATAGACTACTTTAAGGACTGCCTGACCTGTATGTAAATAAAATAATAAGTAACCATGGAGGCAATTACTACAAAAGAAAAAGTAAAAACAGTGATAAATAAAATGACCTGATAACTGAACTGAACATACATTTTTAAGGTACCTTGGGATCCCATCACATACATATCCTACAGGTGGTCTTCCACCGACCTAAAACTACTTCTGGGCAAGGTAACATAAAGGTAATTTAAAGTATTTACAGAAAAAGAAAATAATAAAAAAAGAAAGCCAAAAGAGAGAAAATAATCTGGTGTTCTTGTAGGGTGTTGTAGATCATAGAGATGGTGGATCAGTTAAGAACTTCCAGAACTGGTCACCAACCCATGAACTATGTTATTAGGAAGGAAGTTGGTAGCAAATAATAAATCTCAAACCTTATACAGTTTGCGAGCAGTCTCACAGTAAAGACTGATATATATATATTTTGAGCTCACACGATCCTCACTCAGGCATTAAAACAGGTGGTTGGTGGTTTGATCTGGAGCCTAGTTAGAGCCATAGACAGGTCCAGAGATAAATTTAATCTCACTAATTCCACTAACAGTGTCCTATCTAATTAATCCACTAAAAGTGTCCACTAGACCACCAAATGAAACTTAAATTAGCACCTAATTAACATAAAAACTCAGAACATGAGGTCTTGACCCTTGACCACCTTTTTCCACTTGACCTCCAACCTCTGACCTAATCTTCCTACAGGCCTACCAACTTAACTATGAAAAGAAATAGAAAATCAAATCAAACTAAACACTTCCAAAACTAGAATTTAGAAACTAAAACAAACCTACAATAAAGGAAAAGACAAAAGAAAACTTAAACTTCACAATCATAAAATAAAACAACCTACACAGTTTCCCTCCAAAACTTAAACAAGAATTGGCGCCATAATTCAAATATATATAAAATCAAACACATACCACTTCTAAATTAATTTTAAATAATTAAATTATAAAAAGGGGTATATCCCAAATAAATATGTTACAAAACATGTCCTTACCAAAAAAAAAATGTCACTTCAAAAAAATAATAGTCCTACAAATTAAAATTAGTATCCGTTGACTTCGGTGAAGTCGTAGAGGAGCATCTCTCTAATATGGGTGAGGTGATCATCGGTGGAAATGGTGATGATGAGGCTAGTTCGGCTCACGCTTGAGTTCGCTGACATGCCAGCGGCCTAAGTACTTACCGTCTTTCTCATCCTCAAGTTCGTAAACTAACGGAGTTAGTTTATTGACCACTCTACACCTTATAAATTTCGGTGCAAGTTTGGCAGAGAAGTTCTTCGTAGCATCTGACAAGAAGTGAGTTCTCTTCCAAACCACATCGCCTACATTAAACTCTTGATACCTCCTCCGAAGATTATAAGAACGAGCATTTCGCTCATGCACACGTCTCAATCGGTCTCTAACAGTCTGAATTACCTGTTGTAATTTTCCAAACTTCTTAATATCTGGATGGTCTTCATCTGGAACCTGTGGAGTGATAAGAGGATCGTTTGGGCCAGGAATTCTCTCTCCAGTTGAATGCAATGCGCGACCGAACGTTAGGAACGATGGTGAGTATCCAGTTGTCTCGTTAACAGCCGTGCGAAGAGCAAATCCAAGCTGGGGTAAATGTTTATCCCAACTCTTATGGTTGTCTTTTACAAAAGAACTAATCATAGCTTTGATCGTCCTATTATACCGCTCAGTGGGGTTGCTCTGGGCATGGTATAAAGGATTGAAGAGAACTCTGACTTTATACTGATCCATCTTCTCCATGAACTCCTTACTCTTCCACTGTGGTCCATTGTCAGTTATAAAATACTGTGGTACGCCGAACATCATAAAAACCTGCTCTTCAACGAACCTCGTAACTGCTTTTGCATCAGAACGCCTCATCGGATGAAGAACTGCGTATTTGGTAAAGCAGTCTACAATAACCAGGAGATAGCAATTCTGGTTACTGGAACGGGGGAAAGGTCCCATTAAATCGCCGCTCACCATCCTCCAAGGTGCTCCGGGATTCCGTTGCTCTCCCATCAGACCCGCTGGCTTCTTTGGTTCCGTCTTCATAGCAAGACAAACGTGGCACTTCTGGACATAAGAAGAGATGTCAGCTGCCATACCAGGCCAATAATACTTGCTCATGATCCTCTTCTTAGTCTTGAAGGTCCCGAGATGGCCTGCCATGGGCGAATCATGGTTCTCTGAGATGATCTCCTTCCTCTTCTCCTTAGGAACCACAATCTTCCATGTCGACGGAGATTCTCCAACTCCTTTCTTCTTACAACGGTTCGCATATAACTGACCGTGTTCCACAGTCCATAAGGGATATTTATCCGGATCTGCAGCGACCTTATCCAACATGCCTTGATACCACTTGTCCTCAACACTAACCTCAGAAACTCTTACAGCATCCACCGGTGCTCTCGACAAGGCATCAGCGACAGTATTCATCTTACCAGGCCTATGACGAACTTCAAAGTCATATTGCTGCAGTCGTAAGATCCAGCGTGCCAACCTTCCTTTAGGTTCCTTCATTGACATCAACCACTTCAGAGCCATGTGGTCGGTGATAACAGTAAAACTCTGTCCTTCGAGGTAGGCTCGAAACTTTTCTATTGCCCATAGAACAGCAAGAGCTTCGAGTTCTGTAGCGCAGTACTTTCGTTCAAGCTTTGTCAGTGATCTGCTAGCAAAAGCTACAACACGTTCTCCATCGGGGAATTCCTGTGAGAGAATAGCACCCACGCCTACTTCACTGGCATCGGTCTGAACGTAGAACGGCTTCGAAAAATCAGGACAGGTTAACACTGGAGCTTTAATGAGTTGTTCCTTCAACTCGCGGAACGCTTTCTGACAAGTATCAGTCCATGTCCACTTGACACCCTTTTTCAACAAGGCCGTCAAAGGTGACACGATCGTGGAAAATCCCGGGACAAAGCGTCTGTACCAAGATGCCATACCTAAAAAGCGTCTCATCTGCTTTGGTGTCTTGGGTACAGGATATTCTACAACAGCACTAACTTTGTCCGGATCAACTCTAAGACCATAATAATCGACGACGTAACCAAGGTACTTCAGCTGCTCAACACAAAACTTACATTTCTCCTTATTAAGTGTAAGGCCTGCTTCCAGGAGTCTTCCAAATATGAGCCGAAGAACCTTCAAATGTGTCTCAAAGTCTGGCGTGCAGACGACAATATCGTCAAGATAGACGAAGACATAGACTTCTATGTCTGCACCCAGAACTTTATCGATCAGCCTTTGCCATGTCGCTGGACTATTATGCAGTCCAAAGGGCATGCGTTTAAATTGGTAGAGTCCACGGGTAGGGACGGTGAAAGCAGTCTTTTCTCTAGAATTAATTTCAACAGGTATCTGCCAAAAAGCCGATTTAATGTCTAGAGAAGAGATATATTTTCCATCCTTAAGTCGATCCAAGATATGTGATACGTATGGAAGTGGGTACGCGTCTTTCTTCGTAACTGCGTTGACCCGACGATAATCAACACAGAAACGTGTTGAGCCATCTGGTTTTCCCACCATGACTACAGGAGAAGACCAGGGAGAAGTAGAAGGTTCAACCACTCCTTGCTGAAGCATCTTTTCAAGCTCTCCATTCATTTTTTCTTGAACGCTTGGGGAGACAGGATAATACCGCTGTTTGATTGGAGCAGCGTCACCAGTGTCGATGACGTGCTCAATCAAATCAGTTTTTCCAAGCTCAGATCCCATGTTCTCGAAAAATTCTTCAGTGACCTCCTGCAAGCTTCTTCTCTGCTCCGCAGTCAAGTGATCTTCAGAAACAAGAACCTCTGATAACCTAGCCGGTTCATCGCTAAACTTATATTGATTTTTCACCAGATCAGGAACAATCTCCATCTCCCTCCAAAAATCAAGACCGAGAACTAAATCATGAGAAATAGAAGGCACAATGAGCGTCGGAATGACTTTAAATTTCCCATCTAAAACCATAGGCACTTCCACACTTCCTACAATCTCACACGATCTTCCGTCAGCCACAGTGCATTGGACGGCTGAAGTTCTTATCATCTTTAATCCTAATTTCTGTAGAATCTCCCATCCACGCTGTCCTACCAATGTACGCGTAGCACCTGAATCTAAAAGTCCTAACATCGGAAATCCTAAAATGAAAACTTCTAAGTAAGGACGAGAATCATCTTCATTAGAGGTTATTAATCCGCTTGCGCGTTGTTGTTCGAAGAACGACTGCACAACCTCTAACCATTTATCCCGCTCCTTCTTTTGGATCTGGATGACAGACTTGGGAAGGCGTAGTGGACCCTTCACTTGGTCTTCCCATCTTCGTTTCCCGACTTGTTAGAAGTTATAGTGGGACAACGAGGACACTTCTTAACCTTAGGGTCCTTGTTGCCACAATTTACACAAAACCCAAGTTTGGGACATCTATAAAAATAATGATCCGGAGCCCCACAACAATAACAATTAGCGTTGCGAGAACCCTGGTGACTCTGAGGGCGTTTATCGTTATTAAAAGATTTCCGGTAACCAGGTGTCTTGCCCCGGAAATTAGACTTATCCGAACTTCTTATCTCGACTCCACTAAACTTGCTACCACTGCGATTATCTTCTTTACTTGAAGTGGATGTTCCTTGGTATGCAAGTGTGGGTTCCAACAAAGTCTTCTTTGGTGTTGGTGGAGGTTTATACTTATCCATATGAGACTTGTCAGATTGAACACGTCTGCCCAATCGGACAAAGTCATCCATCGAGTCTATGGTATACTGGCGTAATCTGTCATAAAAGTATGGGGTCAGATTGCGAAACAAGATTTTAAGTTTCTCTTCTTCTCTAATGTTTAGCCTTGCGAAGTATGTCTTCATTACAGCAATATAATCCCCAAACTTTTCTTCGTGGCCCTGAGTCCTTGCAAGCATCTCAGCATGTAACTCCGTCGTGTAGTCTTCATCCTCGTACTCCTCTTTAAGAAGATAGACTAACTCGGCCCAGGAAGATATCTCTTCTGATACAGATTTAAACCAGGTGAGAGCTGGTCCTGAAAATAAATCATAAGCACCTCTCCACAGATCTTGGTTTGTGGCATTCCTTGCTCTGCGGTAGTGTTCTACTTCTTCCAGAAAGGTGCGAAGAGATTTCCCCTTGCTATCGCCAGAGAAGGTAATGCCCCAATCTTTAGTCGGTACTACTTTCCTACGACTAGAACCAGAAGTAGCAGCAGTAAGTGCTTTGATTAAATCCGCAACTTTTAAGTTTTCCTCATCTTCCCTTGCTTCCGGAGGAGGACCTGCTGGGGTAGCTGGATGAGCGGGAGTTTCATCCTCACTATTAACCTGTACCACACCTACCTTTGCATTAAAAGTTTCTTGTATTTGTAAAAGTTTTGTCAAACATGTCGATCTAGACTGCAACAGCGTTGCACTTTCCGTTGGAATGGGACACCTGTTTAATCTATTCATGGTATGCAGGAACTTGGTAGAGATTTTCTTATGTTCATTGTCTCCCTTCACTCCATTAAATTCATTTACTCTTTCTTCCAAGTTCGCTACTTTAGTCAGAATAATCGCAATTTCAGCATCCGGATTTCTTTTTCTAACCGGAGAATCCGGTACAGTCGCAACATTGGTTTCTTTTTCAATTTTTAAAAGAGCTCTAAGACTTGATCTCATAACAGATACATCCGTCAAGCCAGTAACTCCTCTAAATTCTAGGTCAAATTCGAGTTCCTCCTTCTCTAAACGGTCTACATCCATCTTCTCCATGGTTTACAAAAATTAAAATAAAATAAAGCAATATACTACACAAAAAAGGGTTATAAAAAAGTACAAGTTTTTTTCTTTTTTTTTTTTAAAACAAATTATAAGGTACAAAAAAAAAATCAAAATATTTATACTAAAACTGTAGAAATAAAAATACTGGAGCAGGTGAACTTCCAAGTCCCTACTATTATGTCTAAAGTCTTAAAAATTAAATTTCTAAAATTAATTAGAATCTGCACTATAAAAGTCGAATCAATGAAGGAGTAATAATATTAAAAACAAATTATACCCAGTAGTAAGAAATAATTAAGTAATAAATCCAAGAAAAAGATTAATACTAATTATTATAATAAGATCAAAATTAAAAGTAATGATCAAGGTAAAGAGTATTATGAGAGACAATCAAAAAAAAAAATCAAATACAATTGTATTGTGAAAAATTGAAGTGGTTGTTTATTTAAAAAAAATGAAAATTATATCTATGTACAGAAATGATGTGTTTACAAGTAATTTTGAATAAACATTCCAAGTAATACCAAGGTTTTAGTAATTATCAAGGTTTTTGAAAAAGTAAAATTTATTTGAATTATATTGGTTATAATATAAGAACATAAAAAAAAAGTGCAGACTCCCTAAGTCTAAACTATATCTAATCATTCACACCAATCATTCACACCACTAAGACTAAATTCCTTAAAAATAATCCTCTAACACTACACTTAATATTATTCAGACAAAATATTCTTAGCTGAATAATCCGCAAAATTAAACCTACGCTAATAACTAAATCTAATAAACTAATTTCAGAAGTCCCCAATGAGAAAAAGTAAAACTAAAACGTAGAAAATTAAAAGTTTGGTAGAAGATGAAGTAAATAAATCCTTGAAAAGAATGTTTGAGAGGGAGCCCCCCTAAAATGATTTCTAAATCTATATCTAGAAATAAAATACTTCCCAACCTAACAACACTAACTGAACATAGACAAGAAGAATATTCTTCCTAAAGAACTCCAGTTTTCAGATGTAAACAAGTTGAAATACTCACCAGCGAAATAAAAATCGTCAAAATTAATAAATTAAAAAGAAAAATCCAAATTAAAACCTTTTTCCTATAAATTCTGGACGAAAAAGATAAATTCAAAGATAACGGAAGTGTTTTCAAAAGTGATCTTTCAGTGTTAAGAGATAAAACAGAAGATATGAGTTGATGCAGATACAAGGTCGTACTATGGTACAAGAAAATATGATTAAAATATATTAAATGAATATTTATAAAGAAAATAACTATATTTAAGGTAAGTAAGTGAAATATATTGGCCAATATTAACTTATTGTTTGCTGCAGACTCTATAAATAAGCTATAGATCACTTTTGATACACACTGATAACATCTGACACATCTAAACATCTAATCAGATCAATCAAGGTAAGGAATTTATTATAATCTAGTACTAAACTAAGCCGAAGGCAAAATCTAAGCCCCACGTTGACGGCGCAACCTTTTGTAACGATAATTTGAGCCCAACTCAAGTCGGCTAAGGGGAGGTGCAGAATACTTACAGCTTCTTTTACCTTCAACTAATACAGACTGGACTTGATATAAAGTCTTGATATTCTCATATATAGTGGACGCCAGGTTCTTTACGGTTACGGGGAAAGAACCAAACCCAAGAGGACAAGGAGAAGGAACGGGAAAGGAAACAGGAAAGAAAGGACACCAGACAAAATTTAGATTTGTAAATTTTGACAAGAAGGAAAATAATGATAGAGGCTTATACGTTGATAAAGATTGGATAATAACAGTGAATATTAATTTCAAGCTAATAAGAGTATGTTTATTCATGTAAGTGAACAGAGCTGATTCTCTTTGATCTGTTCGCCCAGAAAATAAACAAAAAAAACTGACCTAACGTCAGAGCAGTCACTAGATG
Organism: Gerris lacustris; assembly: GCA_951217055.1. Taxonomy (NCBI): domain Eukaryota; kingdom Metazoa; phylum Arthropoda; class Insecta; order Hemiptera; family Gerridae; genus Gerris; species Gerris lacustris. The sequence goes on along the minus strand of OX578278.1, from coordinate 573,375 downwards.
AAAGGAACTAAAAGAAAAGAATGAAATTTAAAAAAAGTTCTTTAACTTGGCAGAGTTTAAGTTGAAACATAAATTATAGACTACTTTAAGGACTGCCTGACCTGTATGTAAATAAAATAATAAGTAACCATGGAGGCAATTACTACAAAAGAAAAAGTAAAAACAGTGATAAATAAAATGACCTGATAACTGAACTGAACATACATTTTTAAGGTACCTTGGGATCCCATCACATACATATCCTACAGGTGGTCTTCCACCGACCTAAAACTACTTCTGGGCAAGGTAACATAAAGGTAATTTAAAGTATTTACAGAAAAAGAAAATAATAAAAAAAGAAAGCCAAAAGAGAGAAAATAATCTGGTGTTCTTGTAGGGTGTTGTAGATCATAGAGATGGTGGATCAGTTAAGAACTTCCAGAACTGGTCACCAACCCATGAACTATGTTATTAGGAAGGAAGTTGGTAGCAAATAATAAATCTCAAACCTTATACAGTTTGCGAGCAGTCTCACAGTAAAGACTGATATATATATATTTTGAGCTCACACGATCCTCACTCAGGCATTAAAACAGGTGGTTGGTGGTTTGATCTGGAGCCTAGTTAGAGCCATAGACAGGTCCAGAGATAAATTTAATCTCACTAATTCCACTAACAGTGTCCTATCTAATTAATCCACTAAAAGTGTCCACTAGACCACCAAATGAAACTTAAATTAGCACCTAATTAACATAAAAACTCAGAACATGAGGTCTTGACCCTTGACCACCTTTTTCCACTTGACCTCCAACCTCTGACCTAATCTTCCTACAGGCCTACCAACTTAACTATGAAAAGAAATAGAAAATCAAATCAAACTAAACACTTCCAAAACTAGAATTTAGAAACTAAAACAAACCTACAATAAAGGAAAAGACAAAAGAAAACTTAAACTTCACAATCATAAAATAAAACAACCTACACAGTTTCCCTCCAAAACTTAAACAAGAATTGGCGCCATAATTCAAATATATATAAAATCAAACACATACCACTTCTAAATTAATTTTAAATAATTAAATTATAAAAAGGGGTATATCCCAAATAAATATGTTACAAGTTTATAATCTAAAGGTAGATCTATAAAAGGAAATCAGACAGACAGACAGGCCAAGTCTGTTTGATAACTGGAAGCAGTTACGTGTTGACTGTCAGCTCCAGTAGACTCTGTAAGAGTCCAGTTCCAGCAGAAAGTAAACACTTGAATTCTACAACTCACATCTATAACTAGTCACTGTAGAGACAACACTGTACACTGTGCTCGTAACACAACCTCAAGTCAGTCCTCGCTCAAGTCACGCCCCTACAAACTACACAGTGTAGAGTCAACCTATTCACATTCAAATCAACCCCAAATTGCAACCATATCCACATCTATACCATGACCACGATCCACTCATACCACACCAAGTCATCCAGTGTCCGACCAGGCTAAACCACTCAAACTATATTCCACCTGCAAAATTCACAATGCATCTACCCAAATACAAATATTCACCGATATGAGAAACAATGCCCTGTTCACCACTTGCGCCTTAAAAGTCTAGTGCCGTTCTGTATTATTATACATTTAATTTAAAGCAATTAAGAGTTTCAGGTGACATTTAGATGTCACCCGAGCAATGAGTCCACCGTGCAACAATGCAACCTACCGTGCAACAATGCAACCTACCGTGCAACAATGCAACCTACCGTGCAACAATGCAACCTACCGTGCAACAATGCAACCTACCGTGCATTTTCAATGTCAATAAGAATTAAAATTAAAACCCAATAATTTTTATTAAAGAATAAACTTGCTACACCTTCAACACCCATCTGATCTTCCTTTTTACATACAATGTTTTAGTAAAACAAACAGCGATACCTGTATCAAGTGTTAAAGATCGCTAAAACTATGTATTAATAGTTTTTACACGATAAATAATAAAGTACTATAACGATAATTTTAATGTTAATATAATAATAAAACACATGATTGGATGTGAGGAAGCTATGTGCCACACTAATTGACAGTCTATTTTTATTAGCGAGCTTAAAGTAGGTCCGTAGAAGAGGTCTTCCGCCGCATTATTGTTATTATTATAAACCGATGTAAACAGTTATAAATCATAAATGTTTAAGCTTATTATTTATAAATGAAGGTAAAACCAAAAGTCATTTAAAAATCAAGTTATTTATATTTTATATTTATTTCTACAGAATAAAACCTGTCAACTCGTCGTTATTATAAGTAGAGCACGTCCACGTTAGTTTCTTGTCCAGAGTAAATTAAACTTCCACCGACAAATAGAAATATAAACAAACAAACGCCATTTCGAAAATAATACCGACCATCAAACAAACCAAACAAAACCTGAAAAGAAAAAACAACAAGGATTCCACTGACAGGTGGAAAACAGTTCAACACGGAAAAATAATTGGAAAAGTTGTGCACAGGAAAAGAAAAGAAAAAGAGAAATTAGAGAGGAGAAGCCCCGGGGCGAGCTATAATCAAATCATGGGAACAATGCAACACACTGGACCCGGCCCGTCTTCAACTTGACTCCACAACAAATAAACCCTTTTATATTAACCCTAGAAAAACAAAATACCCTAAAATACAGTAAGACCGCTACTCAAGCACACGTGTTCATGTTCAGTGATACACATAACAGATCCGTCCTCAACAAGTTAATAGTTTCTAATTAGTGGCCTCATAGCTTCATCAACTACTTCGATGTCCATTTACTTTTACGCCTCCTTATTTTATAATTATTTTATCAAATTTTTAAGTTTTAGGTAGTATTCACACTACGGAAAGATTAAATTTTACTTTAAATCAAATTATAATTATCATTAACTACGGGAGACATACAGAGAAAAATAGACCCCAGCACCGGGACTTGAACCACGGGCCTCCTATATATCCGTTACACTTACAAAAATTCTCGGTCTAGTTCTATTGCCGTGAATATTTGGCTTGCTAGACTTGTAGAAAAGATTGAAAGCTTGGATACGGGACTTGGTATCGGTAAAGACAGAGAATAATCATTCTCCAGTATAGCACAGTTGGTATATAAGAGCGCATGTAACGGATATATAGGAGGCCCGTGGTTCAAGTCCCGGTGCTGGGGTCTATTTTTCTCTGTATGTCTCCCGTAGTTAATGATAATTTTTTTTTTTTTTTTTTTTTTTTTGGCATGGGCTTTGTTAGCCATACAGCCATAAGATTATAAATTAGATGATAGTTTATTTTCTTGTCGTTTCATGAATATGTTTTGTCTAATTATATGTTTAATGTTTTTAAAATGAGCTATCTTTTCATTTAATTTTAACTCATATTTTACAAGTCAATTAGATTTTAATTTTGATTTCGGTAAAAAACTGAAAAAAGGATTTATAAATATCGATTGATCTACTGGACAAAAGAGTTGTGTAGCTAAAGGGGAGGGTTATATGATTTTGTATGCGCTGGAATAAAACATGTCTCTGCTTAGCAAATTTCTTACAAGACATAACGATGTGCTCTAGATCTTCCCTTACATCGCATGTAGTACAGTTAGGGTTATCAACTTTTCTTATTTTATGCAGATATGATTTGCAAATGCCATGGTTTGATCGCAAACGAATCATAAGAACAATTAGGTAACGCTGTTCTGATATTGCTTTAAACCACGGTGTCCTTTCAATCTGATTATTAATAGTTTTATAAAAAGATCCTGAAGCACAGTTGTTATTCCATTCTGTCCATTGCTGAAGAGCTAAGTCGTTAATATATCTGAAATAATCTCGGAAAGGTACGTTGTAGTGGATACCATATAAAATAATAGATTCGTCATCAAAACAACTCAACTTTGCCAGACTGTCGGCCTTTTCATTGGGAGCTCTGCCTGCGTGATGCGTGACATTTCAACCATACACATGTTAATGTTTTATCTTGTTTGTTTACATAGTTTGATAACAATAATATATATGAAAACAGGTGATTATTTATACAATTATTGTTTTCACTTTTAATTGCCTCCACCACACTTTTACTGTCTGTAAAAATAACTATGTTTTCGTTCTTAATATTAGCAGCGTATTTTAGAGCTTCTATAATGGCGATTAACTCAGTAGAATAGCTCGACAAATATTTGTATAATTTTATAGAGTGGCACTTATTTCCGGTGATAATTATAATTTGATTTAAAGTAAAAAAATTATTATTTTATTTTCCGTCTTTTTTTTTAAATCTGTCAAAATAGTTTTTTTTAATTAATAATATAATAGTATTGAATTTGCAATAATTAATCACCCCAGAGGATTGAAATCAAAACGTGACCGACAACGGACCGATTGTAACCTGCCGTCTGAATTTCGTCAAAATCGGACGAGTAGGTTTGGTAGTTGTCTACAGACAGACAAACAGACGAAACAACGACAAATGCCCCCCCCCCCCCGTATCTGAAACGGATTTCCGTGTAGGAATTTTTCTCGGCTTCCGTCAAAATACACACGGCTAAAGCCGTAAGTTTATCGTATAAATACGATAAACTTACTGAAGCGGGTAGCATACTTTCCACCGCTCGTCCGGAACAATAGTTTGTAGTTAATTTTAAATTGTGGGAATTTTGTAATTTGGGTGAGTTTTCTGACATATAGAATGGGATGGTAAATCTAGACGTACAGGGTTGAGATACGAAACAAGGAAAGGAAGAATTTACCTGATTGGAGGCGGCCATGTCGATCTGTGTCTGAGTGTTGGTTCCGTTCTGGATGTGAAGCTGTCCGGAAGTCATGGTGCTTCTCTCCGGCTACTTCCGTCCTTTACAAGTTATTCGATGAATTTAAATATTACCCGCAAATAAAAACCAACAAGAGTAAATAACGTAAAACAGTTCGTAACCCAAACTTAATGCATTTAGTTTTAACGACGGAATCGAAATGAAGATAAGATTAAACACGTGGGTTTGTTGGGATCAGATGTTTACGTATGTAAACACAACGCCGGATTATTAATACGAGGGGGGGGGGAGGATTAAATAAAACAGGGATTAGTTGATAAGGCGACGCGGGGCCGGGCAAGACATGGCTACAGATACTCGGTACTTGGAGGGCGGGAGAAGACTGGCCCGGTAAGGAGCCACTACGGCCCCCTCCACCTCCACCAGGTCCTGGGCTCCCCCCCCCCCCCCCCCCAGGATTCACTGCAGCCACTCTACGCCATATCTCACGTACTCACATCTCCTTGCAGCCGACCCGCACTTCTACCTCGTCCTCCCGGCCTTCCCAAGCTTCTACATATTTCCTCGCTTATCCAAGATATTCGTATTCTATTTTCTCGTCGAATAATGTAACTACTAAGTAGAGATAGTTCAGGTAGTTAGACAAGTCACCAACACTTAAAAATAACTTGCCTTCGCCAGGGACCCATGCTAGGTATTAGTGGCTATGTTTCCTATTTATTATCATATAGGCCTTGCGATTCTATTCTAAGAAAGCTTTACAAAACAAAACTACATATTTAATATTTAGGCATTTCATCTGATGAGATGAAATGCCTAAATATGTAGTTTTGTTTCCAGATTCTAATGAAAATCAAAACAGATGAATACTAAAGGAATGAGACCCCGTAGCAAGGTGCTAGAGTGCCCACTCCGTCTCTTTCCTACTCCTAGTGATGGTTAAACATTATTAAAGCCTATAAAAATAAAAATTATATATTTAATAAGTTTTACGAACACAAGCCTTCTATGAAAATACAATAGAATAGATGAAAACCATTGTTACATAACACAGTAAATATAGACATGCTATTATTTTGTGTCAGTAACCTGTGATTTCAACATTACCTATAGTACTATTGAACAGATATGAAAACCATTCCACTGACATTTATACCTAATTGTTTAGTTACTGTACAGATCATGAAATTCAAAAACCCGAATCATTAGTAATATAATATCTTAATACTTATTTCTATATAAGTAAAAGACAATAATGGAAGAAATGTCTAAAAATAACTGACTTGTCTAACTTAGAGCATTTATTATAGATTTATCTAAGAGGGTCAACATGCATATTTTCTAATTTTAATTAAAGATAACTAATAATATTTCTTTTAAATGATTTGTAACATTTTCTGGCTTTAATATTTTCCGGTAAACCATTGAAAATATCAATGCCTTGGTATTGGATGAACCGTTGTTTTTTCTTGGAGATGCATTCAGGCTTTAGAAATAAGATGGTTTCGGAGGAGGACCCGGTAGAATATTGGTGCTGAGAGCGAACTTTGTTAGTTGAAAAGGTGTCAAGTAAGACTATTTTTTTAAAAATAACAATTGAAGAGGTAAGACAGAAAAATTTTGAAAGCAAAGATATGAAGGAAAACGAAGTGGTTTGTCGAGACAAATTTTGAAGATTCTTATTAGGAGAAGAACAATGGGTTCTAGATTAGGAGGAGGCGCTGTGCCATAAGCAATCAAACCGTAGCTTAAAAAGGACTCCACTAATGCAAAATATACTGAACGCAGAATCACCATATTTGCAAAACGCCTCACAACTCTAAAACTGTACGACGTTTTGACAACATGTACCCTCCAAGAGAACACCCAAATATTTCACATAACTACCTTTCGAAACAATATCGGTGCAAGAGCACGTGGCGTTAAAATAAAATCAAGAAATTACATTATACATGCACACAGTATGTTATACATATACACACAGTCTATTATACTGTAATAGTACATTACGAGTCGAGTGCGGAAAGTAGCATTTTGCATGCGAGTGTGGAGTTTGCACCCGAGCGATAGCGAGGGTGGTAAAACCACACGAGCAATGCAAAATGCCGTTTTCGCACGAGTTACATACCGTACTTTATCTATCGATTGTTAGATTTAAATAATAAATACAGAAACAAACAAACAAAGAACAATAAACGGTTGAACTGAGAAACACGGTGCGATCGAGAATTGTTTAGCAGCAAAAGATTATATCCTTTGTCAAACAGTACATTAGTATGATTTATATATTTGAGTGATTATATATGTATGATTTGTACATAAGAGAGTTGATATCCCTTTGTCAAAATAATACATTCCAGTAAAGCCTGTACACTTTTCTAACCTCATAGCACCGTATTCCTCAGTTTTACCCAATAAACAAATAAACTTTCTGTATGTTTGTTCGTATCTCTCTCTTGATAAAGATGGCATTAATTCATTAGTTGTATTTTTTGCCGAATTAATTATTTCTGGAGGATTATTATTCTCCACATTTTCGTCATAGTCACCTGATTCACTCATTGTTTTTCACTAAAAACTCGATATAAACAGTTACTTTAATAAAAGAACACCAAATTAGTTTTGTTAAATGTAAACAAACTCACTAATCGTGCGTAAAGCTGAAGAATTCCTCTTCTTTACCGCACTAGCGTGGTAAAGAAGAGGAATTATTCAGAACTATGAGACGCGCATGCGCAATGAATACAAGTACGTAAATAATCACTTTCTACGCATCTAAACAAAGATATAATGTTTATATTTCGTATCAATCGTAGATAAACTATATTATACATACACACAGTATATTATACATACACACAGTATATTATACATATACAGACAGTATATCATACATATACACAGTATATTATACATGCACATAGTATATTATACTGTAAACTATATTATACATACACACAGTATATTATACATACACACAGTATATCATACATATACACAGTATATTATACATGCACATAGTATATTATACTGTAAACTATATTATACATACACACAGTATATTATACATACACACAGTATATTATACATACACACAGTATATTATACATATACACAGTATATTATACATGCACATAGTATATTATACTGTAAACTATATTATACATCATTCATTCCGTTACTATTACTAAGAATAAAGCACCCCGAGCAAAGCAACCCAGGAACCTAGCAACTCAGGGAACCTAGCAACATTGCAACCAAAGAACCTAGCAACCTAGCAACCCAGGGAACCTAGCAACATTGCAACCAAGGAACCTAGCAACCTAGCAACCCAGGGAACCTAGCAACATTGCAACCAAAGAACCTAGCAACCTAGCAACCCAGGGAACCTAGCAACATTGCAACCAAAGAACCTAGCAACCTAGCAACCCAGGGAACCTAGCAACATTGCAACCAAAGAACCTAGCAACCTAGCAACCCAGGGAACCTAGCAACATTGCAACCAAAGAACCTAGCAACCTAGCAACCCAGGGAACCTAGCAACATTGCAACCAAAGAACCTAGCAACCTAGCAACCCAGGGAACCTAGCAACATTGCAACCAAAGAACCTAGCAACCTAGCAACCCAGGGAACCTAGCAACATTGCAACCAAAGAACCTAGCAACCTAGCAACCCAGGGAACCTAGCAACATTGCAACCAAAGAACCTAGCAACCTAGCAACCCAGGGAACCTAGCAACATTGCAACCAAAGAACCTAGCAACCTAGCAACCCAGGGAACCTAGCAACATTGCAACCAAAGAACCTAGCAACCCAGGAATCTGTTGATTTAGTAAATAAAAGTCAAACTTACTATGATTACAGTTAAAAACATGTGGGTTTTCTTTGCCGTGCTCAAGTATCATACCTGTGATTTTAAAACTAAGTTTCAGAAAGGAAAAGCAAAGATTTCGACGGCAGTATGACTAGAAGAGTATATTATGACTCTTCTATATGACTTGACTTGAAAGCAAGCTTATAGATGAGTCTGTATTCCGAGTTAGTCATCTGTTCATATACAGAGAGTTAGTAGCACAACATCTCGCTGGAATCCACTAACTTGGTCCTAGATAACAAACTAAATCTTTAAACAATATTCCAATAATTAGATTAACAGACTTTACGGCAAAAAGATACCATGAGTTAGATAATACTGGGTGTCATGACCTCGGCCTGTTTCAACTCGACGCTGGACCGGCTGCCATCTTGTCTGTATTTGATTTCTACGCAGTGATGACCAAACGCCATGTTTAATTTTCTTCAAGTTTGGCATGGGCATTCCTTTAATTCATTAAAACCCATGTATTTGCTTCATCTTAATTTATTTTTACTTTTTTTTTGGAGACGAGGTCTATATTTATATTCTCTGAGATACTAGTTAAATTTACAGAGGGAGCGGAGCGAGGTCTGTGTTTCAACTTCGGAATCGACTATTTGGCATTTAGTCTGTGTCACGAGCAGACACGTCGTTCCATTTTCTTCAAATTCGGCATGGAAGTTCATCCAAGTCATAAAAATCGGTGTTTACGGTTTAATTTAAAAGCGAGGTCTACTGTTCACAGACCTACCCCTCCACTGCTGAAATCTAACAAATGGATATCTTAGGAAACCGTCGAGCTGGATACTTGGGAGCGGGTTCATCGCGTTTGGTCTATATATATATATATATATATATATATATATATATATATATATATATATATATATATATATATATATATATATCAGCAATGTAATACCGTGTTTTTGCACACTGCAATAAGGTACTATCACAAATTGTGTATATATATATATATATATATATATATATATATATATATATATATATATATATATATATATATATATATATATATATATATATATATATATATATATATATATATATAAGCATATAGAGGATTTATTCCACTCCATTATCATAAACGGGTCGAAAGTTAGAGCTGAAGAAACTTTATAATGGCCGCCATGTTGAAACTTAATCAACTCTATAGATTCGTTAGATTGGAGCCTTGGTGTGCGCTAACAGGACATACTTGGCTGCGTTACTTTACTTGTAATGATTTGGTTGCCCTGTCAAAATATTGTTGCTTTTATCTTCACTTAGAAAGGTAACAAAGAGCTTTCACGATATCCAAGTTATTTTTTAAAAGTGGAAGACTCGCAGTTAAAGGATTGTTCTCGGAAGGTTTTCTCGTTTTATACGAGTTTATCCCAATACGAATCGTGAGGACGGGACCCGAGCCGGGGGCCGTGGGACGGCACGACGACAGTCTTGTGTCACGACCCAACCTCTCCCGCCCCATCCCACTAAAACCGACTATTTCTCACCTTCGGAAAATATAGATTATCATACTTCCAAACAAAAACGTTTTAGTTTCATTTTTTTTTTTTTTGTTCTTCAAAAAAGGTAAGAGGAGTTTAAAGATAAGGGGGAGCCGGCACTGTGAGATCTCTCGAGCTGAACAGAGAAACCCCCAGAGCTACGAGCAACACTCAACACACCGCTAACAAACCATCTCTGCTTTATATCCGACTTCAGCCTCCGACAAATAAAAACAGGCAACTTGAAACGCCTTCACTGCGTCACAACAAGTTTACTCCCTAGGCCAGCTCATCGATGTTTCATATGCTAGATGTTTAGATCACCCAACATAATTTAAGCGCGCGTGCGCATAGCCAGCTTTTTACATTCGACAAAACCAGCACCTGTTTGTCTGTCAGTAACGGTTACGTGAAAGTTGGGCAAACATTTGTATAAAGCAGAACACGCGTGTTTATTTGACTGATGCTCGGGCTAAGTTCGTTGGACAACGTTACCGTCCGAGCGTTCGCCGCCAAAGTCAAATGTAAATTGAAATTTTAGACCGGAAAACGATTACACTACCTAGATCCATTCCAGTGTGTTCCAGAATTACTTCTTTAAATGTAAAATCCCGACAATTCGACGGGGGAGGGGGGGGGGCAGCAGTGTAGGGATATATGTGTAGCGAAATCAATTCAAACCAAGTTAGTCGATCCGTCTGTTTATTTCTTTTCCACGACTTCTTTAATTTTCAGAGATTTGTTTTTCTTAATAAAATTATTCTGTGGAAAATGTGTGGGGTCTTGAATTGCAGGATGAGCAACTCATTGCATTTGAATGCTTGAATCTGCTCATTTTGTTTGAAGTAACGGAAGCACTGTGATCCCTCTCAAACATTCCTTCACAATGTACACAAATTTATTCAAGTATTTATATTTAGGAATATTTTTGTTCTCGTGTCTGTCTGTCGGTCCGTCGACATTTTTGTAACCCGTGTCATCTGAAAAAAAAGTAATTGATGAAATTTGGATGGTCGGTGATAATTAGCCGACTGTAGGTCCACATTAATATTAAGCGGGCATCGCTTCCTTCCTCGTGTCCACCGACTGTTTCAATTAACAACTAAATCATCAGAAGTAATCAAAACAATAAATAGAAATAAGTGTAACGTGTAACCCCACTGGGAACGGAAACAGATCCAAACCTTGTTTGACGACATCCCTGCGAGTAATGGCAGAATCTTGAAATTCCAAACTTACCTTCCTTTTACCATAATATAAACTTTTCACTTCAATCGGGCGTTTCGATTTGAACCAAGTTCTCCCGATATAGTTATCAACGTTTTGAATCTGCTACAATTCTGACGAATTGTTATTAGTTTAATCTTAACACCCCCGATAGATATATTTTTTAAATGTTATATTGATGTATAATTTGAAGACATATCGGTTTTGTTTACTGTAAAGGAAAAAAGAAAAGAAAAACAAGGACGACAACGAAACAAAATAAAGAGTAAAACCAGGCTAATCTCCACGTAGATGAGACTCGGGGAGCTACGGCAGTGAACCGGAGAGTGACCTTCGACCACCGGTGATCTCGGGCTCAGCCGGGGAGTCGGTCGGTCTGCAACCCCAGGGTGTGACGCTGCCGCACGTATAGGCAGAATTGTTAGTGGTTCGCTCGCTCGTCCAGGGTGGACTATCTCGCATCTTTCCCTTGGCATGATGGCGACGAGTCTGGATCCGAGGATAAAGAGAGCGCAGAGGAGGGACTCTATTAGAGGATAGGAGTTTATAAGTAAGCCCAACTCGGAAGGAAATATAGAGGATGTTCCTTAATGTCAGTGGTTAAAGTGATCTGCTCGCCTAAATACGAGGTGCCGATCGCGACGCGACTCGACTCTTAGGGAGTGTGATCCGTGGTTCTCGCACAACTTACTCTGCTCCTGCCGCGCTTATCCACTTGTGTAATGATTATCGGGCCAGTATTTATTAAATGATTTATATCTTTATGTATTTTATTATTTGGTGCGCACCCGTTAGGTAGTTTTACTGTCATTTAAGAGAAGTCGAGAGAAGCTAGACGGGTTGATAATTTATTATAATTAATCCTAATTAGAGTGAAATTTATTTATTTTGTTTTATTGTATTTGGATTTGTTAATGTATTTTTATCGGTCTTATATTACTTTGCTTTGCGCAAGTTTCATCACACGTTTCCGTTACCCTAATTTTGAACTACTCCCCGTCTTTCAATCTTTCCCAAATTTTGCACATGGAAACAATTAAGGTGAAGAATACAGAAACAAAAAAAATTGTTGAAAATAATACCAGTTTTTTAAAATGGTATTTTTATATTAATTATTTATTAAAAAACATAATTTCTCAATTGTTTATTAATAATTTAATTGGGGGTATTTATTCAATTATTTAAGAGAATAACAGTAGAGTAAATTAATTATACTAGAATATATTATATATTAGTTAAACGTAATGACTTAGCAATATATGCTATACGCAGCATATGCTGCGCTACAGTAATACAATGATAGACAAAGACTGTTCCTTGTGACCTTCTCTTGCGTGGCCTACGCAAGTTAATTGTGTCGTTCCGTTTTTTTACCATTGTTCTGGATATAATAATAATAATAAAAAAAATTATCCGATAATTTTCCGCCCCCCCCCCCCAAAAAAATTGCCGCCTTGGGCAATTGCCCAGTCTGCCCGTTGGTAAATGGGGGCCTGTAAGCTCTACTGGGATTTGGAGCTACTCAGGGCACACACACATTTACATTCCCACTCTCACCGGCACACACACACACTTATTTCCTTAGTACCTGTTATTATTTTAACTTCCCTTTGTTTTACGTCTGTCCCCAACCCCCCACTCAGCGCCAATTGAGCTGACGCACCGAAATAAACTGTAACAAATATATACGTGAAGAATTTAACACTTCGATACCTCCGAAACCAGTTGCACTATAACTTTGCATTTGGAAGTTACTTCTCCTTATGACGTCTCAAAACGTTTGAGATAGATATTTTTCCAATCGTCCATTTTGATTAAATATGGCTTTGGATCCGGATCCCCTCCCAAACAAACTTTTCAGCACTTGTTTGAATGGCTAGAATGAAGTGGTTGTATTTTGTCTGGTAAGAAGGGATATGATGGAGTTCCGTCTCAAAGGAGAGACATAGGGGGGATTTAACAGTAGTATGACGTTAACAAGAAAAAAAAGGAAAATAAATCCAAGTTGTGGAGCGAGCACGAATTTTGATAAAAGCGCAGTAATTCGGAAGAAGGTTTTAGCCTGACATCGTGATATCTACATAAAGTCATTTAGCGGCAGGCAACACTTAGGTCCGGAGAAGAAATCAATAAAGAAAACATCGTGTCGAACAAATAAGAGGAATCCCTTGAGAGCGGTTCCAAATGTTTCAACATGGAACATAAAAACAAAAGCACATAATTCAGGTTCTGGTTGTTACTTGTCAGCCCTCGTCCACATATTAGTCTTGTTTTCCCCTAATATTTAAAGAATTTTATTTTATATTGTGAGAGGACTGGGGGGGGGGGGGGGGGGGCGGCGTGGAACCATCTCGGCGGGTTGTTAATGCTCCTGATGGGACAACACTGATAACAGCCTCGGACTCCCCAACAGATTTATAACTCTCCATCTAGAAATAATACACTCCCCCTTTTAAAACAACTCATTTTATTTTTTAAAATAAAATGTTTATCGTTATTATTTGTGAATATAATATCAAATTGGGTTTTCTTACCGACTAGATTATTTATAAAGGATATTTTACAAATTTCTGTAATTCTGTGTTTTATTTACGTTGTTGTAAAACGATATGGGGATTTTATTTTGTAGTTGTTGTGGAAAGGTTGAGGAGTGTGCGGGGGGGGGGGGGCTCGCATAACTCAAAACAACCAGGTATAGTTTGTTGATGGATATTGTTGTTTTTTTGGAATTGAAAGGATATTATGTAGATTAACACTTTTGAAACTGCAAATTAATGTACCTGAGTTATTTCAAAAAATAAATCAAAAAAACTCTTTTCAAAACATAATACTTCCAAAAATAAATTTATATATATATATATATATATATATATATATATATATATATATATATATATATATATATATATATATATAAAAGGAAGTAAAAAATGTAGTAAAGAGTAAGTGAAAATACTGTGTATAGAAGGTTACTAATTTATTCTGATGCAGTGTAATGGAAACTGAATTTACATATATTGATTTTACCATTCATTAGTACTCAGATGAAGGCCTGATGACGCCTAAATTTCCAAATTAATTAAACTGACTTAATAAAAAAATATCAGTTTTTTTATTGACCATCCCTTATAGCCCAAAGAAGAGAAGAGAAAAGAATATATATATATATATATATATATATATATATATATATATATATACATTTTTGTGTATTGAGACGTCTTTTTACAAACCATACATTTTGGCGTCCCCATGAAATAACAATATTTTTGATAATTTACTTTTAATTATAAGGTACTGCGGGTTAATATAGAGTTTTGATCGCAAAAAAAATTAATATATATGTTTATTAGCAATATACATTTTCCCATAACTCCGCTTATATTTCTACACCATTATGACAACTTTTTAAATTACCGCCGATGTGGCACTATATGTATATTCTGTCCACTGATAAGTTAATATCACGTCCAACTGTATATACTTTTAGTAAACTGCACCAATAAGACGTCCAGCGGTGTTGCCAAATCTTAATTCATTTGTATTTGCTATAATAGTCCAGCCGTTATATACTTAACCTTCGAGCACAGGAACTTCAAACTCTTCGAGCACATTCTTGTACACATGAACACTCGCGTGGCGGTATTTACACCGCCATCAGTTTTAAATAGTGTTATACTCTTATGCATTTCTATTAGGGGTAAATTTATCAAAACTTAATTAAAATATAAACAAATATACTGCCAATCAGTGTGGCACATAGCTTCCTCGCATCCTATCATGTACTTTATTGTTATATTAACATTAAAATCTGTTAAATGTTAATGTTTAATGTTAATTATAATAAAATTATTGTTATATTTGTTTATTGTGTAAAAACTATTAATAGTTTTAGCGATCTTTATCACTTCATAGCGGTGTCGCTGTTGGTTTTACTAACAAAATGCTTTTGTAAAAAATGTTTGTCTCATTGAATAGATGAAGTTAGATTTTTTTCCCGACCTAAAATTCCAATTTTAAATTTGAACTGCACGTTTACGCGAGCGTTGCTCGTGAACGCTTGGACGGATAACGTTGTGTACCAAACCCGTCCTGGGCATTGGTAAAATGAACATGTCTACCAAATTTCATCAAAATCGGTCGACATTTACTCAAGTTATCGTCACTCGTTTCATAATTCGCGGACAGACAGACAAACAGACACGAGACCAAAAATGTTCCCTGATGTCTGAAACGGATTTCTGTCTTGGAATTTTTTAGTTAATTATCGCGAGGGTGCAAGTGATTTTTATTTTTACTCCCAAGGTACGTACAAGATTTTACCTCCAGAAGAAAGAAAAAAATATGGATAGATTTTAATTTTAAATTACGTTATTTAACAAAAAAATATAGTTAGATATAATATTAACAATTCTCTAAATAAGTTTAATCACGTTAAAATTAAATTATAGATAATAATTATTTTAATTTCAATGCTAAAATTAAATGGGAGAATCAGCTGGAAGCTGAGTCGTGTATATTGAATGGTGTTGACAACTGATGTATTTAAATATGGATTAGTTAATCAACATTTAGAAAAAATGATGTTTCCACTTTTAACTTGTTTGTTTCTTTTACTGATGAATCACTATGACAACCGTTGTGGAGGTTACATGACATGTGTGAAGATGACATTATAGATTTCGACATTAAACAAAAGTTAGTAAATGAAATGTGTATTAGCACCAAGCTTATTTACTTGTGCTTTATCTAGGGCAACACTGGAGGGAATCATGAACTTTCATGATTACTCCCTTACTTATTTTTCATTACTCCCTGTTTAACCCGACCGGGTGCTATGAGTAACTTCCCTCCCTATAAACTAAGGAGGAAAGATCACTTTTTCTCCCCGCTGGAGGTAAAAATTATTTTATATGTATATGAATGATAAAATTGTGGACAGACTGACGGACAAACTCGAACCAGAAATGTTTCCTGGTGAGTGCAACGGATTTCTGTATTGGAATTTTTGAAATCGAAATTGGTGACATAAAAATGTTCGTTCTTCAGAACGATCACATAACTTTAATTAAAAAATAAATCAATAACACTGCCCAAATATATAAGTGAATAAATCATGTTCCCGTTTTCTTCCATTAACACTCGGTGTAAGGGGCGGTTTTTTTTATACTAATTTGTGAAGTTCACATTATTACTTTTACACAACATATTGAGAATTTGTTTAACCCTAGAACGCTAACCTCAAGTCAAAATTACTCCCATTTTTTTTAACTACGAATGCACGGTGTCTGTAAAGCACAGAACTCTCACATCTCAGCTATGCTATCTCCCACCCTTGAATGACCCTTCTACACTTCTATCAGTTCCACATTCAGATTCTAAAGAGGACATATCGTTTGTTTTTCTGCAGTCACGGAGTCATTTTGACTCCTGTTTAGTCTTACAAAAAAAATGTTTGTAGGTCATTTTGACGCAGAACAGCCCAATCTAATAAGTGTTATTGTTTCATTTGGACCCTGATTTGAAAATAGAAAATGCCTTTTTTAATCCCATCAGCAATGATGAGGAAAATGATAAACTAATTGAAACAATTTACGAAATAGAGAAACCAAAGGAAAGGAAAGAAAAAAGCTACATAAAAAAAGTAAATAAAACCACTCCGGTAGATAACAATACCGGATATGTAATAGTAGTCTAGATTGAAAACCCGGAATTAAAAGGAAAAAATGGTTTTTTTATGGCAAACAAAGCACCCAAGTGTCCCATCAACTAGCACTAAAACGTGTTAAAGAAATATTATACATATTAGGCCTTTATATTTAACAAAACTAGGTATAATAGATTAGGGAGTCAATATGACTCAAGGTTAGTCATAAGCATAAGAGGTTCGTCATAAGGATGGTTAGCGTTGTAGGGTTAATATTAAGTAATTCATTTTTATTATAACCTTAAGAAAAAAGCCGGTATTTTTGCAAATACCGGGTATATGATTATAATTATTATGTGTTTATGACAGTGCAATAAACATTTAAATCCAATATATAGTACCGTTAAATTGATGCTTGTAATATTTAATTATTTTATTAATTAGGCTAATAAATAAATAATTTTAAATAAATTATTAATTTCCCCTTTGTTCAATCACTCCTAAAAGAGAAAGCGAAATACATAATATAAGCAATAAGCAAAGTCAATCGACAGAGCTGTATGTAGATACGACTAGTTAAGTTTGAGGAACACATTTCCTTATCAAGTAAAGCTAATTCATATGCACATCAGATTAGATAAGATAACTCTACAAAACTCGTAATCAAATTTTACTTTTCGTCACAATCTTCCCAGATTTTATATTACTACTACTATTTGTACTCAAATAATAATATTACTAGGCATCGCGTGGCTCTATTATTGATGGCTTGATGAAGTTAATCATGATGAGTTGATATTATAAGAATATGCAAGTAATAGAGAGTCGTGCAGTGGGGGAGAAGGGTTAATTCTACTATTCCTTAACTCTTCTACACGTCCCGGCCATTCCACTTCAAACTTCAATTATGTATTATATAAATTGTATCACTTCGATGAGCAAAAACTACTGTATGTATCAAGTTGAAATTTTGCATGCCTGTTTCCATTGAGATTTAGATGGTGTATATGAAGTTTTATTAAAATCGTTACCTTAGAACGTAAGATATCGGTAAAAAGGTTGTTTCCTCTATTTACGTTTAGACCACTTAATAGTTTTAGCGATCTTTATTAATTCATAGCGGTGCCGTTGTTGGTTTTACTAAAAAAAATTATTTGTAAAAAATGTTTGTCTCATCGAATAGGTGATGATAGAATGTTTTCCCGTCCTGAAATTCCAATTTTAAATTTGAAGCTCACGTTTACGAAATTAGCCCGAGTATTAGTAAAAGGATCATGTATACCAAATTTCAACCAAATCGGTCAACTTTTACTCAGGTTATCGTCGGACACGTAAACGTTAGACACAGACAAATCGCCAGCTTCTGTACGATTAAGTTATAGTTATTTATATAACTAGGCAGCAAAATGGAATTTTACTGACGGGTGATTAGATTAGACTCCGAGCCGAAGGCGAGGACAGGCTATGATAATTAACCGACTTGACTGCCGAGGCGAAGCCGAGGCAGGCAATGAATAAATGAGGCAGAATGTTTCCTTTGCTGCCTTGTTGCATACATTTATCTAAGGGCGGCAGAAAAATGAAACTGCTAACATATCATCTTTATTAATATAACATAGTTAATTACTATGTTACATTAATTGAAGCGAGCTTCCTACATTCAACGAAATATTCTGTGTGTCTGAAACGTAGGACGATAACTTGAGTTAAAATTGACCGATTTCGATTAAATTTGGTACACACGTTTATTTTACCAATGCTCAGGACGAGTTCGTTGGACAACTTTGTCTGCCCAAGCGTTCGCGCGCCACGCTCGCGTGAACGTGCGCTTTAAAATTAAAATTGGAATTTCAGGACAGGAAAAGATTCTATCATCATCTATTCGATGAGACAAACATTTTTTTCAAATAACATTTTTCAGTAAAACCAACAGCGACACCGCTATGAATTAATAAAGATCATTAAAACTATTTAAGCGGACCTAAACGTTAAAAGATTGTGTGGTTAGAGGAATAGTAAGAATGCAGGGTTGTTCCCGTACTACTAGCCGCTGTACTACTATCATACCCTATATCTATCAACTCATCATGATTCATGATTATCTATTTTTACTTTCTCATATTTTCAATATTCAATTCATATTTATTACCATACGCTCGCTTCAATGATATAGCCACGCGATGCCTAGTAAGATAATAACATACGTATTAACTAAAATGAATGTTCATAAAAAAAAAAAAAAAAAAAAAAAAAAAATAGTATTTAAACAATACAGTGTGGCCTACGGACCCTCGCTGTGTGCTGACTAGCACACACTTGACCTGTTTATTTTATATTTGTAAGGTATATTTTGTAAAAAAATTTAGATTGTCCTGTGGGCCAATGATACTCATTTATAGAGCTCGTATTTTTATATTTTGCACATTTTACTATTAAATGTATATGTTTGTTTGTACCTTAGATGCAATACTATACATTTCTTTACATAGATGGTGATTTTATTTCGTTTTTAGCTTCTGCACAAAGTACAAAAAGAAACCTAATATAACGGCTCTAGCTCTGTCTATGCGTAGCTTGTTTCTATTAATAAACTACTATATAGGAACGAAAAATTCGGCACTCAGGTGCATCTCGGCATTTGTGTCAAGTGGACACTTTTTCGATTATTACACTTAATATTTTCAAGATGGCGGCCAATAAGGCGGGTGACTAAAAAAAATGTTTTAGAAATTTGATATATAACATGTCATATGGTGTCTAAAACATTTTTTTAGTCACCCGCCTTAATGACCGCCATCTTGAAAATATTAAGTAGGTATTAAGTGTAAAAAATCGAAAAAGGGTCCAGTTGACACAAATGCCGAGATGCACCAGAGTGCCGAATTTTCTGTTCCTAGCTATAGTAGTAGAAACAAGCTACGCACAGACAGAGCCAGAGCCGTTATATTAGGTTTCTTTTTGTACTTTGTGCAGAAGCTTAAAACGAAATAAAATCACCATCTATGTAAAGAAATGTATAGTATTGCATCTAATGCACAAACGTATGAATTTAATAGTAAAATGTGCAAAATATAATACGAGCTCTATAAATGAGTATCATTGGTTCAAAGGGAATATACAATTTTTACAAAATAAACCTTACAAATATAAAATAAACAGGTCAAGTGTGTGCTCGTCAGCACACAGCGAGGGTTCGTAGGCCACACTGTATTGTTTAAGTAGTACCCTATTGATGGTGTTTTTTAAAATGCTAAAAAGCTTACTTTGAACTATCCTATGGGTCTGCGGGTCTGATATTCTCAAAACACATAAACAAACTTCTGATAAAGTATTTTTTGCCACTGAACCGGACTACAACCATATAAATACATCGAAAAGACCATAATTATGAAAAAAAACCGTATTTTGTGAATAAAAAATAAAATAATATTTTTTTCGAAATTTCCAAAAAGTGGTAACTTTACTTTTGGTCGAAGAATGTTGAATGTCTTTACTTTTGGTTGAAGAACGAATAAAGCCAAAAAGCTGGTTTTAGTGGTTTAGGAAATTTTATCAGTTTTATTTTTATCAAAGGGATTTTTCTCTAGGATGCGTTGTTTCGGAGTTATAAGCGAAAAACTAAAAAAAACTTCCGATATTTTATGATTTTCGCCATTTTTTTATGGTGAAGCCAAATCCGAATCTAGTCAATAATGAGATTTTCAGATTCTGCACCTCAAAAACGTAAAGATCCGTCAAAAAAAATTCTTCAGCAATTTTTTTCTGTCCAAACTACCAAATGACTGGACTATTAGAATAGAACTGGCAAGAAAAAAAAGTCTAAAAGGTTGATTCACTCACACCTTATCTGAGATACAAGCGTAAAGGGTTTGAATGTTGGAGGTGGGGTATTGGGCGGCAAAACCTTGCATTGTTGCCCGATCTGCGGAGTTCCGATTATCCGTCGACTGTACAAAAATATACATTTCTAGATATACATCCACAGCACTACCGCCCCTAAAGGAAATAAGTGAAACTAAAAATATACACTTTTTTTCAATTTTCGACCATTATTACTTCCCTCTCAGATTTCAAACATAGCTTATTTGAAGCTTTTAGAACGAAATTAACTCGGGTTGTAAAGTGACGTCCGGTATACGGAGTTCATATTGTCCCGGACGTCATATTGATGGTAAATCCCTAATGTATGGACGTCATAATGGTAGGAAGATATATATATATATATATATATATATATATATATATATATATATATATATATATATATATATATATTATATAAAATGCCAAAACCTGGCAGTGGTTATAATTATTTACCTCTGTATATTGAAATATGAATGATGTGTATGTAATCTAGAATCTATATTCGTTGTAAAATAACGAAAGATGGCATATACTGACGAGATTCCATGATTTTTATTGGTATAAATAGATAATGATCTATAGACATTATTTTTATTTATAATTCTCCTGGACGAACAATATTATTCACTATTCCGTTCGTTATATAATTAAACTTAAAATATATTAAACTAATGCCAATTATTAAACACAGGCATGACGAAGTCTGCCGGCTTTTGCTGTATATTTATATATTTGTAATCTACTTTTCAATAGCTTTCATTTGATACCCTCAGCAAAATTAAAAAAAAAAAAATACGTGTGGTGTCGCGGGACACCCGGTAGGAACGAAGTCCCTTACATTTTTCATTAAATATAAATTATAAAATCACACTGCTAAGTGCGTATACATTGCTAACTACTTATACATGGCGGAGTTAGAAAAGAGACAAAATTAAAAGTAACCAACTGTTTGTACCTATCGGAGTTAAGGCAAAATTAAAAGAAAATCATTATTTGTATAATTAAAGCAAGCGTCTTACTATAAACAGGGCCGTCGCGAGAATATCGGGCGCCCGGGGCGAGCCTTAGCAAAGCGCCCCCCCCCCCCCAAAAAAAGTAATAAACAAAATTATACATTACTATTGTACAATTTATTCCAACACTTACTAAATGTACAATTGCCTATTGTGGTAGAGCTACGATAGACTAATACAGTAGGCTACAAATAATTTTTACATTGAAATGAAAAAATATAGTTATTGCTAGATTATTTTTCCGTCAAAATTAGTTAAAGTGAATGAATTAGAATAGGAAATATAGAGAGGAAAATATTTAAATTAACCATCATTTTGCAAACTTCCGTTTTCAAATTATGATAAAAACTTATATTGAAACTTCATAGTATAGAAAATAACAGTTATAAACAAAAAAATCTGGTAAGGGGTACCTCGGAACTTTTCCTCACATTGGAGGCCACTAAAGTGGCCTCCTGCTGCGAAGCAGCATTAGGCAGGTTAGAACTTGGATGGGTGACCGTTTTGAACTAATTGATCATTTTTCAAAAAAAATTTTGTACATTATTTTTATTTATTCCATTTAATTATTTGAATTTTGACGGTATTTTGACAAACAAACTTTGACGTTTAACAAAAGTATCGCACTAATTAATAATTATGTTCGCTCATAGGTACTTTTTAAAATAATTAATGAAATATCTTCTTTACTTTTATCGGTATTATTAATTATAAACAATCGTAAAAATTAAAAAATCGATAACTTCAAAATGGCGACCAATATCAAAATTAAATCTAGTGTCTTTGTTCGAAATACAAAGAAGTATATTCGTACTAAATTTTAACTCGATCGGACCACTTTTCGATTTTTTACTTTTTTTTAACTTTTGCTGACTCAGCAAAACTGGGTTCAAGATGGTGAAAATGTCGATTTTCCGGGCGCCACAACTAAAAGTAAGGACTGATTTTTCGGTACTCTTTTAGTTTGGTACCCCCTAATAGGGGGGTACCAAACTAAAATAGGCGCCATGTGGCAACACTTTAGTTTGGTACCCCCCGTTTATTTTTATTTAAATACATGTTGAATTGGTATTTTATATAAATAAAAAAATAACAATCTTAATAGGGGAATGATTAAAAGCATGGGGCTTTTGTGTGGGATTGAGAAAGGGGAAAGAAAGAAAAGAAAAAAGTTAGGGGGTACCAAACTAAAAGAGGCGCCCTATACGCCTCTTTTAGTTTGGTACCCCCTATCTTTTTTCTTTTCTTTCTTTCCCCATTCTCAATCCCAAGAAAAAGGAATAATCTACTAGAGGCAGTGGCGCACCCAGGGGGGGGGCACGGGGGGCACGTGCCCCCCCCAAAGCCAGACCTAAAATTTAAGTATACAATTCCGCACCACATGTTAAAGTAATAGTGTTGTGATAGTCAAAAAAAATAAATAAATAAATAAGTAATTATATACCTAGTTTAGCCCGACATATTCTTTTGGCGTTTAAAAAGACGTGCCCCCCCCCCCCCCCCCTCCTCCAATGCCATAGACTTAAAATTTAAGTATGCTAATAAGTAAGTATTTTAAATAAGTCAGTATCACTTAATAAATAAGTAATAATCTATCTAAAAAAGTGTCGTCTATTGAACTTGGAAAAATCTGCATAAAATTACGACTGCGCATAGTCTTTAGTGGGCGAATTTCTTTCTGACTATTATCCATTGTTTATTTTAAATGAAAGGTTACAATATAAAATTTTTAAATCAAGTTTTTAATTAAATTTTTCTTGTTTTAAGGGTTTTTATTTTAATCTAAAGTTTTACTTTAATATATTAATTAAATTTAATTAAAATAGTTAGTAGCAGTCATTAGAATAGTTTTTAATTATCGAATCATTTAATATTAATGAATTTGGAAACGGGTTCAATTGTAGAATAAGATTTTAAAAATTGCAGATACCCGACCTTTCGCAAGAAAGACTATTTTTTGTGCTTATTGACTGGACTATTAGATACCCTACTATGTTTATTTTTAACCTAATACTATCAGCTAATTTCTGTTAAACTCAAAACATTTGGCGTACGTATTTTTTTATTTTTTTGTTAATTCACATTACTAAAATATTTTTAAAATGTACCAATTTATTTTTCTGGCTACTAAAATAAAACATTAATCTATTATATAATGTACAACTTTTAATAATAAAATATTATTAGTATGTATATAATGTTGTTTAAATAAAATACCCCGGTCTTCATGTCCCGTTCATAAAAAACTTAAATTTATTTGTATAAAATAACATTTTAGATGCTCTTAGAATAGGCTAAAAAGACGTTTTCAAGTAACGTAAACTATAAAAATTTTCCCGGGGGAGGACCCCCGGACCCCCCTAAAAGAGAGCCCAGCCCCCCCTTAAAATTGGCTGGATCCGCCCTTGATATGAAGTAATTTAAGAACAAAGAAAACCAGACTAGTTAATTGTCTGTGATTATGCTAAGCCCACATTACATCCCCCCCCTTATTGTTTTTTAATCTGTGCCCCTCTAAAAAATAAATCCTGGGTGCGCCACTGACTAGAGGGGCTACCAAACTAAAAGAGTGCCGATTTTTTTTGCCAAGTTTCAACTCTCTAGGTTATATCCTAGGCGCTACGATGATATAACACATATACAGACATGCTGAAAACCACTCAGGAGGTCTTAAAAACACCCAAATTGGAGTTACAGTACCGTGAGTACTGCTAGTGCTGAACTTGTTGGGACGGTGTCGGTCTTCGGTACAAGAACCGATACCGATATACATACCAGACTCGTTCCATTCCCGGTTCAACCTTATCAGTAAAAGTTCCGGTAAGGATTAGATACACTGCGTCACTGTCGGATCAGTGACAAAGAAAGACTCGGTTCCACGTTACCCAAATGAAACACCCCAATGCTGAACCTTAAAAACATTTCTCTATTGCAAATAGTACAGAATTAAATTAAAATTAATTTTTCAAACTTTTAAGGCGCCCCCTTGCTCGTGGCGCCCGGGGCGACCGCCCCGGTCGCCCCGCCCTCGCGACGGCCCTGACTATAAATATATATTAAATATAAGAAAAAAGTTGATCATGAAAAAATATGTTTGTTAAAGGATGTTGGATTGAAATAGGACTGTTTTCTACCTACCCGGCCAATTAATTTAAAATATATCTCTTCCCTACTCTACAACTTTTGCTTGTATCAGGGTGAAATTTTACATGATTATATTTCAAAGTGACATTTTTTACATATATAACAAAAATAATCAAAACAAGTCAAGTAACAGGCTTCCTTAATAACCCTTTTTCCCGTCTTTTAAAGCTTACGTTTACGCGAGCGCGTGAACGCTTGGGCGGATAACGTTTTCCGACGAACTCAGCCTGGGCATTGGTAAAATGAACATGTGTACCAAATTTCATACAACTCGGTGAGCTTTTACCTAAGTTACCGTCATCTGTAGACTTCGTGACGGATTTTGCGTGACGGTGATTTTGTGACGGTGATTTTGTGACGGTGATTTTGTGACGGTGATTTTGGTGGTTTTTTTCGGATTCACTCCCGGGCTCCACAACGTGCCATAAGGAACTTCGTTCCAAAAATTGAACTTCTACATTAGCTGCATGCCACTCTTCTATACTATAGCGTCAGAGAGAAATAACTATATCTCACTTGAGTGACGTTGCTGCCACACAATACATTCTAGTGGAGGTCAGCGTGCCACTTATGCTGAGAGATGAATGTGTCTGTCAGTCCGTCGCACTTTTTTTTAACTTATACGTACAAATATAAATAAGTTAAAAATCCTATATGCGCATGCCCGATTCGCACAAATATGGTAAGCTCATATATTTTTATTTTTTTTAAATTGCGAGTGGGGTATGAAATGAAAGCTACTGAAGAGTAGATTACATATATGTATATACATATACATAGAATTTGATGAGTATTGTGCTCTTATCTGACTTGTAATGACGTGGCACGAGTCAGAGACGGACCTAGACCTGCTGAGGCCCGTGTACGGCTGACCCCATGCACACGGCTAGTTCCGGCACTGAGCACGAGCATAGAAACTTGTACACGACACTGCATCACATGTTATCTAAAGAAAATAATCTTAATATAAACCACAGGAAAGATTACATTTAATAACAACAAATTATTTGTTATCAATTTAATCACAACTATTTATGCTGAGTAATTGACAAGTCAAAAATGTTTTTAAAATTTAAACGAGTATAGTGATTTGGGAAATAATATAGTTTAAGTATGTGAGGGTCAGAGAATAAAGGGGGGGGGGGGGGGGGGGCAGACAAACAACATCACTTTCATATCTTGTACTGGATGCACTAGATCTAGTAGAACTTACTTGGACAGGGGGAGACTTGGCTAAACCAATGATTTCATAACTTTTTACGTGAGACTTGGCTTATTTTTTTTGTATTTTTGTCGGGAATTCTACAAGCCGATGAAATTTCCAGAAAAAAAATCCCCACTTATACAAATTGCAAATTTGTCACATGTCTGTGCAGTTTGCATTAATAAGTTATTAATAGAATTATTATTATTATTAATACTTATCATAATAAGCTACGTAACTCTAAGAATATGTACTAGGATGTGAGAACTTGCTTGCGATTTCTTTTTCCTTTTTAAATACCTGTCTTAAGTCTGAAGCAAGACAGAGTAAAGACCTGCACTGTGACTTGATGAAGAGTATAAAGCAACTACAGCGCCTCAACATGTGCAGACTCGCTGGACCGACAAACCACACGTGCATTGCGTGTTTAGTTTACTTCGTATTATAACTACCTCGTATACTTACATATTCAATTTAAACAAACTTTCTCAGCGTTAAGATATTACATTAATACACGGCCGATCTGAGGCAGTTGCTCAAGTTGTCGCTAACATCACATCTTACATCATTCCCACTTTCAACTTCTTTACAGGTAAACCTCTTAACAATATATAAGTTTTACCCGAAACATGTTTTCCGGCAGCCATGTTGAAAACAAATATGGCAATTAAAGAGCAAAATGCGAGTTATTTATGCGCTTTATCAGTAGTATTCATTACAATATATTTTTACATATACAATATTATTGTACAATAAACAGGTCAAGTGTCAGTAGGCCACACTGTATTAAGTAGTACCTATTGATGGTATTTTTTAAAATGCTAAAAAGCCTACTTTGAACTATCCTATGGGTTTGATATTCTCAAAACACATAAACAAACTTCTGATAAATTATTTGTTGCCAATGAACTGGACTATAAACATATAAATACATCCAAAAGAGCTTAAAAATGTTCAGGAATTTTTTCATTTTACATAAGCGAGATGAAAGGGGGGGGGGGGGGGGGGGGCACTTTTCACACCAACTTCAAACTCGCCTACGTTAAACAAAAAATTATATTTTTGTAATCAGCTCTACGTACCCTTTCATATGATACCCCACACGGTCTCCAGATAAAACAATTATTTTGTAACCCTTAAGTTTTTTACCCTAATTTTTTTGATACATTTTATTTTAAGTCGCTATATTTGTAAAATGTGTGGGTAGGTACTATACACATATATGCTAACTTTCAAAGTAATCGGACGAAAGGTGTCACCGTGAGAGCAGGCGACAGACAGACAGACAGACACACGCAGGAAAATATAAGTGTCCTTGGTTTTGTCTACGGACCCTAAAAATTACTGATTTACACGTCAAATAATTTTTTTGATTTGAATGATTGCGCAAAACAGATGTAATGGTGCATGGAAAACATTTTAAGTGGCCCCTATGTGTGCAAAGATGAAGACTGGCGCCATCACGAAGGTAAACAAACCACGGAATTGCGAGATTGGCCTACGAGGTTCCGGAGAGAGATGGTGACGAGTCAGTCGATCGGTCGATGAGCCGCATTTGGATTTTATTCCTTTATAGTCCAAGAGGAAGCGCATAAAAGTGACAGACTGACATCGAGCTAGAATATCGTGTAGAGTTAAATTTGTCGGGGACCTCGAAGAATACGAGGCCCAAAACTCAAAATTGACGTTAGTTTGTCATTTGACCACTTTGAAGTTTAGAAATATTTAACTATCTACCCGATTAAGTGACAAACTAAGCTCAACTTGACTCTTGGTCTACTGACTAATTAATACTGACGACGTGGACACTCGCTCTGCAGCGGCCTTGCAGCTTACAGGCTAGCTATGTCACGGAGACGACGTGGTCACTCACTCTGCAGCGGCCTTGCAGCTTACAGGCTAGCTATGTCACGGAGACGACGTGGTCACTCACTCTGCAGCGGCCTTGCAGCTTACAGGCTAGCTATGTCACGGAGACGACGTGGTCACTCACTCTGCAGCGGCCTTGCAGCTTACAGGCTAGCTATGTCACGGAGACGACGTGGCCACTCACTCTGCAGCGGCCTTGCAGCTTACAGGCTAGCTATGTCTCGGACTTTGCACCGTATATTCTTGGAGCCCACCAAACAATGAAGTCATTCACAAACATTCTAATTTAATGTTAGTCAGACTCTATTATTCACGCTGTCTCCTGGACTATTAGTGAAGATAGATAACGCGTATCGGGGAAATAGTAACAAGCTAACAATGTCAGTCAGTTGTCCTATACTGGATGTGCCTATACGAAAGTGTACCCTGTACACGTTTGAAATTTGAAAAAGAAGGTGTTAGCGTATTCAGTTAACTTTCGTTTCCCATCTCAGCCCAAATTTTTTATTAATTACACTTTTACCTTGCTGGTAGCAGTGTTTCCTTACTGATAACACTGTTACCTTACTGGTAGCAGTGTTACCGCACTCGAGTCACTGTAATAGGTTTCTTATTACGTCCAATTACTTAATTTGAATTTTATTTTATACATTTTTAACGAGTCTTGTCTAGAGGCGCAATCTAAACAGTACATTGTTTCATAAAAATAATTTTACAAATTAGGAATAAAAAAATATGAAATTAAATGTTATTAGTATGAGTATCAGTAATTACATTGACTTTGAAAATGAAAGATAAAAGTTGATATGAAAATAATTTAGAGAGGGAGGGGGGACAGGAAAATGTAATTAAGAAGGTGAAATAATTGTACGGTTTCACTTACAGTACTAGCAGGTTAGATCCGCTTTATTACCCGCTTACTTTACTTATATCTTTTATATTACCATTTATATCTATTTAGGAACCAAATATATATGTATATAGTCCACCTCCCTCTCTACTATTAAATCTTAAATTTAATATTAACCAGCGTGCGAGGATCCCTCTCTTATCTCCTAAAACCTTAGGAAAAGAAGGTCCAGTAATATTAGTTCTAATGAACGTTCTAGGTGTTGTATCGCAATCCACGGTGTTGTATCGCAATCCACGGTGTTGTATTGCAATCCACGGTGTTGTATTGCAATCCACGGTGTTGTATTGCAATCCACGGTGTTGTATCGCAATCCACGGTGTTGTATCGCAATCCACGGTGTTGTATCGCAATCCACGGTGTTGTATCGCAATCCACGGTGTTGTATCGCAATCCAAGGTGTTGTATCGCAATCCACGGTGTTGTATCCATTTCCATCGGGGAAGCCGAAGCGTTTCAACGTTACTCAATTTTCTTATCGTTTGTTATCGTAGTAATATAAAGATTTATTATGGGTGGGGGGGGGGGGTTATTATAGAAGTGATATAAATAGAATGTATAGCGTTAACATTGTCATATAAACACCACATTATCCTCTAACTGACCCACAGAGTTAGAGTCAAAGATTATCAGACCAATATTACTAAAACTAGAACAGATACAGACACACCAGCCTCGCTACGTACACACACACACAGGCTCAACTCTCTTGTCTCACATGGTTTCTTGTTTTGGAACCAAGTTCCTTCTCTGGAGCCCGGCAGTGAATCTAAAAAACCTCCGTCACAAAATCAAGCGTCACGAAATCTACCGACGACGATAACTTGAGTAAAAGATGACCGAGTGAGTTGAAATTTGGTACACATGTTTATTTTACCAATGCCCAGGATGAGTTCGTTGGACAACGTTATCCGCCCAAGCGTTCACACAAAACGCTCGCGTAAACGTAAGCTTCAAATTCAAAATTGGTATTTTATGACGGGAAAAAATTCTAACTTCATCTATTTAATGAGACAATAGTATATTATGTTACTAGGCTGTGAAGTGAGTTCTTTCTTTACCGCGGCAATTACATTTACTGTCTCGCTTCGCTCAACAGTAAATGTAATTGCCGCGTTAAAGAAAAAACACTTCACAGTCGTGTAACATATGCTATTCTTTCCGAGGTAGTAGACAATGAAAAAACATTAAATATTAATCAATAATCAATATAATAATAACAAATATTAGAACATACTTAATATTTAAAAAAAGAAACCTTAAAAAGAGGTTACACTATAACAAAAGATAAATAAAACGCATTGACATCTAGCGGATTTTAATCGTACTAAGAAGCATTTCTGCAAAGATTGCAGCGCTAAAACCGAAGTTTTGATAACTACCAGCACGAAAGAAATTTTTTTTACGTCCTATGATGTAATACATTACGCGTCGAGTGCGGAAAGTAGCATTTTGCATGCGAGTGTGGAATTTGCACCCGAGCGAAAGCGAGGGTAGTAAAACCACACGAGCAATGCAAAATGCCGTTTTCGCACGAGTTGCGTACCGTACTTTATCTACGATTGTTAGATTTAAATATTAAATACAGAAAAAAATAAACTTGCTGTATGTAAGTTAATTACTTCTGGAGGAGTATTATTCTCCACATTTTCGTCAAAGTCACTTGATTCACTCATTGTTTTTCACTAAAAACTCGATATAAACAGTTACTTTAATAAAAGAACACCAAATTAGTTTTGTTAAATGTAAACAAACTCGCTAATCGTGCGTAAAGCTGAAGAATTCCTCTTCTTTACCGCGCTTGCGTGGTAAAGAAGAGGAATTCTTCAGAACTATGAGACGCGCACGCGCTTGCGCAATGAATACAAGTACGTAAAGAATCACGTTCCTCGCATCTAAACAGAGATACAATGTTTATATTTGTATCAATCGTAGATAAAAAAAAAAAAATTCTTTGCAGCTAGGAGTAATGAAAAGTTTTTTGAAGTCCACGTAATGGAAAAATGGATTTTAGCTATGTTTTTTAGGCTCTAAAATTACTATTTCACAGCCTACCGCGGAAAAACATCTTTTTTAAATACTTTTTTAGGGTTCCGAGGTCATTCTAGAAACCCTAATTTTGTTAGTTGGTTCGTCGCGTCTTGGAGTATATCTCCCGACCTACTGATCTATAGACTTGAAATTTGGTATAAAAGTTACGCCCTATTCTCACGGTGAAACTCAAATCTCCTGAAAACTAGGAGACTCTGCGACCAAGAGACTTAGCACGTGTAATTAGGTGGCGGCATTCAGACGGGGATACTGCAGTACCGGCGACTGAGAGACCGTGCAACTATGAAACCATGCGACTCTGCATGCTGGTCTCCTAGTCTCCCATTCTCTCACTTTCCTACAAAACATTCCTTTTTAACTACCTGCGTGAAGATGATTTATAATTATTAATTACCATATTATATGTATAATAAAATATATATTATATTATATAATATATTATATTCTATTATATTATATATAATATATTCAATTCTATTATATTATATAATATATTATATTTTATTATTAAATAAAATATATTATTTATAATTGTTAATTAATGTATTATATTTATAATAAAATATATTTTATATTATATTATATATTATATTATTTTAATATATATTGTATTATATTTTATTATAAAATATTTATAATAAAATATATATTATATTAAATAATATATATTATATTATATTATTATAGTATATATTATATTATATTTTATTATAAAAAATTTATAATTATTAATTAATTATTATTACCGATGGTAATAATAAAACTACAATGATGGATAATAATGTGCTCATCGCTACTAGAATCACTAGACATACACATTGTTCAGGGACTTAGATACCCAAATATGAAAATACTGGGTGTTTGCACAGCCTGTTGTCAGTAAAAACTGACTTTACTTCCTAAACGTGGTTTGATTTCGCAACTCGCGTCGTGGTAGTGTTTAAGATGAATGGAGACATGAGTCGCGGAGTCTCTCAGTCTCCTGTTCGCGAGACAGCTCGAAACGCGATGTGCGTTTCACCGTGTGAATAGGGCCTTAAACTTTTTTTGCCCAAAAACAGAAAAATTATTGCGAACCTTAAGTTTTTTACCCTAATTTTTTGAAAAATACTTTTTTTAAGTCATTATATTTTTAAAATGTGTGGGTGGGTACTATACACATATTATATGCAAAATGTCAAAGTTTTCGGACGAAATGTGTAGCCGTGAGAGCAGGCGACAGACGGACGGACGGACAGACACACGCAGGAAAATATTAGGGTCCTTGGTTTCGCCTACGGACCCTAAAAATTGAAATATTATACTGGTATATTGTGAGCTGAGCGCCCCAGTTCTTTATCTTATACGTATTATGTGCATTCGATTACTTCTGTGTCGACGAAGTAGCCTACAAAATGTCTTTACTTCTGAAAAGAATGTTTCTTACTAAAAATATGAATGCTAGAGAAATGAAAATGAATATTACCTGGTTTTGTTGGGGCATGCTGTCGATGAGTCCTTCGTCCTGAGGCAGCGGTGCGTAGTATACAGGAGAGTTGGGATGAGACTTGGACATGCTTAGACGCCAAGCACCGGCATCAACTTGCTACTTCAACTAACCCGCTGCATGATGAAGCTTCAGCAGCAGCTGGGGTCTTCAACAAACACTTCTCTCGACAGCTTATCTAAAAACAAAAAGTTTATCTTGAGGCGCCGAGATCTTCAATATCAGCTGATAGTCAACAAACACTGGTTCACAGCTGATCTTCACAAACACCCTGTTAACAAAACACCTGGAGAAATAGCCAAGCCGAGGAACACGTGATCGACTAACGCTCTACGTCACTATTCACTCATTCCTAAAGGTGTGTGTGTATACTCGTACATTGCTATCAAACAACTTTGCTTAGGTAAATACTTTTTTCTAAGCTATTAAAAAAAGTTTTGAAGAGACAAAAGAAGAATAAGATGTATACTAAACTCTGGGCAAAACAAGGAAAGAGCCAAAATAATAGCAGATATTCTGTCACGTAGAGAAACCCACTCATCTTTTGTGTTATTGTCTATTTTTTTTTTTTTTTTTTTTTTTTTTTTGAAAAAGGAATTTTATATTTTACAAAATATTTTGGAAAATAGCTACTTTGTTGTGCCGTGGTAGCAAGAGCGCTCAACAAGCGAAAGTCGGAATTCAATTGGGTGATAAAAGTTTGATCCAAAACGAACCTAAATGATAATTTTGGCAATTTCAAATCAATTTGCAGGAATGTTTTTCGTTAAACTGTTTCTTCGTACGGTAAGTAATAAAAAATTAACTGGCCTCGCTTAAAATTATTTATAATTACATATAATGGTTTCAAATTTCAGCGTATCGCTATTTAGTTTAAGGTTAGGTTCGAAAGTAATTGTAAAAAGTTATAGAAAAATGATGATTTAAATAACTAAGCTGACAACTCAGCTGTTCCAGTCATTGTTGGTTGCATTCAACTGAGTGCAACCTGGCTGGAGCAAGGGGGTACCTTCGTTACAATTGCTTCATTCAGTATTTTAGGGCATGAGTTTATTTTAGGTTTCTGTACAAAGTACAAAAATAAACCTTAAATAACGGCTCTGTCTGTCTGTTTCAATTCATAAACTACTCTAGCTACATGAAATTCGGCACACAGGTGCATCTCGACATTTGTGACAACTGTACCCTTTTTTCACACTTAATATTTCCAAAATGGCAACCAATATGGCGGATGACTAAAAAAAAGTTGTTAGTCACCATGACATGTTATACATCAATTCAAATGTCTTGAAGTTTAGAAAAAGAATCTGCAACTATTAACATTTTACACTTAAAAACAGAAACCGGCCATTATCGTCTGACGTAATTACGTGAAGCACGCCTTACTTGTTTATTTCCTAAATTTAATAAGTTGCAATTTACTATGAGGTTGATTTTATAAGGGAATAGAGAACGGTATTCCACACCGTAATACCGAAAACGGTTTTAGAGCGCTAGTGCAGGCTTGTCGTACTTTCGTATTTATCAAATTAAAACGTTAATGTATACATTCATTTTTAGGTTTAATTGGTAAGCTTAGAGTAAAGTAGTGAAGCCCTACGCCTCTACAAAGGGCGTCTCCGACATCGACAGGGAGGCCGCATAGCCCCCCAATTCAACAGTGAAGCCGTCGTAAATCGACCATTGGTACGTCATTAATTTTTTTTTCTCAAAAATGGTTAAAAAGATTTGATTGTTAAAAAAAATATTTGTGTACTGTTATACACCTGGGAACGAAATAATTCTGATTTGCCGGGACATCCTTGTTTGCAGGACAATCTGGTTTCCAGGACAAGCAAGTTTCCAGGACAGGCTGTTTTCCAGGATAAAGATGGAAAAAGTTGATCTAATTGTGTGGAAGGGACTTTAGGACGGAATGTACGTCGGGTGGATACGCGATGTGAGTCAACTAGCTGGGGAAGGCGAGGATTGTGTCAAGGTTGTACGGGCCTCGCTGTGTTTATAATTATTGACTGTAGGTAGAGGGTGATTGGACGTGAATCCGGCGGAGAGACGTGCGACACTGGCTCAGTGGCGCTATCAAGGACGAGGCCTTCTCACAACCAGTTGGGCGTATCTCGTCCTCGTGTATCAACTCCACCGAGGTCCTTACATATAAACCGATCAATCATGTCTTTATAATCGCTCTGATAAGGTTTGAGACCATGCTGGACGCAGATAAGAATGCGTATTTAGGGTCTGATGCATCGTCCTAATTGTTACCTCCTAACCATTATCCAGGCAGCAAGTTCTACTGTTACGGTTTTACCACGTGTTAGATGGACGGATTAGGTCGACTGTTACTGCACATGCCCGATGAGTTTGTATTTGTTTCCAGGAATGGAATTGGACACGTCTGTTCGACAGTAGACTGAGACAGGTGAGTTCGGGAGTCTGTCTGCGGGTGGCCACACTCACCACTACAACACAGAGGGTCCTGCATTAGCAAGCTTAGTGCCCGCGTCCAGCTAATCGTGTTAAACCAAATACACCTGCATACAGTACATTGCTGCAGAGTCGTCTGCCACCCATATTTCCCCGTTCTTCTTTATCCGACACTGATTTGTATAATAAAATGTTTTCCTTCTCAATTATTTTATCGTTTTTATAGATAAGAAGTAGAGTAGAGCCACTTGATTAGGAATGGACTTAATCCTACCGAATAAACATCAAACAAAAACTTGATCATTTCAATATTGAGCAGCACGACTGAACCTTGCTGTCTGGCAGAGTGGATACTGATTTGTTTGCCGACGCGATTCTTTCTCGGAATAACCTGGAATACAGTATCTTGCTAAGGGTGCATTCGGTGCAGTACTACTAGCTACTATTAGCTTGTAATGCCGAGCTTGTATTATCAGCTTGGGATTATCAAGGTGGGAGTGTTTACATTATAGCTTGTCAGCATTACGACTAAGTAAGTAAATAAAGCTTGTTGCCTCGGCTGTATTGTTATCTAATCATTTCGGTGCACAACAAGACCGAAGAGGCT
The DNA here is from genome assembly GCA_951217055.1 of Gerris lacustris. NCBI lineage: Eukaryota > Metazoa > Arthropoda > Insecta > Hemiptera > Gerridae > Gerris > Gerris lacustris. Next base: position 537,816 of record OX578278.1, on the reverse strand, counting down.
GCCACTATTCTAATATTATTACTGATAATACAATAGCTTGTTCGTCAAAACTTTATAACTCCCATGGGTTGAGTTAATTACGCTTAGATATTTTACTGGTTCTGTATTAATTAGGTGAGCACATACGTAGGGGATATTCAAACGATCTATCCCGTTGTCCGGATATATCATCCCCTCCCGCGGATCCGGCCTGCCGGATCCGGCCTGCCGCAGACCAGACCTGTTAATGACCACAAACCTAAACATATCGTGTGTCGCTTGTCTCACACATCCGATGTGTCAAGCAACAGTTTGCTTAGTTAATGGCAAATATGTTACATTTTAAGGTGGCGGATGTGCAGGTGAGATATTTTATTGCTTTAAGGTTATTTTTCAAGTTTTGTCAATATTTTTCCATAAGCAGGGTATTTTTTATAGGGCTTCGTAGATACTTTTCGCAACCCTTATGCCGAGGGTGATGTGTCCGTCTGTCCGAAGCTCTTTGAGTTTACCACAAAAAATTGAACAAATTTTTGAATTTATATATTTTTTTTTAAATTTTTGAGTGGGATATCAAATGAAGCTGGTCAAATTGTAAGTTACAAATATATATATATATATATATATATATATATATATATATATATATATATATATATATATATATATATATATATATATATATATATATATATATATATATATATATATATATATATATATATATATATATATATATATATATATATATATATATATATATATATATATATATATATATATATATATATATATATATATATATATATATATATATATATATATATACATATATATATATATATGCTTTTTTAAATTTTGCATTCTTTATTAGGTTTATAAGTTGAAATATACCAAAAAAAAAAAATCTCCCCCAACCACTATTAAACTGCTGGTCCTAAAATTTTGAAATAATTTATGCTAATACCTCACCGTTGGGCGATGAAAATTCCGGGGGTTAATTCCCAATTTTTTCAAATTTCAAAGTTTGTGGGCGCACTTGTGCAGTGCATCCAAACTTTTATTTTTTTAAAATGTTGAGTGGGGTATCAAATGAAAGCTGCTGGAGATTAGATTGAAGATTACAAATATATATGACTTTTTATGACTGTTTATTGTTTATTACCGATAAACATCATTATGACCCCCCGAGGAATGTTGCCTGGGACATCTAATCTACTCTCCTAAAAAACACTCCTTACTCTACAATATTTTTTGGGGGCAATCCATTTTTTTTCTTTCATGTAGGGCGGGATGGGAAAAGACTAAAATTTAATTTCAGCATAATATATATAATAGCGTACATGTCTAATAATCTATGAAACCCTAAGAAGTACTTAGATGCAAGTACTTAGATGCAAGTACTTAGATGCAAGTACTTAGATGCTAGTACTTAGATGCAAGTACTTAGATGCAAGTACTTCCCAGTGATTTTTTATACATTTCAATACAATTCGTTCAGAGAAACAACCCGTTTAGGCCCTATGTTTCTCGGACCCAGCACGTCGGGCAGCACTAACGTAACGTTAAGGAGTCAGGGATGCGACCGGTGCCCGCCAAATCTTTAAAAAATCCCCTCATGTGCCTATTTATTTGATTTTTGTAAATCTCAATCGTGATGTTCGACAAAATACTTGCAGCCGTGTCCCTAAATCTCATAAATAACATTCAATTTAAATTGTATATTTTTAGGTTCATAAATTTCAGGTCCAATCACCCTACACACCAGAAAATGAATAGTATTAAAAACCTAATTAAAAAGGCTCTTACCCTGTCAGACAAATGCCATTGGAGAAATTTGAAATTTAAAATTTTTAATAAATTAGAAGAAAATTTCTACCCGTTGTCTCTGATTAAAAAACTTTGGTATAAACACTCCCCCCCCCCCCCCCCCCACCCAGCTTTCTATAAACAACAATGATAACCTTAATTCGCGCACTTATAGCCCCTCAAATAAATTTGTAGTATGCCTTTTATTAAAGGTTTATCTGATAAAGTTCAAAAACTTATGAATAAATTTGACTGCCCGGAAATCAAATTCGGTTATAAACCGTTGAATAAAACAGGACAATTATACCATAATTTGAAAGACAAGATCTTTGAAAACACAGTGGGAGCGATTTATGAAATTCCTTGTGGGCAATGTAACATAAGTTACATCGGAGAAAGTAGTCAAAAAATTATTAACCGTATAAAACAGCGCCAATACGATGAAACAAAAGGCAATTACAACTATCGTGTCACTCATTGGCCACAAACCACAAATTCAGTTTTAAAGACACCAAAATTATTGGCATTGAAAATAAGTCGAATCGAAGAAAAATGTTAGAAGCTTTAAATATAGCTATTAGATCGGAATCGACAGTGAATATTAAAACAGATGCAAGATCTTTGAATAAATTCTACAGTGGTATTTATACCAATGCAAACATAATTCCCGCCGTATGACATCTTAATCACTGCCGATGTTAACACCATTCCCCTGTTTTATTTTTTACAATTAATTGTTTTTATATGTCTTGTTATTTAATTTCGCCTACTAATTTTAATGGTTAATAGTTAATTAACCTTGAATATTTTTAATTCATGTATAAAAAATTATTTTTTATTATTGTAAAGAGAGATCTGCGAGTCTGTGATATGATCATGGATAGATAATAGCTCAATGTAAAACTTATTTACCAGATTATGTTTTAATATCCGATTTATTGCTGATTCTAACCCGTTTTTACTAGATCGTCTGTTTTTATTGTTAGTTTTTATTTGTTAAAGTTATTTCAGATGCATCTGGTTTGAGATGGCTATAATAGAGAGGAGAACTCTGATATTGTATGAGATTCGGTGTGACAATGGAGCCACTGTGGTTTCTACTATTTAATTAACTTGTTTACGATCCTCACAATAGCCAATTAGAAGGTATGTGTTAAACATTAGTTGATCTAGCTGAGTATTGTTTCGATGTTTGGTGTTTTTGTCTTAGTAAAATGATTATTTTTGTAGCTTGAAAATGGCAGGTAATGCTGAAACGTTGCCGCTCAATATAAAAATCTGAGTACGATTTTTTATTACCCTAAAAGGATCCACAACTGACACAAAAACTCATAAATAATATAATTTGCGAAATTAGTTCTACCGCGCCTTCAATACCTCGGCCGTTTTATAGGATCGTCAAAGTCTCAGGCACTTATACATAAACAACATATTTTGTCTAATTACGTTATTTGATTATAAAGATTATCATGAATACGGAGATGAGGTGCGTTGCAAATAGACGGACAGACGAGCGCTGCAATGTCAGCAAGGACAGACAAGCACTGCAATGGCAGCAAGGCTCTTGGTTTTTGGCTCAAGACAACAAAAAGAAACTAACTGCTCATCTACTAACGTATTTTTTGTCAAAACTACGTTTTGGACAAAGCTGGACGGTAGTCCAGCTGGTTCATTAAATTAAGGGTGGAATGCTATTCCCTCATACAGTCTACAAAGTTCATGTCCCCCCCCCCCCCCCCCCCCCCGCCTCCCGGAAAATATAAGTTTGAACTAGTTTAGTTTATTATTATTTGAACTAGTTTTTAACAAGTTTTGCAGTTTGTTTTTGTTCTCTTGAGCCTTGCTGCTATTGCAGTGCTTGTCTGTCCTTGCTGACATTGCAGCTCTCGTCTGTCCTTGCTGACATTGCAGCTCTCGTCTGTCCTTGCTGACATTGCAGCTCTCGTCTGTCCTTGCTGACATTGCAGCTCTCGTCTGTCCTTGCTGACATTGCAGCGCTTGTCTGTCCTTGCTGCCATTTGCAGTGCTCGTCTGTCCTTGCTGACATTGCAGTCCTCGTCTGTCCGTCTGTTTGCAACGCACCTCATCTCCGTATTCATTATAATCTTTATAATCAAATAACATAATGAGACAAAATTATAGGTTATTTTTTTATTATTATTAGAAAATATTTTCTGTGTGTAGCGTACACAGAAAATATGAATGGGCTGATTGTAACCTACCATAAAAATCTAATTAAAATCTGAAACGGAATTCACGAGAAAAAATCGCATCTGAGAACGATCACATAGCTTCCGTTAGTGGTCGGTAAACTCTGACCTGAAAATTCATTTTTACTCGGGTTCCGTCGCTTTGTGTTAAAATGTCAGACAATGTGTCAATTTACCAAACCTCGTCGTAGTATTAGGTTATGTGTGTTATGTATTATATTATATGTGTGTGTGTTTGGCTTTACGTGATGTCGGTCAGTACACATGCCGGATAAACCGCGATACAGGGTCGATTTGCTTCCGTATACTCGGAAGCAAATGGCAGCGATTTGTAAGGCTATATTTTGGCACGTGAATGCGACACAGGGTGACGTGATACTCGATGGTTTACCCGCTGGACGCATCTAAAGTGAAGAAGCCGCCGAGTGTGTGGCTTTACGCAACACACTGCATCTTGCCGCTCCATCCTCTCTGTGTCTCTTATATAATGTCATTTCTCTTTGCTTTGTGCTATAATACTAAAAAACAGGTAATTATTAGAAGACCGCTCCAAGAGGGGAGCGTCAAGCCGTTGACACCTCCTTCACTCCTTCGCACGTCTTATCAGTTCCTTATCAATACCACGCACACTTCCTTTGTTTAACATGCCCAAGTCACTCACATATATTTATGTTCTAGTGAAGAAATACAAGTCGACACGAGGAACAATGTATTAATGCTATTACTTATTTATTGGCATTAGTATGTGTAATAATGACTGAACGCATATAAACAAGTGTCTGTCTGTGTGTCTGTTGATTCCACAGTCTTTTGGGAGCGTGATGAAGTTCTGCAGGCCTGACTCTCGACCTTCAAAACAAAGAGCAAGGTCTCGTCTACACCTCATTTCCACCCCCTCCAATTTTGTACATTTTCTAAACAATATTTATTTTATTTAATATCTTTTAAAACGGCTGATCTCGGATAAACCTGCAGTACAAAGACCAGTGTCTGTCGCTGGCTTTCATACGGATCTACAGCTTCATTCTGAGCTAGCTCACCTTCCCCCCGAAGAACTACCCCGTCATGTCCGTACAACGTCGAGTGTACTTCAGCTAGTAACCAATAAATCCCGGTCTGAATAATTGACCCTTACTGCCGCAACATTACAAATACTTGGGGGGGGGGGGGGGGGGGGCATCCCTTATTCTTACCTCTCTGACTAATAGTTGCCACAGTCGACTTTATTATAAAGAGTTGATTTATTATAAATTGCTTATCAAGAGCAAATCTTATTTTAGAAATTCAATTAAATGTTATGAGCATGTACGCGCTATGAGCACGATACACATTATCCATCACGACCGCCTTGTTCTTAATTGTCGATTAAAACTAAAAGAAAAATCTAATAGAAATAATAATCGATACGACAAATCGACATTGGTGAAATACGTCGCATCTTATAAACACTTATTAAGAATGATTAAAATAAAAAATAAAAACCTTGCTGTATTTAGGGTATTTTTTAAAAAATAAATCCGTCGAGACGAACAATAGCACTTGATAACGAACTACTAAATGTGAAATAAGTAAGTCTTTATTTAGAAATAGTTTCGTAAACTTTCGGCTTATTTGTCGTTCCGGGAATTTTAAATAGAAATAAAACAAAAAATACCAAGGGAAATGAAAGGAAATAAACTAAAATAAGACGGGTCTAGGTCGGACTGACTTTCACCGAGGTGAGAGAGACCGGAGACTGACATTTCACTGGTGGAACTTCAGCAGGCGGTTCTCTCCTTCCCACGAGCCTACCCCACTCGGAGCAGTCCACAACTAGTCCGGCTAGTTACGTGGGTGTCGGTGCAATCTCCTTTTTCTGACATAACTCCCCCACTCTTATCATTTTACCGCAGTAATAATACATTATCTATCTCGCTTTGTGTATTTTCAGTATTAATTGCTTTGTTTCCTTCATGCCATTCGGTTTTTTATTTGAATCTATTATCTGCGTCAACAGTACGTCACCTTTCCATAAGATAAAACCCCTTTCAAAGCGCTATTCAAGAACTAGACATTACATTGTGAGCAATGACGGCGGCATTCCAAAACTACTCTGTCCAAGTACAGTAAATTAACATTGTGTTTATCGTAGCAGGTTGCGGCCTCTACAAGGGCTCCCCCTTGTAGAACACATATAATTCCCCTTGTAGAACACAAATAATTCCCCTTGTAGAAAACATATAATTCCCCTTGTAGAACATATAATTCCCCTTGTAGAACATATAATTCCCCTTGTAGAACACATATAATTCCCCTTGTAGAACATATAATTCCCCTTGTAGAACACATATAATTCCCCTTGTAGAACACATATAATTCCCTTTGTAGAACACATAATTCCATTAATAAGTAAGTGACAAGTGCATCGTCATGTAGCAGGCCCGTGTCCAGCATTGTCCAAGGGGGCGGTTTTTCAGGGCAAATAGAAAAACCACCTATTCAAAATATTTAAAAACATATAATATATACCTATAACTTGCGCTACTAGCGCTTGCTAGTAGAGAACTTCGAAACTAAAGTATTACTGAGCTGAGCGAAGCGAAGCTCTTATACTACACTTTGCATTTTTTCTGACGCATACTCCTCCTGAACGGCTGAACCGATTCGCACGAAATTCGGCACAGTCATAGTGACCAACCACAGGAAGGTATAAATCTAATATGGCCCAAATTAGTACACAAGGGTACGGGGTACAAAAGTTCCCTCCTGAACGGCTGAACCGATTCGTACGAAATTCGGCACGGTCATAGTGACCAACCACAGGAAGGTATAAATCTGAAATGGTCCAAATTCGTACACAGGGGTACGGGGTAGGAGGTACATAAGTGAAAATAGTATATGCCCTTCATGATGATGTCGTTGGAAAGCTCTTTACGAGTACAGTTATTGTTGTTATGTTCACTTTTGTCTTATTCTCATTTAAGAGGGGATAAATTAGAAAAACAGGAAAAAATGTTTTTTAATTAAAAATAGAGATTTTACTGTTTTTGATCCGATTTCAGCTGTTTATAAATACAAATGTTTATTGGTTAAGATTAAAATGCACGCTCAGCTCAATATTGCAAGCAGACAACTGCATTCCACACCTAGTTTTACACTCATTAATATAATATTAAATTGGGATAAGTGTGATTGATATTTATTGAGTGTTGACCTTGAAGATTGTATACATAGACTTCTCGTTCGTCCGCACACATACACCAGATAAATGTTTAGTTTGATTTGAACACCCACCCCTACTTCTAAACTCTAAACAATTATAAGTCCTTCCTTTGTCGTTTCTTATATTATTATGTATAATATAATATGTACATATTATGTGTTCAAAAAGAAAAAGAGGCTAAGAGAAGAAAGTTAGGAACATACTTACAAAAAGAGTGATATCCCGACAAAAACACTTGTTAAAAAAAAGCCAAGTCTCGCGTAAAAAGCTATGAAATCATTGGTTTAGCCAAGTCTCCCCCCGTCCGAGTAAGTTCTACTAGGTGCTGCAGTGTGGCCAGTGACTCCGCTATTTTTTTAATTAAAGATCTACTATTCATTGAACATATTTAACAGAATTAACAAATTATTTTATTATTAAAACGTTTATTTGTTAAATATTACTTATTGAACTATAATATATAATGTTATAAGATAGAGATAATAGTATAAACTGTTCTTGCCAACTTTATAGCAATAACAAATCGCATTTCTCTGCCAGAAATCAGTTGAATAATGCCTCATTTTGCTGCCGTAAGTAGATAAAATGTTTTCAAATTTAAACGTGTATAGTGATTTGGGAACGAATATAGTTAGAGTATGTGAGGGACAGAGAATAGAGAGAGAGGGGGGGGGGCAGACAAACATCATTACTTTCATATCTTGTACTGGATGCACTAGATCTAGTAGAACTTACTCGGACAGTGACTTGAATAAAATCAATGATTTCATAACTTTTTACGCGAGACTTGACTTAGCCATCCCTACAACAACCAGTGATTTTGTAGGGATTTCTTTTACTTATTACTAGTTATCAATATGTTTAAAATAATAAATGGTCATTTTATATGGAAGTGGCCATTTTTTTTCCACAAATACAATTTCAGCAATTGTTGCTGCTATCAATCCTTTAAATTGACCGGTATATAACACGAAGAAATTACGAAAAATCAATTATTTTAGTTAAAAACAGGCTATTCTGGTCTTTTTAACTTTTGGGGGGTTAAAAGAATTTAAGACCCCTAAATAATTTCTAGACCAGGGAGAGGCTCTTTTCCTATAACATGAATGATCCGCCATTTTGGATTCCCTGTTAATCAGATCAAATTGCTATTTTTATTTTTTCTATGGCCCAGAAGAACGCACACTTTGCATGTTTTTTTTTTACATTTTTAGTAACAGCAGAAATAAAGTGGTTTCTCTTTTTTTTGGGGGGGGGGGGGGGTCGCATAATTTTCATGTTTTTAGACAAAATGGCATGAGAAATTAAACACTGTCCACTGTCCACAAGTGTTGTATATATTTTTGTAATCCACTCTTCAATACCTTTCATTTGATACCCTACACTAAATTTAAATGGAAAATTTTTTCGCTTGACATTTCCCGCCATTTTGAATTTAAACAACTGATAATTTTGAGTTCGCAATATTTTTCCTGTGTGTCAAAACGATCTTCAATACTGCAAAGTTTTTATGTTTTATCTCTTTTGATTCAAAAGTTATTGGAACTGTACAGAGTGCAGACAGACAGACAGACACAGGACCGAAAGTATAAGGGTTTCTTTTTTTGTTTTACCAACAAAACCCTAATTAAGGTTAAAACATATCGACAAGGACGATAATAGGGGGGAATAATGTTATCTTATAACAGTGGGTCTCTTATTTATTCATCAAATCATTCATCAAGTTTATCGGTTCGTTTACGAGTATAATGGGTTCATTCATAATTCTATTGATATTGATTCATTCATCAGTCAATTCATTAGTTAATTGTGATAACAACACACTTCAAATAAAAGACATTCAACACCAGTTTCAATTAACGTAACAATAATATAACTAAGCAATGAACAGACACAACGATAAACTCTACACCAGCACACCAGCACACCCATCTCACGCAGCAGACAGAAACCATCTACATCTACATCCTTCCCTTCCTTAGTAGCATAACCTTCCTTCATTCAGAGTGTTGGTTCATTAACTTGGTGCGTAGGCTTCCGCGGGTAGACTCGTAATAAACAGCTTGGTTTTCCCGTGAAATCCGCGTCACGAAGGGGAAGAAGTCCGACGTTTCGCTACCACTACTGGAAGCTTCTTCAGGGGTGTGGTGCATCGTGATGTTTACTTGAAGCAACCATTAATTGTATGTCTTGTTGTTTTATTGGTTGTGTTGTGTGTTTAATTGGTTCATAGATGAGTTTATCGGATCTTTCATCAGTGTATCGGTTGCTTGGTCATTTGATTGATTGATTCATTAGTTAATTGGACTGTTGATGAGTTTATTAGTTGTTTGGTTAATAATTTGATGTATTGATTACTGAGTTGTTTGATGAGATGATGGTTGTGGTTTGTTTACACTGAAGTGATAACTTAGTGTTTGGGTTTTACAGAGTAATGTGAGGGATAAAGTGTTAGTGTTAGTAAAGTACGAGGGCAGCCTCGCTGCGGCTCGTGCAGTTCTAATTGTATTCTATGTGTTATCACACGAGGGTCCGGCCGTATACAAGCTGCAAGCGAAGCAGGGTCGTCTGATAACTCTAACCACATCTAACCATCTCTAACCACCTCTAACCATATCTAACCATCTCTAACCACCTCTAACAGTCAAGCCTTGTTTTGCTGTGATACTATTCATAGTAGATGGTGAGTTGTTTGGTTTTATCGGTAGGTTTGTTGTTTTGTGGCTCCGGTTCACTTTTCCGCACGAATCCATCAAACCAAATGAAATTGTATCTCACGTTATTTCTTCAACTTGTCGACTTTAAATGGAAAGAATACCTATTTAAATGATAATGTTATCTTATCAGTTTCCCTAATTTCTATTTCACGAAATTTTAACTCGCCATACATTTTCTCCCCGAATCCAATATTACTTACTTATTTTCGAATTGGATTATATTTAGGGGAATTTCCCTTTTACTACTTATTATATAAGAACACGGCAGCGCAAGAGAAACCAAGGGATTTGAGTAATCTATATGATTTGTTTATTTTAGAGTTGAGTCCAATGAATACAAGCCCTTGAAAACAATATGTTTTATTGTGAATCCTTTGCATTTATGCATTTTGGTTGTGTGAGCCATAGGCAAGTTAATCTAATCTCTAAATTAATAAATTTTAATTCTAAAAAAAAAAAAAAAAAAAAAAAATGTCAATTGGTGTGGCACATAGCTTCCTTGCATCCTATCAAGCACTTTATTGAGTTTATGCTTTAACAAGCCATTAATGTCTAATTTGTTTATTCCCCCCCATGAGGCTGAGTGGGATGTAAGAAGGACGAGGAGCTGCCAAGATGACGAGGAGACGACCTACAAGACAAACTACAGCCAAGTCAATACGAAGCATTCAAACATGTAAATATTACAATGTTGGGCATAGTTTGTAGTTGTTGCAGTTTCTCGATGCTACGTTTCCGCAACGCAGTAAAGAAATTATGTTTGGCCTGACTTTATTTTGCTCTTTTTGTAAAATATAAAATAGTGGGAAGAATCCGGATGTTTGTGCTGATATTAAATATGCAGACTCTGATTTCACTACAGGATTGTTTGTGGAGGCGATATTTCTGACAATGTAACTCTAACTAGCACATCTTGTGGGGCTGCGAGACGCAGGCGCAGATATGTTCTCCATCCGACCTCTCCAGCGCCCTCAAGTGCCAAAGAACCTGTTGTTGGCAGTGTAGTAGTGCACCCTGTATCGTAGTACATTTTTTACATGAAGACAAAACCGAATAAAAAGTATCCCTTCTTGTAGAAAAAAACTTGGGTGACGGTGACGGAGACGGTGACGGTGACTGTGACTGTGACGGTGACGGTGACTGTGACGGTGACTGTGACGGTGACGGTTGCCTACTTCAAACTTGTTTTGATCCGAACCCCACCAAGTGGAGTTAGAAGCCTCCAAGGTACTCATTTCCTATTTTTTTTTTTTACCTTCTCATACAAAGAGAAAGCATTGTGATGGCGCGAAAATTCTATTTTGATGGATTTACACGTTTAGAGGTCCCATGAATCCAAAAAAGTGGTTTTTAAAAATTGTCTGGCTAAAAAGCCTCCCTTAACTACTGGACCGATTTTGACGAAATACGGCATACTTGTACAGATATACCCCGAGCCGCAATAGAGAAATTAATTTTAGCTCCAAATTCGGGGTTGTTACCCCCCAAAAACTCTGAAAAAGTTAAAACAAATTTTTCTCGAAAACGGGTCCGACGATTTTTATTAATAAATTCTAAAATGTAGTCTATTTAATTGCTAATCTAAATTACGGGATTTAGTACTTTCCCGAGAAAAATCTAGTTCCTGAGAAAATAGCTTTAAACGCAGATGGAGAGAGGCCGGGTTCGATTCCCCGCCGAGGAAAAATTGTTTTGTTTTTTTTAAAACAAATTTTAATATAATGTTCAATAATAAATAAATGTACGAAAACTAGAAAACTACACTCTCTTTACAATTAGTGTTAACTTTTGACAGCGCGGGAAAATAGAAAAATGTTGAGGGGAGCCAATCACAGCACTAGATTTTCAATTGGAGAAGGTCGGGCCAACTAGGCAAATAAAAGTGTCATTGGCCCCTCCCTCCCGCAGTCCTAGTGCTTTACTTTTTTCCTCATATTGGTTGGCCAATCTGAGTGTCGAATTCTGAGTGTGTTAATTCTAATTGCAAAAAGAGTATAATAAATGGAAAACACTGGACACTGGGCTAAGTAATGTTATGAACTCATATATGAGAAAGTTTAACTCAGGTTTTATATGGGCGGGGTGCTCATATAAAGACGAAATACAAATTAAAGAAAACTAAATTTAATTATTACTGAGCGTTTCATGTGAACACCCCGAATTCGCAACAATATGAAATTAGTGAAAATACAACAACTCGTAGCAAAGCTTTTCCTACAGAGTAACTACTTGGACGTGGCATTTCCATTTCCTTAATTATGCGGGCTTTCTTGGTTTACTATAACATTGCTACTATAAGTTTAATCGTACTAAGAAGCATGTCTCCTTGATTGCAGTGCTAAAAGCGGCACTTTTGATAACTACTACTAGGATGTGAAACATTTTTGGAATGAAGTTCCTTATGGCACGTTCTGGAGCCCGGGAGTGAATCCGAAAAAACGACCAAATCACCGTCACAAAATAACCGTCACAAAATCACCGTCACAAAATAACCGTCACAAAATCACAGTCACGCAAAATCCGTCACGAAATCTACCGATGGCGATAACTGGAGTAAAAGTTGACCGACTTAGTTGAAATTTGGTACAATCTTCATTTTACCAATGTCCGGGACAAGTTCGTTGGACAACGTTGTCCGCCCAAGCGTTCACGCGCAACGCTCGCGTAAACGTAAAAATTGGAATTTTTGGACGGGAAAAAATTCTAACTTCATCTTTTAATGAGACAAACAACTTTTTTAAATATTTTTTTTAGTAAAACGAACACCGACACTACTATGAACTATGAAGTGATAAAGATCGCTAATTTTATTAAGCTGACCAAACCGATTAAAATAAAGAAATCAACGTTTTTACCGATATCTTACGTTCTAACGTAAAGATTTAAATGAAACTTTGTATACATCACCTACAGTACAATTGAAACAAGCATGTAACATTTCAACCTGATACAAGCAGAAGTTTTTGTGAGTTAATGATTTATATTTTTTATTTTAATATTTAATTGGAGTAATATGCCGACGGGGCCTGGGAGGACAGTTCTTTTTCGTTCTACAACCATCTGCTTTAACTATAAATTTATCATTAACTTTTTTCTCAATATACAATACATTATTTATTGAAAGACGCTCGCTTCAAAGATAATAAAAAGATTTTCATTTAATTTTGCCTTAACTCCGCTAGTACAAATAGTTAGTTACTTTTAATTTTGTCTCTTTTTTAACTCCACCATGTATACGTAGTTATTATAGCGATTTTATAATTTATATTTAATGAAAACCGTAAGGAACTTCGTTCCTACCGGGTGTCCCACGACACCACACGTATTTTTTTTTACCTGCTAGGAGGTAATAGCTATTTACGTACCTAGTGCAGTAAGGGCGTTGTTACAGGCCGAGGGCTAAGGTTGAAAGCACGAGTGCGTTTAACGCCCGAGGCATGTCATGTCGCTTACTGCTCGTGGTGCGTACACTATTTTATCACCCACTACATGTAAACTAATTACTAAAAATGGAAACTATTTTGCCGTAATCTTCAAAACAATAAAGGCATATTAAGGTTACATCAGTACAAAACAAACCGCAGTTATAAAAATAAAAGATTGTTACTAATTGAACAGCTGACGCTAAGGACTACTAGCGCTTCCTGCACGCCGCGGCCAGGAAGCGGCCGCTTCTCGAACTAGCAGATCTGTAAAGATAAAGCATGCATTTTTACAGGCCGCTCATGATAGGAATGTTTACAAGTTGTGGGCGATAATAGTACATTACGCGTCGAGTGCGGAAAGTAGCATTTTGCATGGGAGTGTCGAGTTTGCACTCGAGAGACAGCGAGGGTAGTAAAACCACACGAGCAATGCAAAATGCCGTTTTCGCACGAGTTGCGTACCGTACTTATCTACGATTGTTAGATTTAAATAATAAATACAGAAAAAAATAAAGTTGCTGTATGTAAGTTCGTATCTCTCTCTTGATAAAGATGGCATTAATTCTTGAGTTGTCATTTGACAACACGTCAGTCATTCTTCTTCGTTCTTGACGTCAGTCACTTGATTCACTCATTGTTTTTCACTAAAAACTCGATATAAACAGTTACTTCAATAAAAGAACACCAAATTAGTTTTGTTAAATGTCAACAAACTCACTAATCGTGCGTAAAGCTGAAAAATTCCTCTTCTTTACCGCCCTAGGGTGGTAAAGATGAGGAATTCTTCAGAACGATGAGACCCGCATGCCCAATGAATACAAATAAGTAAAGAATCACTTTCTACGCATCTTAACAGAGATACAATGTTTATATTTCGTATCAATCGTTGTTAAAAAATGTTTTCAATACAGTTTAGGAGTAATGAAAAAATGGATTTTAGCTATGTGTTTTAGGCTCTAAAGTTACTATTTCACAGCCTACCACGGAAAAAAGATTTTTTTTCTGCTACAAGAATTATCCGCCATTTTGGATTCCCAGTAAATCAGATCAAATTGCTATTCTTATTTTTTCTATGGCTCAGCAGAACGCACATTTTGTATATTTTTTTTAATATTTTTACTAACAGCAGAAATATAGTTTGAAAATATGACCTCTCAAAACAGCGCTTTTATGCATTTCTGAGGTGAAATTGAATATGAGGTGAATGTAAAAATACGTTTTAACAAATAATACGCGGTGTATTTTTTTTTTTTTTTACTCTATTGGGTCTGGGCCCGTCTGGGGGGGGGGGGGGGGGGGGCGGGGAGGCGTGCCCCTTTGGATACGCCACTGTCCTCCACACACCACGGCAGCAGCAGCTACAAGTACATCCTCCACACATCACGGCAGCAGCAGCAACAAGTACATCCTCCACATACCACGGCAGCAGCAGCAACAAGTATATCCTCCTCACATCACGGCAGCAGCAGCAACAAGTACATCCTCCTCACATCACGGCAGCAGCAGCAACAAGTGCATCCTCCTCACATCACGGCAGCAGCAGTAACAAGTACATCTTCCACATATCACGGCAGCAGCAGCAACAAGTACATCCTCCTCACATCACGGCTTATTGCGCGAATGAATTTGCTGTAGTGCCATCTGGCTTTGCCATTTGCCCTTGCCAACTGGCATAGTGTGGACGCGGCTTACATTTGATTTGATTTTTTTATTAATTCCATTTGTACCAATGTAAATCAGATTGAAACAAATGAAAATGGTTATATTGTAGTCAGGTGGACAGCTGGACAGACCTGTCAGTGGTATTTGACATGGTTATTTATAGAAGAGAAAGCTAGGGACGCTGTCTGGTTGACTGTAAGGTGAACAAACCGATGTTGTGGCAGGGGTCCTCATTAGCTTGTCCGCTATTAGCGATCCATTAGTCTTGTCATCAAACTTTTTAAAAAACACCAAATATTTCCAATATTTATTAGTTGTTTTCCTCTAATTTTCGATCGTTGTAACAGATAGCCCCCTTAACTAATTTCCTCGATAAAATCACCGCGACTATTGGCTCTGGTTCTAGTCGTCGGAACCGTACGAGCAGGACAGGACCGACCGAAAGTAGACGGTTTGACTTGTTGGAGATCACGTGAGCACCGGCAAAGTAATGTTGCTTACATCGTGGTGAAGATGTTCCACCTGGGATGTACGGCTGCAGCTCTTTACTTTCTTCTGGTCGGCACATGTCGGGTGTCCTCCGAGGGTAAGAACTCTACGAGATGTGACGTCTCACTCCGGCAAACTATACGTCATTCAAATGTCTGTTAACACTTCGACTGCGGCGCGCAGCGGTACCGTGCATGCCGTGTCTCGTCCTCTTATCTAGATACCAATGCACAATTATTCAAGTAGATACTTAAAATTACGACAAGATAATTAAATAAATTTTAAGACAATCCCCGAATACAAATACCATAGAAACCTTTCAGTGAGAATAGTTTGAGAACGCGATGCAAACACCTCCACAGGCTTGTAATAATTCTATGCTCTCTCTGGAATAGTTCTGGAGAGAAGCAAAGTTTTTTTTTTTTAAATTGAGTTAAAACCGAAGAACCATATGTACGTGTGTTGCAGAGTGGCCCAAGTGTGACAGGGGGTTGCTGGGAGGGAGATACAGCCTGCCTCACTCTAAGTACTGTGACAGATACTTCACCTGTGATAGGGCAAGCTTAACTCTTCATACTTGCCTCTATGGACTTGCCTTCAACAACTTCCTCGGCTGCAAACCTTGGCACAGTGTAGACTGCACTTACAACAATCTCTCCTACTACGGTACTGTACTACAACTATGTCTGTGTGTCTGTCTAACTTACCCCCCCCCCCCCCCGGCAGATTTGCGAGGACTATGTCGACTGTGAACCTGCAATTCCTCGTAACCCTCAAAATCTAGATATTTTTTTATTGCATTTTTGGTAGATATTTATTATTAATATCTACCTATGTGCAAAAGCTAGTAAGCCTCAAATACATACATATAGCAATTATTTTTTATTGAAGTTATTGTAATACCTTGTATCCACCATTTAAGGGTGCAAGTGTACAAACCTCGTATCCCACAAGGTTCGTAACCCCCCATGCATTGTAAGTCTTTAACTAGTTGTGGGATACGTTTAAGTGTTTTAGTGAAATTATGTAATAAAAATCAAAGAATTTTGACTTATTGGAATGCAAAAAATCTCTATTTTCTCGTAAGCCTCATTCTTGCAAGAAACAACATTGAAATATCTCGTAACCCACACAAAGAACAAAACCACATATTTATATTAAAATAATACCATTCATACCATACAAGTTGTTTTAAAGAAAATATAAAAATAAACTTTAAGTAACAGTCAATTTTGCAAAAATATAACGCTTTCCTTTTACTGAAAAATTTAGTTTTTGGGGTTACGAGGTATTGCAGGTACACAGTCCATATAATTAATATTAAAATAAAATAAATAACCTAATTACGAATAAATATGTATTTAGTGATAAAAAATCATTTAATTAATTAATATTAGTAAATTATGTACTTATAATATAATTAATTTAAAGGTGATTGTTAAGAAGGCCGGGCGGGCGATCTTGTCTTTCATTAAAATGAGCGTTATTGATATTATAGAAGGAAACATAACTAGACTTGTTCATTTTATAACATTTAGTTTTTCTTTGCCTTCAATTTTAATTTAGTTAGAAATAGAAGTGTTGATAACTGTGTGTATAACTGTTCTGGCTCGGCCGCACACGGGCCTCGGGGCAGTGCCGGAACTAACCGTGTGCATGGGGTCAGCCGCACACGGGCCTCGGGGCAGTGCCGGAACTAACCGTGTGCATGGGGTCAGCCGCACACGGGCCTCGGGGCAGTGCCGGAACTAACCGTGTGCATGGGGTCAGCCGCACACGGGCCTCGGGGCAGTGCCGGAACTAACCGTGTGCATGGGGTCAGCCGCACACGGGCCTCGGGGCAGTGCCGGAACTAACCGTGTGCATGGGGTCAGCCGCACACGGGCCTCGGGGCAGTGCCGGAACTAACCGTGTGCATGGGGTCAGCCGCACACGGGCCTCGGGGTAAGGGGGCCTCACTTCCACTCGGCCAGTTATACAAACAATTAAGAAAATTAAAATAAATGAATAAAAAATAAAGAATAATTTTACTAAAAAGGCGAAGTTAGTTTATATTTTATTTATTATTTATTACCATTGTTATTATTAATATTATTTTTATGTGGTAGGTATCTATATTCTTTTCCACATAATAATGATTATTATTATTATAATTTTTTGAGACAATTGATGTTAAATGCTTATTAAGATAATATTATTAATATAAAAACTTTACTTACACTTACAACATGACGTGATTTTTATACTTTGGGTATTTTAGACTGTTAATGTTTTGTATTATCCTGTATATGTTTCATCAAAATGTAACTATCTTTAGTAAGTTTTTTAAATTACATAATTATACATTTTTAACTTGTAAAATATGCCTACTCAGGGCCACCTAACACCATCCACTCAATATCTCCGAAATCTACTGCAGGAAGAAAGACGCGGTTTGCTGGGTTCTATGTTAACTTAAAATGCGCTAACAGCAAAAATGCTAAGCACTTTGAGCGCTAAAATGCTCTGCAGCAGTACTTAAAATATGAAAAAGTTAATAAACTACATATTTTTAAGGCTAAAGTGAGATTCTATGGCTTAAAATAAGAATTTTTTACTCATGTCATTTTTTCTCCAAGAATTAAAGTTTCAAAATATGAGTATTCTACTCAAGTCTAACAGCTAAAATAATGGATCTAATAAAAAAATATTAAAATAAAGAGTTCTTATTTTGAGCCATAAACTCGAAGTCCATTCTTTTGTATTAATTTCTTTTTTACTTTAGCACCCCCTTGGTTCTAAACAATAGTCTGCCCTAAAAAAGTCAAAAAGGTTTGTGTGTTTGTCTCCCCAAGACATTGAGACTCCTGGGGCAGTTTTATATTTAAAATTCCTTTATCTTAATAGTTGATTAGACTAAGGGATATGATCACAATTATAAACACAAGTGTGATATTCCTTTGTCCCAAGATACATTGGAATAAATATCCCTTCGCCTTAACAGTAATTTAGACTAAGGAATATATGCTACTCTGTATAATGTTCCTTTGGCGAAATAACTATTAACACAAAGGGATATAGGGGGATGCTAAAGTAAAAAAGTACCATTACAGGCAACTTTTTTGCTCATTTTACTTTCCATATAAAGAGTAAGTATTGTAATGACGCGAATATCGATTTTGATAAATTTACACGTTTTGAGTTCCCCTGAGTCCCAAAAGTAGTTTTTAAAAAATGTCTGTCGTCTGTCTGTGCAGACAGCTGGAGCCCAAACTACTGGGCCGATTTTGACGAAATTCAGCATTCATGTTCAGAAAAGTCATACCCCGAGGAGAAATTAGTTTTACCTTCAAATTTGACGGCGCTACTCCTTAAAAACTATGAAAAAAAAAGTGAAAACAGTATATCTCGAAAACGGTTCCGGCTATTTTGATTAAAATATTCTAAAATGTAGTCCATTTAAATACGAATTTAATTTATTTTGTATTTTTATCATAAAATATTGCTTTTTGTTGCAATTTATTACAAATCTTATGTGTATCTTGAAAAATTAGGCGACAAAAATATTTGGTCATCTTGGAGGGGGGGGGGGGGGGGGCTAAAAGAAATGTTGCACACGAGCCTGAGCAGGTCTAGTTCCGTCTATGTCGGCAGTGGCTCGGCTGTTCAAATTAAAATGGCGGATAACTCACGTCATGCGAAAACATTTTTTTTTTTAAATTTTGAGTGGGGTATCAAATGAAAGGGATTGAAGAGTAGATTACAATATATAACACTCATGGAAAGCGTTTAATTTTCCACGCCATTTTCTCAAAAAACCTACCACTTTTGCGTGTCCACCGTCCCCTAAAACTATATTTCCACTGTTTCTATATGATGTTGATGATATCCACTGTTTAAATATGAAAAAATATGCAAAACGTGCGGTCTGCTGGGCCATAGAAAAAATAAGATTAGCAATTTGATCTGATTAACTTGGAATCCAAAATGGCGGCTAATTCCTGTCACGGGGAAAATTTATTTTTTTTAAATTTTGAGTGGGGTATCAAATGAAGGTATTGATGAGTAGATTACCAAAATATATAACACTTGTGGACAGTGTTTAATTTCTCATGCCATTTTGTCATAAAACATAAAACTTTTGCTTGTCCCCCCCCCCCCCCTAAAACTATATTTCTGCTGTGACTAAAAATATAAAAAAATATGCAATATGTGCGATCTGATGGGCCAAAGAAAAATAAGAATAGCAATTTGATCTGATTAACTGGGAATCAAAAATGGCGGATAATTCCTGTCACCTAAAAAAAAAAATGTTTTTAAAATTTTGAGTGGGGTATTAAATGAAAGGTATTGAAGGGGAGATTACAAAAATACATAACACTTGTGGAATATGTTTAATTTTTCATGCCACTTTCTCAAAAAACATACCCCCTTACGTCCCCATAACCCTTTCTACGTGAGACGACGCCGAACCAATTTTTATCTCTCATAAGTTGGCCGACCTGAATCATAACTGTTTTAAATGCTCAGCATATTCTAGACAGTTTGAAAGCTTCTACTTGGACACGAGTAACTCTGTAACCGAGTAAATCCACTTGTGATTAAATCATATTCATCACTATTTTATAGGTGATAAGCTTTAGAAAATATAACATGAGTCAACAATGTGAACAAACAGTCAGTCGTAGAAATCAATTAGCTTGTTGGAAGCCTATAAGGAAAGGATATTTCTACACGTGTATCGTGTATCTATTATTAATCTAGTGCAGGAGATAGCGTGCGAAATAGTGTCTGACTAACACCAAGCTAGAATTTTGTGTGTAAGTAAATCTTTTAGTGCCTTTTAAGAGAATGCGGTCAGCTAAGTTCGTCTGCGGGACATAGCTTGGTAATAGGCATTTGAAAAAAAAACAAATCGGTGGAGAGCAGCCGTGTCCCACCTCAATACAATATTAGTTAACAAACCAAAACTCAAGTTGATGTTAGTTTGTTACTTGATAGTGACTAACCCTGAACCCAACATCATAAAAATCCCATTGTCCACCATAATGGGTGGGACGAGGACAAGGCTGCTCTCCACAGGTTTGTATTTTTCAAATGCCTGTTGCCAAGCAGTGTCCCGCAGACGAACTTAGCCGACCACATATTCTTAAAAGGCACCGACAGATTTACTTAAACACAAAATTCTAGGTGGATGTTAGTGAGACACTTTGTTGTACGGTATCTCCTGGACTAATCATGTCATATTGAATGTTGCAGTTGAGTTGTATCCCGAGGTGACGCCCCCGAGCCACATATTCGTAACTCAGAATCCGGACGGCTCAGTCTTCTACCCGCCTCCATTCAATATCACATTGCAAACTCCGACACAATGGCAGTCCCAGGACGGCTTGTCTTGGGCCGAGCTGCAGCCTCACAAGCCTTCAGGTAGTGCCCCGCCTACGGCCGCCCCGCCTCCGGCCGCCCCTCTGCCCCAGAGGTATCCACTTACAGCCCACGGACAGTATGACAGTTACACCGATTCTCCGCAACACAATTATTTACTTGAACCCGATAGTTTGCATTCTGATGAAGAAAATATGACTCGACCTGAAGGGGACGCTGAAAGCAGTTTAGGAAATTCTCAACGTTACACTACGGTGCGTCAACCGGATCATTTAGGACACCGTCCTACGTTTCACATCGTTTTAATACCTATGGTATTTATAACTGCACCTTCGTCTCACAGGAACGGTCTTCGGCATTTCTTTAATTCCGACGGACGGCAGTCTTCGGCTTCGTCCATCCTAAAGAATCCCTCTTCTTCCACCGAACCGTCGATAACAGTCACAAGTCGACCACTGTACGTCAGAAACCCACCGGCGGATAAACAAATAACAGTTGACGGTGTCGTTTATAAGCGCGGGCCGGTTCCTCACGGTAATACATTTTTAAACAAATATTTGTTTAAATTGCATATAAAACTACCTGCCGTCGGTACGGCGACTCCGGCTGTCGAAAGTTATCCTCAAGACGTCGGACTTACGGATCGCTCTCCTGACCTTGATGCTTCGGACGCCTTCACGGAAACGACCACCGAGTCTGACCTCGTCGGACTTACGGATCCCTCTCCTGACCTTGATGCTTCGGACGCCTTCACGGAAACGACCACCGAGTCTGACCTCGTCGGACTTACGGATCCCTCACCTGACCCTGATGCTTCGGACGCCTTCACGGAAACGACCACCGAGTCTGACCTCGTCGGACTTACGGATCCCTCTCCTGACCCTGATGCTTCGGACGCCTTCACGGAAACGACCACCGAGTCTGACCTCGTCGGACTTACGGATCCCTCACCTGACCCTGATGCTTCGGACGCCTTCACGGAAACGACCACCGAGTCTGACCTCGTCGGACTTACGGATCCCTCTCCTGACCTTGATGCTTCGGACGCCTTCACGGAAACGACCACCGAGTCTGACCTCGTCGGACTTACGGATCCCTCTCCTGACCCTGATGCTTCGGACGCCTTCACGGAAACGACCACCGAGTCTGACCTCGTCGGACTTACGGATCCCTCTCCTGGCCTTGATGCTTCGGACGCCTTCACGGAAACGACCACCGAGTCTGACCTCGTCGGACTTACGGATCCCTCTCCTGGCCTTGATGCTTCGGACGCCTTCACGGAAACGACCACCGAGTCTGACCTCGTCGGACTTACGGATCCCTCTCCTGACCTTGATGCTTCGGACGCCTTCACGGAAACGCTCAACCCATCAACTCATTTCTAAGTTAAATATATTCCACCCACATCATCAATAATTCCTTATTTAGATACTCTTTTTATAAATTAACAAATATGTATTACTATATTACAAATATTCGGACTATATTACTACTATATTGTAATAAAATATTCGGAATATTCGGACTATATTGTAATATTCGGACTATATTACAAATGCTCCTAACTTATCGGTCTTTCAAAAACGATACAAAAGTCTTCTTCTTCACTCTCCATAATAAAGAAATGATAGAGAAATCATTATTATTATTTGATTTGTTCTTGTATATCCATTGTCATGGCTAAGCGATGCTGCTTAATAAAAAATTGGTAAGGCGTGAAGTCTCACGTAAAAAGGGTTTCGTTGGTATTGTGAACACAAAATTAGAAGGGGGGGGGGGGGGGAGAGAAAAGTTTTTTTGACAAAATGGCGCCGAAAATTAAACACTATCCATAAGTGGTATATATATTTGTAATCTACTCTTCAATACCTTTCATTTGATACCCCACTCAAAATTTTAAAAAAATATTTTTCTTCGAGTGACATGAATTATCCGCCATCTTGGATTTCCAGTAGATCAGATCAAATTGCTAATCTTATTTTTTCTATGGCCCAGCAGACCACACATTTTGCATATTTTTCTATATTTTTAGTAACAGCGGAAATACGATTTTAGGGGGGGGGGACACGAAAAATTTCGAGGTTTTTTGACAAAATGGCGCCGAAAATTAAACACAATCCCTAAGTGGTATATATATTTGTAATCTACTCTTGAATACCTTTCATTTGATACCCCACTCAAAATTTTAAAAAAATATTTTTTTTCAAGTAACGTGAATTATCCGCCATCTTGGATTTCCAGTAGATCAGATCAAATTGCTAATCTTATTTTTTCTATGGCCCAGCAGACCACACATTTTGCATATTTTTCTATATTTTTAGTAACAGCGGAAATACGATTTTAGGGGGGGGGACACGCAAAATTTAGAGGTTTTTTGACAAAATGGCGCCGAAAATTAAACACTATCCATAAGTGGTATATATATTTGTAATCTACTCTTCAATACCTTTAATTTGATACCCCACTCAAAATTATAAAAAAATATTTTTTCCCGAGTGACATGAATTATCCGCCATCTTGGATTTCCAGTAGCTCAGATCAAATTGCTAATCTTATTTTTTCTATGGCCCAGCAGACCACACATTTTGCATATTTTTCTATATTTTTAGTAACAGCGGAAATACGATTTTAGGGGGGGGGACACGCAAAATTTCGATGTTTTTTGACAAAATGGCGCTGAAAATTAAGCACTACCCCTAAGTGGTATATATATTTGTAATCTACTCTTCAATACCTTTCATTTGATACCCCACTCAAAATTTTAAAAAAATATTTTTTTTCAAGTAACGTGAATTATCCGCCATCTTGGATTTCCAGTAGATCAGATCAAATTGCTAATCTTATTTTTTCTATGGCCCAGCAGACCACACATTTTGCATATTTTTCTATATTTTTAGTAACAGCGGAAATACGATTTTAGGGGGGGGGACACGCAAAATTTAGAGGTTTTTTGACAAAATGGCGCCGAAAATTAAACACTATCCATAAGTGGTATATATATTTGTAATCTACTCTTCAATACCTTTCATTTGATACCCCACTCAAAATTATAAAAAAATATTTTTTTTCAAGTAACATGAATTATCCGCCATCTTGAATTTCCAGTAAATCAGATCAAAGTGCTAATCTTATTTTTTCTATGGCCCAGCAGACCACACATTTTACATATTTTTCTATATTTTTAGTAATAGCGGAAATACGATTTTAGGGGGGGGGACACGCAAAATTTCGATGTTTTTTGACAAAATGGCGCTGAAAATTAACCACTATCCCTAAGTGGTATATATATTTCTATTCTACTCTTCAATACCTTTCATTTGATACCCCACTCAAAATTTAAAAAAAAAAAAAAAAATTTCGCGACGTGAATTATCCACCATTTTGAATTTGAACAGCTGATAATATTGAGTTAGCTATATTTTTCCTGTGTGCGCGTCAAAACGATCTTTTATACTGGAAAGTTTCACGTTTGTATCTTTTTTGGTTCAAAAGTTATTGGAACCGTACAGAGTGACAGACGGACACAGGAACGAAACTATAAGGGTTTCTTTTTTTTGGTTTTACCAACGAAACCCTAAAAAGATTAAAAAAATGTACTCTTTTTCTTCTTATTTTCTTTTTCTTTTTTGTGTCTATCACTCAATAATAATTATATTTTCAAATAACTCTATTTGTTACTACTACTATTATTATTATTATTATTATAGCTTTATCGACACTTTTTTTTAAAAAGCAAAAGCCTCCCTATTTAGGGGTAGTTGTAAAGTTATAGGTTCCCTAGTGCTATCTCAATTGACTTTTAATTGTCTTCTTCCAACTTTGCCTATCTGCAGTAGCCCTATGCCATAGCCTTCCCAATCTTTCCGAGAATTCGTCAGCCCATCTTCTTGCTGGTCTTCCTCTCTTCCTATTCTTTCCATATGGGGTCCATTCCGTCGCTGTTCTCGTCCATCTTTCTGTATCCATCCTGTACACGTGTCCAGCCCATTTCCACTTCAGTTTGTGCCCTTCTCTCATTAGACTTCTCCCTCCATATCTTTATATTATTTCTTTGTTCTTAATTTTCTCCATCCTGCTTATACCAACCATTGCTCTTGTCATCTGGCATTGTGCGGAGACTAACTTCTCGTCTAATTTTTGGGTTAATGCCCAGGTCTGACTTCCATATAGAATGGCTGGGAATATGCAGTTTTGTAATGTTCTCACTTTAATGTTCTCGGATACACACCCTTTAAAGATCTTCTTAAGAGACCAGCATTTTCTCCATCCAATATTAATTCTTCTCTTTATCTCATTACTCATTGAATCGTGGAGTGAAATCAGCTGACCAAGATATACATATTCCTTGACACTTTCTATCACCCCTTCTTCCATCTCTAGTGTGTCTTGACTTATATTGGACATTACTTTCGACTTCGTCCAGTTGACTGCCAGTCCGTATTTTTTACAAGTTTTTATGAGATTTTTTACCATGTATTTCATTTCAGCTTCACCATTAGAAAAAAGAAGCACATCGTCTGCAACACACTACTACTATTGGTATTTTAATTCTGATACTTATTATTATTATTACTGTATTGTTTTATATGTGTTTATTTTTTTATTTTTTTTTATATATATTATGATTTTTAGTATTGATTATTATATTTTAGTATTATTTGTTTATTACTACCACAGAAAGGAGTCACTCCTGTTCACAAGCTCTCCTTATTGGGAGTGCACATTTTCTTTTCTATACTTACTTATTATTTTAACAAATGTTTTTGTTGTTAATCATGTTTAAAAAAAAAATAATTATTATAATTTATTGTATGAAGGTGAAATATATTTTATTTTGAATATTTTGAATTTGAATGTAATATTTAACTGCATTTTAGTAAATAAAAATATTTTATTTTCGTATTAATTATTATTTTCGTTTATATTAAAATGGGAAGTAGATTTTCCTTCGAACAAGCAGCTGATTGACGCCATATAACTGCATCTCATGACATTCCGCTAAATCTATTGATCTATCGACTGTTTGATTTAGAGAAAACACTTCAGTTTGTCTCTGTCTACAAACATTGATTGTTTTACCGATATGTTGTGGTAATCAAACATAATGATAATTGATTCACAGCTCGGTTAATCTAAATATAATGTATAACCACAATATAAATACAAACAACAATCAGACTGAGTCGACAAACAAAGTCCTAATAAGTACAAAATATGGGGGGGGGGGGTAGTTTTTGTATAAATAGTGCCTAGGGGCGGAAAATTGTTAAATCCGGCACTGGGGGGGGGGGGGGGGGGCGGTACAAGTCTGTAAAGTATTACTGAGAGGCAGTCTTCAGATTTGGATTTAGCAACCGCGAAGACACGAAGTTGAGACAGAACACATCTTAGTGCCTGAAAGGTACATTTTGCAGAACTGTGTATTATCACACGTGGAAAACACTCTATACCCAGGCTATTTTTTGTCGGCTATCTATTTTTTACAGTGGCTTTCTTCAGTGCCTTGAAAAACATTCAAAAAGAAATTATATCCACAGAAAAACCTAACCGTAAATAAACAGGTCAAGTGTGTGCTAGTCAGCACACAGCGAGGGTCCGTAGGCACACTGTATAGTGTTTAACTGTAAAGTGTATAAACAGTGACTTTTTAAAATGCTATAAAGCTTACTTTGAACCATTCTAAGGGTCTGATATTCTCAAAACACACTCTGATAAAGTATTTTTTTGCCACTGAACCGGACTACAACCATATAAATACATTGAAAAGACCATAATTATAAAAAAACGTATTTTGTCAATAAAAAAATAAAATAATATTTTTTTAGAAATTCAAAAAGTGGTATCTTTACTTTTGGTCGAAGAATGTGCAGGAATTTTTTCAGGTTTTTTGCACTTCACATAAGCGAGATAGAGGGGGGGGGGGGGACACGTTTCACACCCACTTCAAACTTGCCTACGCTCGCCCTATCAAAGTTATATCCAAAGAATTATATATTTTTGTAATCAGCTCGACGTACCCTTTCATATGATACCCCTTACAGTGTCGAAAAAAAATAAAAAAATGTTAACCCTTAAGTTTTTTTACCCTAATTTTTTTGAAAAATATTTTTTTTAAGTCGCTATATTTTTAAAATATGTGGGCAGGTACAATACACATACATGCCAAATTTCAAAGTGATCGGATGAAAGGTGTAGCCGTGAGAGCACGCGAGAGGACGGACGGACAGACACACGCAGGAAAATATAAGGGTCCTAGGTTTTTCCTACGGACCCTAAAAAAGAGCCAACTCCCAGACCCTCACCCAAAAAAGTCAGCCTATCAAAGTATGTAGTGACACCTACTTTTGGCCAAGTCTGCTCTCTCTTTAGTCCGTAACCAGGCTTCACTCCTACTTTCAGGAGCAAGACTACTCTTTTATTTTTATTGCTTCACACTTCCAAGTGGCCAGTCTCTGAACTCTGAACGAGATATAAACATCACTATCATGTGCAGTCACTACAGGAGTTACGTGGTATAATAAGAATAAGAGAACTCAGAAGAAAAGAAAAACGTTCCAGACCCCTTCCAAAATTGTCAGCCTATCATCATGACTTTCATGGCCAAGTGTTAAGCAATAAAAATAAATGAGTAATCTCGATCTAGATCATGAAAGTAGGAGTGAGTGAGGTTACGGACTAATGAAAGAGCAATCTCGGCACAATGTCACAGTCAATAGTTTGAAGTTTATTTTGAGTATGAATAAACAAACTGTAGCGTCAGATAGATAAGACTTACGAATTGATAAACACGGTTTAATTCGACAAAATCAACAATGACAACAAAAACTAAAAATACAATTATTTATATATGACAGGTTGTCATGGCAGCTATCTGTCAACATTACACTCTTCCCTCCTTAAGATCTGTAGAGCTTTAGACGGTTGCTGTGGACCACGGCTTTCCACCGGCGGTTTATCGATTCCTGCACCCGGAAGGTTACCTCTGAAATCTTCTTAAGGACGGTGTACGGCCCTTTCCATGATTTGTGAAATTTCGAGCTCCTTCCTCGCCTGGTGTGGGGAAACCGTACCCAAACCTTGTCCCCTTCTGCAATCTCACAGTCAGTAGTAGCCCTCCGATCGTAATGCTCCTTCTGGTACTGCTGCTTGCGTCCCTGGGACTCTCTCATAAACCTATAGCCCTCCTCTTGACATATGCGTGTAGTGTAGAGCCATCTTCCCTTACACAAGGGAAGATGGCTCGACCATAAACAAGGTCCAGCGGGAGATGAGCGTCTCGACCGAACATAGCGTAGTACGGCGTAATCTGAGTCGTCTCGTGGACACTGGTTCGGTAGGCCATTATTACCAGGGCCAGTTCTTCATGCCAGTTGTCTTTCTTCTCATTCACGTATTGTCGCAACATGCTACACAAAGTCCGGTTAAAACGCTCGATCACACCGTCTGATTGGGGATGGTATGCGGTTGTTTGAGTTTTAAGTATTCCTAGTCTATAAGTATATATAGAATAACAAATATTGATGAAAAAATGATAGATAATTTTATGAATAAGAATAAAACCAAAGAACTTATAAAGAATAAAAATATAACAAAAACAAGTATAACAAATAAACAAGTAATAAATATACAGTTTTATAAATAAATAAATAAAATAAAATAATAAAGAAATAGCCATACAAAAAAACAGCATATATAGAATAATATAGAGACGGGGCCCTCCCTCTAGGTGTAAAAACACTTACTGAGGGTCCCTCACCTTTGCACTGTACATGAAATGTAAATTTACTTAGTGTTAAAAAATGGTGGAAATAAAGATTTATTATTATATTATTATCCTAGTCGCTTAACCAGTCCGCTGAACAGCTAACTCTCAAACTGCGTTCCTTAATCAAAGTAGATTTCGTACAGGAAGCCATACCGGGCGACAAACTCTTCCACCAATTCGTCGGCCACTGGCTGTGCGTCTATGTTTCTTATTGCAAAGGCCTCCACCCACTTAGTGAAATAGTCACCAATGACCAAAACATACTTGTTTCCCCGGGATGTTACAGGAAGTGGTCCGAGGATATCCAGGGCGACCCCTGTTCCTCCTCCACATTGTCGAAAAGATCGAGATGACCCATCGGCGTATCCATGTTCTTTCCCCAGCCGGTGTATCACATCGAAATCATACGATGAGAGAAGTTCCAGCCAGCGGGCAACCTGCCCCTCTGGCTCCTTAAATGACCTCAGCCATTTCAGGGAGCTGTGATCCGTACGCACAGTGAAATTTCTACCGTATACACTTAAAGTGCCTTACTCCAAAAACTGAGGCAAGGATTTCTTTTCGGGTGGTCCAATACCGTTTTTCACCTTTTGAAAGGGCCTTGCTCCCATATCCGATCACTCTTTCTACACCTCCTTGTATCTGGCTTAGAATGGCACCTACTCCATTTTCGCAGGCATCACAATCAATAATAAACTTTCCATCTTCCTTAGGGAACGCCAACATGGGTGCCGATGTAATAGCGATTTTAAGTCTTTGAAGTCGGTCTCTGAGATCTTGGTTTAGACGAAAATTTCTCCCCTTCTCTGTCTCTCTGTAGAGTGGGGCAGCTAGTTCCGCAAAATTCTTTATAAACCTTCTGTAATAGGTAGCGAATCCTAGGAATGATCTTAGTTCACGCACGGAGCTCGGCTCAGGCCTCTTTAGAACTGCTTCCACTTTTGTCGGGTCGGTGGAAATCCCATCCTCCGAGACAATATGACCTAAGTAGGGGATATTAGTCTGCATGGACCGAAACTTCTTAGGCTTCAATTTAAGGTTGGAACCTTTCAAAAATCTCCCTTAGGATCTGTAAGTGGCCATCCAAATCCTTACTCCATATCACAACATCATCAAGGTATACCATTGCTGTCCTCCACGCTAGACCCTGTAGAACTGTATCCATCAATCTCTGAAACGTTCCAGGGGCGTTACATAGCCCAAACGGTAAAACCTTGAACTGATACAGTCCCTCTGATGTTATGAAGGCTTCCTTCTCACGGTCTGTTGGTTCCACCTCCACTTGCCAGTACCCTGCCGCAAGATCAAGTGATGTAGAATACTTCGCACCTAAGAGGTTGTCCAGGATGTCGTCAATCCGAGGCAAGGGGTAGGCATCGCGTTTTGTGACGGCATTTAATTTACGTTAACTGGTGCCGAACCTGGTGCTTCCGTCCTTTTTTCCAACTAACACAATTGGACTTGCCCAGAGGGACTGCGAAGCTTCAATTACGTCTTGTTTCAGCATTTCATTAAGTAGCCCTGAAACTTTAGCACGTCTCTTAAATGGTATTCTTCGTGCTGATTGCTTAATTGGAGGAGCCACCCCAGTATCGATACGATGCAACGCCCAATTGGTTCGTCCTATGTCGGTAGGACCTACTGAAAATATATCAGTATACTCCTTCAAGAGGTTAAGGAGACGACGCCTATCCCCACTTGATAAGTTGGCCCCTGAATTTACAAGTTCTAAAAGGTCCTTTTCCACTTCTTTCTTTAAGTTCCGAGTCTCATGGTCTCCAATCTCCATAACAATAGCTTCCTCTATTTCATCAATACTTCCCACGATGGTATTTGTAAAGAGTCTCTTCTCATCAGCACCAGGATTCAATATTCGAATCCGTATGCAATGATGTTTTACCGAAGCAACTACCCTAGCCAAACACACTTCGGTCCTTTCCATTATCTCCATTCGTGGTTCGAATAACACTGGTGTCTCATGGTCTGCCTTAACTTTCACTTGGCACAACACCTCATGCCCACCAGGAATAACTACATCCTCCAAGCGAACTACTCGTGTGTCATGCACACGGCCACCCTTACTACCAGGTTCTAGAGCTATCTCCTCGTGACCCAAGCGCAGTACTCCCTTTGCAAAATCATATTGCGCACGACACACCACCAGAAAGTCTAACCCCATTATCACGTCGTGGCAGACATCCCCCATGATGCAAGTTTGAAAGAAGATATTCCCACCCAAGATTATATATTGACATTACTAGCCCCCTACATAACAATTACACTACCATTCGCTGTCCGGAGCTCGGGTTTGTCGGCCTTTTCCAAAGATAGCCCTAAGTGCTTAGCATAAATGCAACTGATAAGCGATATAGAAGAACCAGACTCAACAAGGGCCCTTGATTCATGACTATTTTTTAAAAATATGGCAACATTGTTATATTGCTACCCCGAGTACACATAGCTGGGACCTCATATGGTTCGGCCAGTTGTAGGTCCCTTTCAACGGCCAACATCAGTTTCCC
Organism: Gerris lacustris; assembly: GCA_951217055.1. Lineage (NCBI taxonomy): Eukaryota > Metazoa > Arthropoda > Insecta > Hemiptera > Gerridae > Gerris > Gerris lacustris. The sequence continues at coordinate 506,672 of OX578278.1, read as the reverse complement.
TGGTTTGTTCGCCGGGGCATAGATTTATTTGGGCATAGTCTCACAGGGTGACCTTTTAAACCACACCCCCGACATGTAACCTTGAGGGATTGTACGCTGACTTACCCCCTAATTGGCCCCTCCTATCCCAATCAGGATGTCTAGTAGGGATGGGTGGAACGGAACGTAACTATAAAAATAACTAGTTCCAGTGTTGGAACAGTTCCAATCGTTCCAAGATTTCATGGAACTACTTTGGAACGACTTTGAAGATTTTATTTTATTTTATTTTACTGTCGAGTTTTATTTAGATAATAAATTTTTAGGGTCCGTAGGCAAAACCAAGGACCCTTATATTTGCCTGCGTGTGTCTGTCCGTCCGTCCGGTCACCTGCTCTCACGGCTACACCTTTCGTCCGATCACTTTGAAATTTGGCATGTATGTGTCTTGTACCTGCCCACATATTTTAAAAATATAGCGACTTAAAAAAAAATTTTTTCGACACCGTGAGGGGTATCATATGAAAGGGTACGTCAAGCTGATTACAAAAATATATAATTCTTTGGTTATAACTTCGATAAGGCGAGCGTAGGCAAGAAACGTGTCACCCCCCCCCCCCCCCCCCCAAATGATGATAGGCTGACAATTTTGGAAGGGGTCTGGAACGTTTTTCTTTTCTTCTGAGTTCTCTTATTCTTATTATACCACGTAACTCCTGTAGTGACTGCACATGATAGTGATGTTTTATATCTTGTTCAGAGTTCAGAGACTGGCCACTTGGAAGTGTGAAGCAATAAAAATAAAAGAGTAGTCCTGCTCCTGAAAGTAGGAGTGAAGCCTGGTTACGGACTAAAGAGAGAGCAGACTTGGCCAAAAGTAGGTGTCACTACATACTTTGATAGGCTGACTTTTTTGGGTGAGGGTCTGGGAGTTGGCTCTTTTTTAGGGTCCGTAGGAAAAACCTAGGACCCTTATATTTTCCTGCGTGTGTCTGTCCGTCCGTCCTCTCGCGTGCTCTCACGGCTACACCTTTTATCCGATCACTTTGAAATTTGGCATGTATGTGTATTGTACCTGCCCATATATTTTAAAAATATAGCGACTTAAAAAAAATATTTTTTAAAAAAATTAGGGTAAAAAAACGTAAGGGTTAACATTTTTTTATTTTTTTTCGACACTGTAAGGGGTATCATATGAAAGGGTACGTCGAGCTGATTACAAAAATATATAATTCTTTGGATATAACTTTGATAGGGCGAGCGTAGGCAAGTTTGAAGTGGGTGTGAAACGTGTCCCCCCCCCCCCTCTATCTCGCTTATGTGAAGTGCAAAAAACCTGAAAAAATTCTTGCACATTCTTCGACCAAAAGTAAAGATACCACTTTTTGGAAATTTCTAAAAAAATATTATTTTATTTTTTATTGACAAAATACGTTTCTTTTTATAACTAGGTATATGGTCTTTTCGATGTATTTATATGGTTGTAGTCCGGTTCAGTGGCAAAAAAATACTTTATCAGAGTGTGTTTTGAGAATAATATCAGATCCCTAGGATAGTTCAAAGTAAGCTTTATAGCATTTTAAAAAAACACTGTTTATACACTTTACAGTTAAACACTGTACAGTGTGGTGGCCTACGGACCCTCGCTGTGTGCTGACTAGCACACACTTGACCTGTTTATTAAATATGTAAATAGAAATGATTAATTGGAAAATATATTTATTGTTCCATCCAAATACCCGCACATTTACTTGTGCTTAGGTGCAACTGCTACCGTACGTAAGGGTGATGAACCTAAGGACAGGAAAAGTGGTTTTACTATGCCTACTGAAATTTGACATACAGATTCAGATTCAGAAATATCATCTACCGAGTAGAAATCGAGAAATTAATTTTAGTTTCAAATTTGAGGGCGCTTTCCCTTAAACTCTGAAAAGGCGTGAAACATTCTTTCTTAACTCGTTTTAAACAGTTTCTTTGCCAAAAGAGCACAATTAATTATAAAAAATACGTATTTTGTCATCAAAAACAAGAGTAATTTTTTTTTTCGAAATTTCCAAAAAGTGGTATCTTTACTTTTGGTCCAAGAATGTTCAGGAATTTTTTCAGAATTTTTGCACTTTATAAAAGCGATATAGAAGGGGGGGGGGGGGAAGGCACTTTTTACACCAACTTTAAACTCATCTACGCTCGACTTATCAAAGTTATAACCAAAATATTATATATTTTTGTACCCTTTCATAATATGATACCCCACACTGTCTCCAGAAAAAAACATTATTTTTTAATCCTTAAGTTTTTTGAAAGATAATTTTTTGAAATCACTATATTTTTAAAATGTGAGGGTAGGTACTATACACATATATGCCAAATTTCAAAGTGATCGGACGAAAGCTGTAGCCGTTAGAGCAGGCGACAGACGGACGGACAGACAGACACACGCAGGAAAATATAAGGGTTCTTGGTTTTGCCTTCGGACCCTAAAAATGAATTGGCAGAAATACAGTAAAAACAAAACAAAATGATGATAATAGACGAGCTGCAGTGTTGCCCCTAATTTAATTTATTTATGATTATTTTAAGATCTACTATATTTTCTGTATTATTTTTATTTTGTTTAATCTTTTTACTCCATTCTATTTATATAATAAATAAATATAATCTATTATAAGCAGAGACCTTCAAATGCCTTTTTGCCATGGCGCCATACTAAAATGCCACATTTGGCCTATTTTTTGGTAAAAAGCCACATTTTGCCGATTTTCAGTAAAATGCCACACTTTGTGCCACATTTTGCCTTATTTGGGCTAAGTTCTGAGAAAAAAAATAGAAATATTCTAAGGGGTTCTGCTACAACCCATAAAACCAGGTAAGATACGCCCTTGCAGGGCAGGATTCCAAGGTGCTGAGGATTCCCCAAGTGACGTGGATTCCTATCTTAGGGTAGTGACACACTTCGTCTCGGGTAGAAGTTCTAAGGTTAAAAAAATCAAGTTTAAAGCCGCGTGTAGCAAATAATCTGGGGAAAAACGCAGGTAGTGTTGTCGTGTTCAATACCAATTACCCTTAAATGGTATAAGTAGCATACTTAGAGGATAACCATTGGCTTACAGGCACATTCGTAGTAATATTGAATGGTTTAGGGATTAACTCCTCCTTTAAAAACATAGTGTTATATTTTGGGTTTTTTTGCTAACGGTGCCTTCCCTCTTCCAGTCTCAGGTGTACCTGAGTCAGATACTTGACCAATATCATTCCACCTCTCTGGTTGTTGACAGTTATTGTGTTCTTATAGTCTTCGAACTTTCCCAGTGAATTTAAACTTTGTTTGTGTATTACATTTTTGACCATGCCAAAGAATAGAAGTAACCGAACTGCCCTGCTCTGACAGCGCTGCATACATACTGAAAGCGGGGGTGTGTTTAAAAGTGTGTACCCCAAAATGGTCCATGTAACCTGCTTGGCCCATGCTGTTTTTCACCAGCTGTAAATGACTTAATTTCAGTGGGGTAAACAAATTTTTATTAAAGCTCTAAGCCGAGTGCCAATCTTCAAGGAAATGCTACCAGGGACCCCTCTTCCTTCAGAGCCTATCCTAACAAGATGGGAAACTTAAATAAGAGCGGCCCTTTATTACGCAGAACATGGAGAAAAAGTGAAAGTTCTATTAGAAGAATTCGACGAAGAGGATAACATGGCAATTAAAATAGCCAAGCAGGCACTGGGAAACGTTCAAACTTTGACGCAGAAAAATTTTATACAAGCTCATTTTTTTAAGTTGCCAAAGATGAAAGAAGAAGCGGTGCAAGGCACTTCGTTGACTTCAGCTGCTAAAGTTGTCTTGGAGCTCCAAAAAGCTGCGATGGAGTTGCCGGGCCAAAAAGGAGAACAAGCCCGAAAAATACTGGAAGCTGCTTTAAATGTAAATCCAGATTGGAATGAAATAGTTAATGTTATCCTGGGCGCTTAAGGGTTAAAATAATGCAAGGCGGAGATGCAGTATCAAGTTTTAAAGACTGCTTTATATTGAAGTATGTGTATGCCAATTGTTTCTACCAACGTGGAAAGGTCATTTTTGAAATTAAAAAATATACTAGCAAACAATCGCTAGAAATTGACCACAGAAAATATTAAAAAGATAATTATTGTACAGTATAATAATTTGAATTAAAGTATAGAAGTTTAATTAAAGTATAATAATTTTAATTTGAAGTTTGTTTACAAAGCAAATTGCTACATAAAAAGAAGTGTATAAGTCAAAAACCTTCTTCATCTTATATACATATAAGTATGTATATGCACAAATTCTAATAAATTTAATTAAGTAGTAAATGTGTTTTTTCAAATCCCCCCCCCCCCCCGGCTGGCCTATATAATTGATAGAGAATATTTCAGGCATGCAGAGAGAATGTATTTAGGCTTTTTAGAGCAAATAATTCCTAACCCTAGTAATAATGTAGTTAATAGGACTCAAGTTGCACGATATAATATCCCTTTTACAATGGAAAGGGGAGGGGGGGGGGGGGGGGTTGAAAGTTGAAAAATAAATGCCACATTAGCTAAAATAAATGCCACATTTGGCCAAAATAAGTGCCATATTGCCACATTTTTTAGTGCCACATTTCATAAAAATAAATGCTACATTTTGAAGGTCTCTGATTATAAGTGTTTATAAACTTTTTAGGGTTTTGTAGATACTTCTCAAAACCCTTATACCGAGGGTGATGTGTCCGTCCGTCCGTCGCTCTTTGGTTCATAGGGCCCGAACCGTTTAAGCGAAAGTACTGAAATTTGAAACACTGGTGCAACTTTTTGACCCAACCACAGGAAAAATATACAGAAGTTCATAATTAGATTTGCGCATGCGCAATTCGAAAAAATGTGGTAAACTCAAAAATTTATATTTTTTTTAATTTTTGAGTAGGGTATCAAATGAAAGCTGCTGAAGAGTAGGACACAAATATATATATGATTTTTTAAATGTTGCATTCCTTATTGGTTAAATAAATAAAAATATACCCAAAAAAAATTTCCCCCCCCCCAACCACTATAGATCGGCTGGCGCTAAAATTTTGAAATAATTCATGCTAATATCTTATTGTGGGGCGATGAAAATTCCGGGAGTTCATCCCAAATTTTCAAAAATTGTTAATTTTGGGCGCGATAAAGTGAAGTGCGCCCAAAATTTTATTTTTTTAAAATTTCGTGTTGGGTATTAAATGAAAGCTGCTGAAGAGTAGGACACAAATATATATATGCTTTTTTAAAATTTGTAGTCCTTATAGGGGAAAAAAATAAAAATATACCCCAAAAAAATTTTCCCCCCCCCAACCACTATAGATCGGCTGGTGCTAAAATTTCGAAATAATTCATACTAATACCTTATAGTGAGGCGATGATATTTCCGGGAGTTCATTCCCAAGTTTTAAAAATTACCAATTTTGTGCGCGAAAATTTGGAGTGCGCCCAAAATTTTATTTTTTAAAAATTTTGAATTGGGTATCAAATGAAAGCTGCTGAAGAGTAGGACACAAATATATATTTGCTTTTTTAAATTTTTAAGTCAAAATATACCCCCAAAAAAATTCCCCCCCCCCCAAATTTTATATAATGGCTGGTCTTAAAATTTTGAAATGATTCATGGTTACACCGTATGGTTGGGCGATGAAAATTTCCTAAAAAATGTAATTTATCTTGTCGTTATTACCTATAAAAAATATTGTGACCTCCCGGGGGATCGAACCCGGGATCCTTAGGATCGAAGAAAAAAAATCATAATTACATTACGGGTATGCTTAATCATCTACAAAACCCTAAAAAGTACTTGGACGCAAGTACTTCCCTGTGATTTTTTTTTATAAATTCGTAATATTAATAAAATTGTTCAAATAGTTTAGGTTAAAAATTATATAAAACAAAAGGTTGTTTGTTTATTTATTTGTAGCGGGGAATGTGGGCGTGGCTTAGCCTGGAAATATCCTCAGCAAAATACGATTTTGCTGGGTATTGTAAATTGTTCTTGAAACCTCAGAGAAATTAAATTTTCATGCCTAAAAACAGTTCAATTATGCGTAATTTTCTGCTGCTAGTTGGTAAAAATATTATTATGCACTACGTATAGTTATGATAGTAAAAATGGAGTCGCAATATTTGGCGACAGAGGTAGACAGGAAAATTCCAGGCATTCCAGCCGTGGTGGCGATTTGACGTCGATAACAGTTTATTAACCTACCCGACTGACTACTTTCACATCACTTGGTATATTGCATTGATGCCGTCTCTTGTGTCTCGGTTCTTTGCTGCTAGATTAATTTAATGTTTACAGCCGATACTATTAGAATCGTGTTGAACAATTTGCAGGGCAGGTCGTTGCTATCGCTTTGCCTGACCAAGCTTCACCATGTCGGAAACTAACAACCTTATGAGAATCGGTTCTCGCAAGAGTGAGGTAAGTTTTTTCTTTAAATAAAATAAAACCCGTATACACTGAGTATTGTAATTTTATTAATTAATTCAATGGATACGTCAGTATGAGGTAGGTATCAAGGTATTTCACGTCATACCTTCTATTTTCCATCATTTTTCTTAAGACGTTTTTATTTTGTTTTCCTTATTCCGGTCGGTTCAAAAGATGATACTTCACGTCGATTTTCGACCACAAATAAAATTATATCTCCAATTCCGTTTGTGTCGAATAAATTAGCGAGTAAAGGAACCCGCCCACTAAATTTATCGATCGATTATTATCGACAACTATACTGTTGTAGCTAGAAATGTTCAAATGTATCCCCGAGGTAGTAAGAAAATCCCCTAGCCTGGCACACAGGCAATCTTTTCCAGTCATATCTAAGGGTACCACTTTTAGTGAGTAAAAATTCTCACAAAAATCACTTTAAGTGCTCAGTTTATCCAAGAGCTGATATTTAATCCAGAGAGTCGGTTTCCAGTGAATCGATTCGGTAGCCATTGTGTTTTGAAATTGCAGTTTGTGGATTTAGCTTATCAAATTCACATTTCAACTTTCTTATAAGTAGTAGTCCCCTTATCATTTCTACTAGAAGCACTGTTGCATCGGGCTGAGATTTCTAATCTAGAGATGGTAAAACTACACCCGTCTTACCATTAAAAAGGTTCCTTGAACCTCGAGTTTGCCAACTTATGTAAGGAAAAAATAAAGCCATAAGACATACTTCGACATGTCTAAATCTTGAGTTTTCATTAGTGCTCCCCCCCCCCCCCAATTTTTTCTGCTTCCCACACAGCCAAAAAATAATTCTTGAATGTACTGCTTTCTAAGGGATATGGTAAAATCTAAAAACCATCAATTGGAATAAATTATATTAGGCAAGCCCCACCCACAGATGTGGCATTAACTTGATATTATAATAATATTACTAATAGTGTTGACTCCATCAGCGTGGGAAAATCAAACAACAGCTGATGACAGGTTGAGATGTTGACATGCACGACGTCGTGTCAACATCTCAACTCTTTGACTTTTCCGTTGCATCCCCCCCCCCCCTGTCAGAGTGAACACTATTAGTATAGTGCTTCACATGTTATTGTAATGCGGAGATCCCTCAAATCCACGTCCGCCAAGCCGTCAAAGCCTCCCTCGATTAAATAATCTTGTTCACACAAGAAATATCTTGTTCTGCTTGCCCGAACTTATGATGTGTTGGGGAGATTAGTGGCCCCCATTTTATTGAAATGCTTGGTTTTAGTGTATAAATTAAATAGACCCTATTAACAATCGTCGGCAAGTTTAAAATCAAAATATAACTCGTCTCAAGTAAGTTTTTAGTTTGTTTTTCCTTGAGAATTGTTAAAATTTAATTTGTTTCTTTATCTTATCAGAGAAGTAGAATAGTGCAGCCTTCAAACTACTCACTCCTTTATTCTTAACATTCCCATAAATAAACTTGCCATTTCTTTATTACCTTCATTATTAATTATTTGCTTGTATATTTAATTTATTATTATATTATTATTATTTATACTGCATAGTGGTAACTCTACACAAAATAACATCATTTCATCACTTGATGAAATTTAGAAATAGACTCATTAAAAGTACAATAAATCAAAAAGATTATTTACTAATAAAGTCTTCTATTGAATAAAGAGCTTCACGAAGTAGATAATGTTTTATTTTATGTTTAAATTCATCAAATAAGATTTTGTCACTATCAATTTTGTCTAATCTTGGTACCGGGCTGATTTACTAGTTTTGTCAATTTATTTATCAATTCGGCCTCGATGACGACCCTAAAACATTGGATGGGAAACATTGAATTGTCGGAGCTGCAAACTGTTCACAAATAATTGAATGTGCGAACGATGACACATTTGTTAAATATTACAAGAGAAACGTGTATTGTGTGTGTGTGTTATCAGCTGGCTCTCATACAGACCAACTCGGTGATGGATTCCCTCAAACAGATCTACCCTGACAAATCATTTCAAGTTGGTAAGTTGCAGCCGTGACTCATATCTTTCATTGTATTTTATTGCTCCGTTCAGCTGGAGCTCGTAAGTTTTGAGAACACTGGTTCGAGTCAGAGAGGTTAAAGTGTTTACCAGTCGAGCTGTCCGGCTTAGATTCTTCGGCACTCATTTATTACATGTCCTTCCCTTTTTAAAGCTGCCAAAATTGTTTTGATTTTTAACACGAATAAAATGACCGATTTAGCACTATTTAATGAGTGCAAGGGGTTGAAATTAATGTGGGGCTGTCTGAGGGCTACTTTTGACAAACCATCCGAATACCTTTAAAATCAAATGTGTACTTTGAAGATACAGGTGTAAATAAAGGTATGTTTGTGTGCACGTGGATGAGAAACAAATATAATGAGCTAATTATGACCTACCCTCCAAATTTCATTAGAGTTGGACAACTAGTTTTAAAGATAAGTTGGTTCGCATAAATTGAATGACAGGCAGATGCACGACCGAAAATGTTGCCTGGTGTCTGAACTGGATTTCTGTGTTGGAATTTTTGAAATGAGGGACGTAACATTGTTTGGTTGCTCAGAACGATCACATTGCTTCCTTTACCTTCTGTAAGCCTGAAGCAATAAATACGATTATTTATTGTAACAATCCTCTCAATAATACAATTTGGATAATTGGAATTTCGGTTTCTTGGGTTTAGGATAATTGGGATTCTACTTTATATATAGTTATTTATGTCACTAGGCAGCAAAATGGAATTTTGCTGACAAGTTTTTTAAGTTTTAGTTCAGAGCCGAAGGCGAGGATAGGCTAAACAAATTTACTGCTGAGGCGAAGCCGAGGCAGGAAATTTACTATTTTACTGACGAGGCAAAGCCGAGTCAGGAAAATTACATTTTGACTGACGAGGCGAAGCCGAGGCAGGAAAACGTTAATTACCTGCTGAGGTGTAACCGAAGCAGGTAATCTTTAAACGAGTCAGGAATGTTTCCTTTGCTGCATAGTTACATACAATATTTTATCTACTAACGGCAGAAAAATTACACTCAAGATTTTAGTACCTGATTTAGAGGGCAATAAACTTTCCTTGTATGATGTTGTAATATTTGCAATTTCGGGTGGCGTGTTATCAAACAAGTCTTCAACGTCTTGCACAACATTATCATCCATATTTTTATTTAAACTTCAAAAATCTAATTAACAAATTTATCAAAATAATAACATAAAACTATTAAATTATCTTTTTTTTAATAGATAAAAGATTTAAAGCAATGAACGTTGTAAAAATAAAATTGATGACTCAAATGTTTGAGTAAGTGTAATGACTCGAAAGTTAAAACAAAACAATCAGTGTTGCCACTTTTTTCATTAACAGCTGTTTTTTATCTCAATTTTTAGAGATTTTTTAAAAATAATTTTTAGTTATTAATATTAGTTTTATTAATATAATTTTTAAAGGTATTTTCAAAAACCATATAAATATTTAGCATAATATTACGCTTAAATATACAAAAATGAACAATGTGGGAGAGTTTATAACCTGAGATGTGTAGTAACTTTTGCTTAAAATTTGGCAGCCTGTTTGTTATTTTGCTGACACTTTGATATTTTGCTGCGTGTTTTTTTTTACTTGTTACAAAAGAATCAAGAAAAATTACATTTTGCAGATTGAAAACAGTACAACAATGCCTAATTTTGCTGCTGTGAGTTGATAAAATATATTGTTTCAAAGTACGGCTAATGACAGCTGATTTTTTTAATTATATGGGATGAATACTTGATGTTTACAGAGTTAACCGTGTGAGAGTCATGATGCTAGTAGTCATCTCATCAAGTTATTGCTATTAGAGTTTTGCTGTTGGTAGATTACACAACACGGTCGTGTTGTATTTGATAGAGTTTAGTTCAACGCTGAGTTAACAAACAGTTTGCCATTCTGAAATTTTCAAAATAAACTGATTAAGTTAAATTGACTGCAAGTTGCATGAGCTTTCCAGAAACAGCTGATTTACTACTCCGACATTAGGCTGTTACAGAACAGAGAAGCGTCCACTTTACACATGTTGTCGATGTGATGATTGTGTTGAACATGTCTCATCTCAGTGACATTCCAAGTCTCGCCTGATGTTTGTGTTTGGACTTAATGTCGAGGAGAGTTACGAGAACATCAGCCAGCTGCTCTGAAACTCCGTCTTAATGGTTTTAAACATTTGATATGTTATCCCGTTATTTAGTCTGTTATCATTACTTGAGCCACTTCAAACTTTTAATATTCAGAGGTTAAAGGGTTCGAATCATCTTTTTATATCATCTTTCCCCTTTAATCTTTTTATATCCTCACTTGGCTTGGATACTTAATGACGGAGTCTAGAGAGTTTGATTAGGGGACAATTCTTCTGTAATCCCCGGGCAAGATTTGACTCGGAGAAGAATAGTACATTCCGCTTCTAGTGCGAAAAGTAGCACTTTGCATGCGAGTGTGGAGTTTGCATCCGAGCGATAGCGAGGGTAGTAAATCCACACAAGCAAAGCAAAATTCAGTTTTCGCACGACTTGCGTACCGTACTTTATCTACGATTGTTGGATTTTTAATAATAAATACAGAAAATCATTAAATATACATTATCACTAAAATCTTGATAGAAACACACTACAATTAAACATACAGCAAATTAGTTTTATTAAATGCAATCACACACGCAAATCGTGCATTAAACTGAAGAATTCTTCTTTATTTCCGACCTAGTTGTGGAAATAAAGAAGAATTCTTCACCTTATCACATGATTATGAAACGCATATGTGCAATGAATACAACTACGAAAAGATTCACTTTCTACGCATCTAAACAGAGATAAAATGTTTATATTTCGTATCAATCGTAGATAAATGTATTTATAGGAGTGTAGAGTGGTTGACATAATGTTGGATGTGTTGTGTAGTTACGATGTCGACTCTGGGAGACGAGGTGCTGGACAGACCGCTGCCCAAGATAGGAGAGAAGAGTCTGTTCACCAAGGAGCTGGAGATCGCCCTGGTCGAGGGCAAGGTCGACCTCGTCGTACACTCACTCAAGGACATGCCCACCTGTCTGCCCCCGTGTCTCGCTATCGGAGCTATCACAAGGTATTCCATGTTATCAGTGCCTACAGTGTAGATTAGGCTGGGCCTTAGTCACAGGCTGAAAATAAAGTTTTAAACTATTCTGCTCCAAACAGCTAACTTAAGTGCGAAGCCATGCTTTGAAGTAAACAACTTGGGGCCACAAGTATATCATGCGTAAAATACTAAACCACAATACAACCGTGCATTGCTGGCAGAACAAACAGTACCAACTTCAATTCTGACAAGTGGGCGTGCATTAAGAAAACCCTGACATCGCTGTAAAACTATAAGGGATTATTTGGGTGACATGTTTTAAAAGAAATAAAAAATGTCCAGGAAGTACTTGCATCCAAGTACTTCTTAGTGTTTGGTAGATTATTAAGCCTGTAGATTATTGTACGTTATATTATAAAATTACATTTTTTTTTTAATTTCCCATCCTGCTCTTTATAAAAATCAAAAATATAAACAAATTTGGGCGGAAGGCCCCAAAAAAGGATATAAGGTCCCTGGTTCGATCTCCCGGGGGTCACATTGTTTTTTTAACAGGATAAATGATTTTTTTGGGGAAATTGTCATCGCCCTATAATAGAGTGTTTGCAACCTACACTTCAGCAGCTTTCATTTGACCCCACTCAAAAATAAAAAACAATAAAAATCTTAAAATTTAGACATTTTTAAATTCTCTATATTTTTCCTTTGTGTGTGTGGGTCAAAAAGTTGTGCTAGTGTTATAAATTTCAACTTTTAACACCCGAAGTGAAAAAATAATTGTAAAAAGTAAATTTAGCTAATAGTTCACAAGAATTTCCTAATAGGTATTAAAACTTATCTTAAAATTGTACAGTATATATTGCAATATCAAAGTGAATTTTTGTAATTTTGTTGAAATAATCCCTAATTTTCCTGATTTTTAGCGAATACATATACATTTTAAAATGAATACCGGCAACAGTTAGTTAAGTTAACAACAAGTCAAGTTTACGATAGACCTGAAACTTTTCAAAAAAAAATTCTTTTTCATGGATTCACACCAAATTAGAGGAGGGTAGCTGGAATTGGAAAGTTATAATTAATAATTGAGGCCTACCCTAATGTAGATAGTTGATATACTTATGTAGATAGTGCATGCATGTAGATTTATACTAAGTGGGTTTGTTTGTTTGTCGACAGGAGAGAAGACCCCCGTGACGCCGTCATACTGCACTCGAAGCACCGAGGTCTCACTCTGGCAGAACTACCCAAGTCCAGTCTTATAGGTAACTTACACTTGTTTTTACAACTAATCTAATATATATACGTTTGAAATCATTTGTACAATGTATGCGACTAAGTTAGCAGTGTCATTCGTATTTGTGTGGACATGCATATTTCTTTCTATAGAGCCTTCATTAAATTAGTAAACATAACTTTAAGTAAAGACAAAGTTTTTTTTTTGAAGACCTCATGGTAAAAACTTAAGAAAATGTGACAGGAGAAGGAGAGCTGTAAGTATGGACACTTAGACTGGGAAGTTGATAAATCATAAGAGCTTCTACATGCGACGGAGTATTCACTCTGTCTGTTTCAACATAAATTAGATTTAACCGTTTTAAAAAGAGAAAACATGTCGTGTTCTAACAGATACATTCTAGTAAAACTTGCTATAAATTGTCTCAAGTCTGTTGAAATAGACAAGTCAAATTTCAACTTGATTCAAGCGCAGGTTTTTGAGCAATGATGTGATACATTTATAGTAATACAGTTAAACTGATCCGGACTAGCGCATATTATGTATCCGGATTAGCGAGGGTTTTCAAACATAATGTAAAACACTTTCAAAATGTTTTTTAATGTATTTGTATCGACATATCGTCCTTACCATGTCAAACTAACGAATGTGAAAATCGGTACTTTTCAGGAGAGCCAAAAAACTCCTATTTTTGGTTATTAAAAAAACAGTTAATGGTTAAAACTTAATATCATCCTAAAAAGGATTAAACAATATATTAAACATGTTTCTCCTTTTGGCAATGCGGTGATTTTGGATTCATTGTTATAGGAGTTTTTTGGCTCTCCTGAAAAGTATTTTCACATTCGTTAGTTTGACATGGTAGGGACGATATATACACATACACACACACATATATATATACACACACACACACATATATACACATTAGTACATTCTTATTAGTTTCCCTAAAAAAGTCGGTCATTTGTTTTGTGGGGAAATGTTTTATTTCATTACTAAGTAGGTTTTACGATCTTATTCCTACTGTAAAATGACCGACCTCGGATTCGGTTAGTCTACGGTACGGAATCATGAGCTTGTCTTCTGTATGTTGAAGTTTATACGATGTTGTTTGCAGGCACCAGCAGTCTGAGGAGAACAGCGCAGCTGAGGAAGAAGTACCCGCACCTGGTGGTGGAGAGTATCAGAGGTAACTTACAGACCAGGTTGCGTAAACTAGACCAGGGAAACTTTGACGCCATCATACTGGCACTGGCCGGCATCACTCGCATGGGCTGGGAACACAGGATATCACAGGTCACTTTATTTCCTTATCAATATCCTATTTAGCCGTTTAAAATTATCACAGCGGGTACTTGTGGGAGCCGACTCACTAACTTGCCAGATAAAACTGCTTTTACTTACAAATTATTTTTTAAAAAATTTAAGTTTATTCATTTTTTTTGTAAACATAAACATTTGTTAAGAAAGTCGACATTTAAGAATGTAAACGATGTAATGATTATAAAAGAAGGAAGAGAGAAGAATTCTAAGAGTGAAGGACCGGTACAGTTGGAAGCTCTCATTGGTTTTGGCACCTGCGCACCGCTGAAAATAGGATAATTATTTCGCGGACCTGCTCAAAGCTAAGACTCAAATAAAAGCCAATACAGATATCGTTTTATTATATTATTTAAGGTATTTATTATTTTTAGAAGATACACTTGGTGTAACAAGGAGTTCCATTGCTATCAGGGAAATAATTATTAAAAATATCAGCTAATGTTGTTAAATGTTGACTTATTATGTTGAATATAACTCTCTTGTTGACATCAGCAGCAATCAAAAGCTGTCTAAGAGATGAAACATTTCTCTATCTTCCTCTTCTAAGCAACCTTTTTTCTTCCTTTTTAATGCATCTATTTTATTTTTTAAAGTAAAAATATTTGTATATTATCCAAATATTATGTCCGCCATATAAGCAAGCTTTGCCAGCCATTTTTCATTCGACAAAGGCTCCAGTTCAGATCTTCACTCTCGCAAAAACTGTTTTACTTGTTACCTCAGTTGGAAAAGTCGAGAAAGAAGCGTTCCTCTCAATAACTAACTGACTTCTGCACGGAGGAGATGTTGGTGGTGTGAGTCCATCCTCCCACATAGTCGTCAGCAATCTTCAGTTCATAGCTCCACTCCCGATTTCATTAATAATCTTCACCGTGTCATTCATCACAATGTTTAGTTCAGTTGAAAGCATCGTTGCACCTCGGTGTTCCCGCTGCATCATACAGTCTTACTATATCTTCTGAAGTATGAAAAATAGCCACGAGAGGGGTATTATTGGAGCTAGTAAATATGTATTTAAATCAGGACTCGGACGAAAGTTAGCTCTGCCCTTACAAAAAGACGTGAGAACTGTGCATCTACATGATTCCATCAAAACTTTTCGCGGACCGGCAGGAAATTTCTGCCGATACCGGTCTGAGTGACTCGGGCTTGAAAAGTCGGTGCCGGTGTAATAATTGATTGATTTGAACTGACGGCACTCAGGTTCACCTCGGCATTTGTGACCACTGCATAGTTTTTGGAAATTTTTTACACTTTAGTTTTAAAGGCCTTGAACAGTAGGAAAAGAATGTGTAACTGTAATTACAAATTTTTTTCCGGCATTTTTAAAACAAATATGTCCGAAATGAGGGTGTTTAAGGAAAAGTGTACGCTCATCTGGCGATACTTTAAAGCTCTTCAGGTGGATTATAAATAAGTAAATTTTCCTGGCAGCCATGTTGGAAAGAAGTATGGCCGATATTAGACCAAAATGCAAATTAGTCTGCGCGAGTTCACTAGTTTCTAGTTTACTATTAGGAAAAGAAGAGTGTTGACAGGAGAGGAAAATGGAACAAGAGGTTTGTTGTAAGGAATTTGTTGTTTGTGTCAGGTGCTAGACGAGAAGGAGATGATGTGGGCTGTGGGACAGGGTGCTCTGGCGGTGGAGTGTAGAGCGGACGAGAGCAGCAAGTTCTCAGAGCTGAGCGATACGGAGACGGTGTACTGCTGCCTGGCTGAACGTGCTCTACTCATGTGTCTGGGTGCGGGTTGTTCCGCTCCGGTAGCGGTCTATTCTTCTCTCTCTGGGGACACTCTGTCGCTCACAGCCGGAGTCTGGACACTCGACGGCTCTACGTCGCTCACTGAATCGCTCTCCATCGACCTGTCTCTCACTCCCGACTCTCTCAGGTAACCGACTTCTCTCCTTGTTAAATAGTTTCTCCACTGACAAACAATGAAACAGACTACTACCTTTAGTTTAGGAACCTGTGCTTTTAGGCAAAGCTAATGTTTGCTTCGACTGCTAACCCGGGTTTACACGGGAGAGTAAACAGGAGAGTAGAGTAACTCTACCCGTAGAAACCCAAAAAAAACGCTCCGTAGAGTGGCGAGTAGAGTAGCTAGTAGCCGGTAGAGTAGAGTGCAAGCAGTAAAGTGGACTCTACTTGCCCCTCCACAGCTCCCACTCTACCCCTGTAAGTAGCAAGTAGAGTTTAGTTTCAGTTTATACATTGTTGTGCAATCATTTCTGCTTTTTTACTAAACTTACTACTAGCTTATGTGTAAACGCTCCAAAATCAAAATTGGTAGAGTAGGAAGTAAAGTACACTCTACTCGCTACTCTACTCTTTCCGTGTAAACCAGGCTTTAAGCTTTAAAAAAAATTGGATGCGTCAGGTAAACTTTAATAGTACAATGTCAGTAGTGAATGAATGCCCGTTATCAGTGTATTATTTAAATAAATTATTAATTATTCTCCTTTCTTTCTTCTACCAAATCAGCTATTAGCTGTGGCTAGTAATTGTAGAAGTAATAGTAGTATTTAATAAAATTAACATTTCACTATTTTATTTGTGGGATGAAAATACAACTGGTGTGTTATTGTTTGTAGTGACAAATCGGAACAGTACTGCGGATACAGTGTGAGAGGAACTG
Source organism: Gerris lacustris (assembly GCA_951217055.1). Taxonomy (NCBI): domain Eukaryota; kingdom Metazoa; phylum Arthropoda; class Insecta; order Hemiptera; family Gerridae; genus Gerris; species Gerris lacustris. The sequence continues at coordinate 489,942 of OX578278.1, read as the reverse complement.
ACTCGGCCAGGAAAACGTGCGCCCACAAACTAGGCTGCGACCTGGCTTCAAGACTCATCAAACTAGGTGCTCTGGACGTCGTAGCGACCGCTAGGAAACAGAACGAAGACAGCTAGCACCGGTCACATCACCCTTCCTACGTCATTAGTACCTCTTACACGTGTCTCATTGTAGCGACTCTGTTAACACTGCTCTCCTCCTCCCCTTCCATCCGCATCCTCCTCATAAATAATTACGACTTGAGTTCCACTGTTGATTCTATGTTTACAGTGTACATCTGTGTGTAAAATGGTGTTTAAGTGACATAGTCCAAACTGACAGTTGACTGGACATGAAAGGCTTGACTGACTGCAGCTTATAATTCAACCGATACAGAATAAAGCCGGCTTCATCAACCTCATATGAACCCGGCGTCGGTGCTGTATACTTAAAAATATATTGACAGATGCTGTAGAAACATCGCTGCATGTATTCCCCGTCCTTCCTTGTGCGGCTGCTCAATGTTCCATTCAGGCTTTAAACAAAGCCGAAGACGTTGTTAAAATACCATTGGACCGGGCTTAACACTGTGCAATCTGCTCAATACCTACTCACTTACTCTGACCATGCCAACACAACCTAATTCCAATAAAAGTCTCCTTTTGTAAATATATAGAACCTCTTCTCCGCTGGTTATTGATTTAGAAAACAAAGATTAGGAAGGGGGGGGGGGGGGGGGGGGGGGGGCTGTCAGATTACTAACTGCACAGCACTCGACAGCCACAGGACTTTTAAGGATAAAAACTTAAAAACATGTGAGCATGCTGAGAAACCCCTCCTTGCCTAACTTAGGTCTTATATGACTTGAGAAAAGCCCTTTTTAGAAAATGCAGATTTAATACATTCAAATACGTTTCAAAATTGCTTTTTATTTTATAGAATTAAAGTCTTAATTATTCGGTTTACAAAGCAAACCATGTTTCAACGGAGAGGTCTAAGTAGCGTTAAAAGACACTACCAAATTAAGTTACTGACATATATTTTTGTATGACAAAAATCTAATTTACGGTATCAGAAAATTTGGAATAGTTTTAGCGATTATAATGAAACTAAGTTGTTACGCCAAGTCAGTACGTCTCTCTAAATACAAGTTATAGGAATACAGATTGCTTAGTTGTCAAACCAGAATAGCTCCCGTTAGATACAGATCGGTCATCAGGTTCAGTTGTCATGTAGCTCATGATAACCCTGTGTAACAATACACCGGGTCACTCATGTAAATGCTTTTAGGCAAGAAACCGGTAGAAAATACTAGATTCAGTGCTGGCTCAGCATCGACAAAATGCATACATTTCTTGTTACAGCATAAAAGATAAATAATTAGCTCTTGTGGAAGTGAAGGGTACTGTGTGACCAAAGTCTTTTATATAATAATCACATGTTTAGTTAATTGACAAGTACATTGGAAATAACTAAGGTGCTGTCCACTTGTATTTGTTCAAGATTGTGTTAGAGTGGTAGATTGAGAGTGTGGAAAGTGGTCGGTGAGAGAGGGGTCGGCCGACTAGTCATCGACCGACCCTGCTCTCTAACGACTTAGTTTCATTATGTAGTTGAATTGTTTTTATTTTGTTTTTTAATTGTTATTTATTTTTTATTACGATGTAAAAGATTGTTTTTATTTTTTAGCAAAACGATATCAAAATACAGAGGTTTATTAAATGTTTTATATTAAATCTTATTGTGAGTATTTGTTTGTTTTGCCCCCCCCCCCCCCCCCCCCCCCCTGCTGGCAATGCTCTGTGTGTATCGTGTTCATACTATCACTCATGCCTGTTTGTTTTGCCCCCCTGCTGGCAATGCTCTGTGTGTATCGTGTTCATACTATCACTCATGCCTGTTTGTTTTGCCCCCCTGCTGGCAATGCTCTGTGTGTATCGTGTTCATACTATCACTCATGCCTGTTTGTTTTGCCCCCCTGCTGGCAATGCTCTGTGTGTATCGTGTTCATACTATCACTCATGCCTGTTTGTTTTGCCCCCCTGCTGGCAATGCTCTGTGTGTATCGTGTTCATACTATCACTCATGCCTGTTTGTTTTGCCCCCCTGCTGGCAATGCTCTGTGTGTATCGTGTTCATACTATCACTCATGCCTGTTTGTTTTGCCCCCCTGCTGGCAATGCTCTGTGTGTATCGTGTTCATACTATCACTCATGCCTGTTTGTTTTGCCCCCCTGCTGGCAATGTTCTGTGTGTATCGTGTTCATACTATCACTCATGCCTGTTTGTTTTGCCCCCCTGCTGGCAATGCTCTGTGTGTATCGTGTTCATACTATCACTCATGCCTCTTAGTAGTAGAGACCGTTTGTAAGAAGAATCGCAAGCCGTAGCTGTACTCCATATTGTTTCAACCTTAATTCAAGTGTCCAGGTAAATTTATTTGTTGCATACGATGCGTGCGCACCTCAAGGTTGTTATATGTGATACTCTCATTGTCAAGGCGGACGGAGTGTAAAATCTTTTACAACTCAATTCCTTCATGTTCCATAGGTGCGTAAATACAAAGGACCACCCCCAGGTCGGGGGAAATATAATTAAAAGGAAAAGTGAACTAAAGAAATTGAAAAGGGGAGTTATTCACTGGGTAAATTAAAATAAAAACACAATAATAAATTAAGGAATATAATTGAAATAATAAAATTAACTTGTAAATATCCAAAAGATGAGTATAAAAATTAAGGTTACTAGGGTTAGTTAAGAGGTGACATGAACTAAACAATAAATGATAAATAAAGAAAAACAGGTTGTGGTGGCGAGATGTGGCCGAAGGTAGAAATAATGATGGGCAGGCTGGAATAATGGGAGAGGATCAGCTGCGTCCTTCCGCTCAACACTGCTAGCAGTAATCCAGATAGAGTGGTCAGGAAAGTGACCAAAAGGCTGGACGTAGAGAAACAACTGTGAAAGTACAGTAGCTTGTTTCTAGGTAAACCTGCAAGGTGGACGCTGTAACACCTTGAGGTCTGAAGGCACACTCAAGGAAAGAAGAGAGTTAAGCCGAGTAGCAGCTAACATTAATTGAATTAAAGTTGAATCTCTAATCCGAAATGAATCTAATTGAATTTAGTAGATGACTCTTCTAAGTAGAACGAGGTGCAAGAGTCATTTCCTGGCATCAGACTGATGGCTTCTTAATTAGATTAGCTAAATTAGGCCCTTGAATCGTAGAATCTAAAACCTGTAGACTAAGTTAATTATACTAAATTAAAATTATAAGAAAACCTAAGCTTGGCCTAAACACTCATATCTTGAGAACTGCATTCCAGTCTCTAGAAATACTCTCTCTACTACTAGAAATAGTCTCTAGAAATACTTTGGCATTTGTTTCCTGAGGGGCAGGAACTCAGGGCTGCAAACTAGACAGTAAAGTCAGTAATAGTCTGTATTAGGTCAGTATTTCATGAAATGGGTCAGTAAAGTCAGTTTTATACACCTTGCGGAAGCCCTGGGAAACTGAGGGTCAGTTTTGGTGCTGCCTTGGTATGGATGTGGCACATTGCTTGTGTACAGTTTGCATGAGCAGCTACTACCTAACAGTCAGGGCCGGATATAGCTACCGCCAGCCCCCGCGGTGCGGGGGGGCCCAGTTAGAGATGTTGAAAAAGGTTTTATTTACAACAAAAAAGGTAAGAAGGATATTGTGATCAGTATATGGGCCCGAATTGTGGGCACGTCCCCGGTTCCAGGGGGCCCACAAATAAAAAAAAACATGGAACTACAATCTTTGTACCGCAATGTTGATATAGGGGCCCCTCTAAAGTATAATTAAATCTAAACTGGAATTATACTCATATATTTTTGTCAAGGGCCCCATTGAGTGTTGAACGCAAATGTTTCCCTTTTTTTGCTTATACCATCTCAGCTTTTTGCTTATTCAATTTTTTTGGCGAGGGGCCCACTGCCCTAGGTACGCCACTGATTGGGATGAACTTAAAATTCTTCCCACCGTGTCATGAGTACGGAAATTTGAATTTTTTTGTTTCATTTAGTTACTTAGATTTTTGTGATTTTTTTACCATATTCAATATGGTCAGTGCTAATTTAAAGGAGAGAAACTGACTGACAAATCATATTAACTGATATTAATACATTTTACATTTTTTACTAGTAATGCAATGTTTAAGCTTGCCAGCTACAAACAAACTTAATTATTTGTGTTATTTATCCCACCTTAGTTAAACTTCAAAATTCGTCCCCCCGTGCCAAACCTCTTTTCCTTTAAGGACAAACTTGCCCTCAGAAATCCTTAAAACTCATCTTTTTGCACTTAAATTTTAAAAAATCCTCCACCGGACCCCCAGCCGTTGTTTGTTCAAAGGGGTCTAGATGCTAACTTGCCCTGGAGCCCGGAAATCCTCTCAGCGGCCCTGATATATAATATATCTGGTCATTATACATAATAACTAAATCAGCTGTTTTTATTTTACCTAAACGATAAAATTGGTATCTTCGAAAAGGACTAACGAAAAACATTTAGACCCCATTTTCGGATAAGCTTGAAAAATTTTTTATTTGAAATATAACAAAAGTTAATATGGAAGGGGAGTAGTTAGTTATAGGACCCCCGGTATAATATTATTGCTGTTGTGAGGAGGTTAATTGCATTTTTTTTTATTTGAGAGATATTCGCAGTATATTACCCTTCATTTCCATACTATGCTTATTATTCTTATTTAGGTCTTTAGGGCATTAATAACTCCAAAGTCAATCCGTTTTTGGCTATATTTCACCTCCTTTGAGGCATCTTCAGGCCTAAAAGATTTTTAAAATTTTATTTCTTATATCTATGCATTAACTTTTAACTTACATCTTTATATAACATGTTGACAAAACTTTTAAACAAAACGTAACACTTTTATAAAATACGTGTGCGACGCCACACGTATTTTACTACGTGTGGCGTCCTAACAGGACGCGTTAGGAACGAAGTTCCTTACGCATTTCATTAAATATACAAATTATAAAATCACACTACTAAGTATACGATGCTAACTACTAATACATGGCGGAGTTAGAATAAAGAGACAAAATTAAAAGTAATTAAATGTTTGTACCTAGCGGAGTTAAGACAAAATTAAGAGAAAAACATTGTTTGTATATATCATTAATATCATTGAAGTGAGTGCCTTGTAATAAATACTTATGTATTGAATATTGAGAAAATAATTAATCATGATGAGTTGATATAGTTAAAAAGAAGGGTGGTAGTAGGTGGGAAACAGGACTGTTTTCCCCTACCCGGCCTACTAATTTAAAATATTATAAAATATATCCCTTCCCTACTCAAAAACGTCTGCTTGTATCAGGTTGAAATTTTACATGCCTGTTTCAATTTTACATTACTTTACTTTGTGTATGACGTTTTATAAAAATCGTTTCAAATATCGGTTAAAACTTAGTTTTCTCTATTTTAAACGTTTAGGTCCGCTTTAATAAATTTAGCGATCATTAACACTTCATAGCAGTATCGGTGTTGATTTAACTAAAAAAAAAAAAAAAATTAAAAAAGCTGTAAGTCTCATTGAATAGAATAAGTTGGAATTTTTTTAGAGCGTTGCTAAAATAAACATGTCTTCCACATCGGTCAACTTTGGCTCAAGTTATCGTCATGGGTCGATTTCAGTTTTGTGACAGTTTTTTTCGGATTCTCTCCTGGGCTCCAGGCACTGTAACGTGCCATAAGGAACTTAGTTGCAATAAATATTAAATGGACTGCCAATTAGTGTGGCACATAGCTTCCTCGCAGCCTATCATGTACATTATTGTTATAATAACATTAAAATTATTGTTATATTAGTTAATTGTTATATTGTTTATTGTGTAAAAACTATTAATATAGTTTTAGCGATCTTTAACACTTCATAGCGGTGTCGCAGTTGGTTTTACTAAAAAATTGATGAAGTTAGATTGTTTTCATGACCTAAAATTCCAATTTTAAATTTGAAGTTCACGTACACACGAGCGTTGCTCGTGAACGCTTGGACGGATAACGTTGTTCAACGAACTCGTCCTGGGCATTGGTAAAAAGAACATGTCTACCAAATTTCATCAAATTCGGTCGACATTTACTCAAGTTATCGTCGCACGTTTCATAATTCGCGGACACACAGACCGACAGACAGACATACACCTGACCAAAAATGTTCCCTGATGTCTGAAACGGATTTCTGTCTTGGAATTTTTAAAATCGGAGACATAAAAGTTTTTCGTTCTCAAAAGTGAACACAATGCTTCCGTTACCTTCGGTAAGCTCGGAAGCAAAATTAAAATATGACAGTAGACTAACCTTTAACAAAATCTCCTGAAAAATAACTTAATTTATTTTCTTAGTTATTTTCTTTCCTTGCAGGAGAATAGTCAGGAAAGAAAATAAATCAAGTAATGTTTAAGGGGAAATTGTTAAAAGTTCTGTCAATATGTTGTATAAAGATAATGTAATGTGTAATGTATGTGTAGTTAATCTAGATATAAAAAATAAAAATTTAAAAATCTTCTTTTAGGCCTGAAGATGCCTCAAAGGAGGTGAATATAGCCAAAAATAGGTTGACTTTGGAATTATTAATACCCTGAAGACCTAATTAGGAATAAGCATTTTTTGTAGAAAATTACCTCTTTCTTATTTCAGCGAGGTAGTTCAAAAGCGAATTTAAGATGAAGAATGAATGCGGTATGTGTAATTAGGTTGTGGTGTGTAGTTTTCTTACTTTCTTTGGCCATCACGAGGCTCACCGATAGTGTAGGACTAGGACTCCCACCCTACAGTGCACTAACCGGTAAACTCCCTCTCCTTCCGAATAGGACTTGGCCTGGGTAGGTTGGGGGCCCATTGAAGTTTTTCGCGGGGGGGCCCGAAAATTGAAAATCCGGCCCTGCTAACAGCAACACTCTTCTTTAATTTAATTTAAATATGTTTTTTTATTGTAGGTGGAATTGATTTTTGAAGTTTTTTCTTTACTTCATGTGAAGTGTAAGAAGGGTTTTATGAAAAATGGGAAAGTGTACTTTACAACCTTTAAGTGAAATGGATAATTGTTATTTTACACTTTGTTACGACGAAACTACCAATGCTGCATCCTGTAAAGAGTTGCAAGTAACTGTTAGGTATTGGTCAGAATCAAATGAAAGGATGGTAACACGACATTTGCAAACATTTTTTATTGGCTCGGCTCCTGCTCGAGCTTTATTTGCCAAGTGATGTGAGGCATTAAATAAGGCTAAATCGCTAAAAAAAACTATGGTTGACATTGGAAACTGTGACATTCATGTTTTACACAATGCATTTAAACGGGGCATGAAAGTACTCCAAGATGATGCATCAAATCAATTTTTCCAAATTCACGATTTTTCAATGGTTGGGCGTCAAGGTGGGAAGATTTCACTGAAGTTCAAAAAGGCCTAAATTTGCCCAGTCATAAATTTACTAAGCATGTGTCGTCGAGATGGTTATCCTTAGAGCAACGAAGCAGGAAAACGACTTTTAGAACAATGGCCAGCATTTGTTAAATTTTTCCTCACATTTATATGCAAATATAAAACTGACCGAATGAAATCTACAAAATATAAGAACATCGCTACTCTGTTAAAAATGTACATGATTGAAGTGGAGGTATCTTTGTTTTTATATAATTTATTAAAAAGGAGGGTAAATATGTCGTATCTGACCCACTTTGTCTAAATAACAACTACGATAAAGGGATATTTAGTCTAATGTACATTGGGACAAAGGAATATCACACTTCTATATGTGAAAGTGTGATGTTCCTTTGTCTCAATGTACATTAGACTATACATCCCTTTTTCCTAATAGTTATTTAGTCAAAGTGGGTAAAAAAATACGACATATTTACCTATTATTACCTATTTACCTATTATTATATTTACTTATTTATATAACCGAATGTTACTGACCGGTTATTTTCCTAAATCCTGGAAAACAGCTAAATTAATAGTATTTCCTAAACCAGGTAAAGATCCTCAGAAACCATATAACTATCGTCCAATAAGTTTGCTCAATGGCTTGAGTAAAATATTTGAAAAGGTCATACAAGCCAGAATAAATAATATCATTACTATGAATAAACTATTGCCGAATGAACAATTTGGCTTCAGAAGTGGCCACTCGACCCAGGGTCAACTTGCTAGAGTAGTACAGCATGTCACTACTAACTTCAACCATAAGAAACATACAGCATTAGCTCTAATGGACTTAGAAAAAGCTTTTGATACCATCTGGCACAAGGGACTAATTTACAAACTTATAAAGAGTAAATTTCCCTTATACATTATTAAATTAATACACTCATATCTCAAAAACAGAAAATTTCAAGTACATTTCAATAACTCCAAATCACAGGAAATAAAATTACGTGCAGGGGTACCCCAGGGTGCGATCCTAGGGCCCGTATTATACAGTTTTTATACTAGCGATATTCCCCATTGCAGACAAGTCAATTTAGCCATATTCGCCGATGACGTTGCCTTATTCAGTTCCTCATGGAGAACCGACACAATAATAAATAGATTAAATAAAGCCCTGATAAAACTACGTAACTATTTCTTACATTGGCGATTACAACCCAATATTGATAAATTCGAAGCAATATTATTTTCAAAAAGGCGCCCTATAATTCCGGCAAATCTCATAGTCAATGGGCTAGTTCTACCTTGGTGTAACTCTGTCAAGTACTTAGGGGTCCATCTTGATAGAAAGCTAAACTTTACTTCACACATAAACCAAACTGTAGATAAATGTAAAAAACTAATTAAAGTACTTTTTCCAATTCTTTCTAGAGATTCAAAGCTTTCAATTCAAAATAAATTAATTATATATAAAGTTGCCGTAAGGCCGATATTAGTATACGCTAGTGCTTCGTGGAGTTTCACTTCCAACACAAATCTAAAAAAGCTACAAGTTATCCAAAATAAATTTTTAAGACTTGCGACCAATTCGCCTAGATCTACTAAATTATCAGATCTCTATAAAATAGCAGATATAGAATATATTGATAAGTTCCTAATAGATTCAGCCAAGTATTTTTTAGCTAGCTATGAAGGACATAATAATAATCTAATAAACAACATAGCACAACAAATGCAGTCGAATAACTTAATCACTACTAAACACAAAACATTAGACTTCCGATTAAAACAATAATAAATAAAATAAAAATATTCAATAGAGCTTATCAGAGGGGACTGCCCGTATAATAACATTTACATAGTTATTCCACCACAAATTGAGATATAGGTTTTTATATTTTTTCCTATTTATTGTATTATAGTATGTAAATAAAAATAATTTAAAATTATAAAAGATAAAGGATAAAGTTGTTAACTGTGACCTTTATAAAAACTATTGTAAACACTATGTAATGTTTATTATATTGAAATAAATTCTTTTCTATTCTATTCATATTTACCAAAAGGAGGCGAGGGGATTGGCCTGAGCAGATGATTTTCTCTGGGCTTCGATGGGCACCCTTAGCTGCTGCCCATTTAATTTTCTGACACTTGATTGCACAGCATTATCTATTTATTGCGTTTCTTTATCAATTAAAGATCAAATTTCAATTTTTACAGCTGCTCAGTGGGGAGAAAGGTGGCCAATTTTATAAATAATTCATTAATTATTATTTGATTAGTCTTTATTTTTTGTTTAAAATGAGAATTGATGTCAGTAATGTTAGTAAGTATTTTCAGATAATTAGTCAGTAAAGTAAAGTTAGTAAATTTGACCTTACAACCAGTTTGCAGCCCTGGCAACTGAAAAAAAATAAAATGATATGGAAGTGTGTTTGTTAGTTCTCCCCGGTTTCAATTTGCTCCTGAATGGAGTCGCTTGTTTTCTACCTTGTAGGTCTAGTAAAGTGACTCACCTTGCATCATTTCCTCTTCTCTCAATGGAGTCGCTTGTTTTCTACCTTGTAGGTCTAGTAAAGTGACTCACCTTGCATCATTTCCTCTTCTCTCAATGGAGTCGCTTGTTTTCTACCTTGTAGGTCTAGTAAAGTGACTCACCTTGCATCATTTCCTCTTCTCTCAATGCCGTCATAAGTTATTTAGAAGAAGAAAAAGTCTTTAAAAGAGGGATCTGAAAATCATGCGATCTCCAGTTAAAAGCACCAGTGTTATGAAGACTTGAGCCCCGTCACGTCACATTAACCGTTTGTTTGTCTCAAACCTCCGTACCTGTCACACTCACATAAAACCTCCTACCTCCAAATAGCTATTTTGAGATATCTCAATTTTAAAGTTTGAAACGTAACTGTAAGGGGTCGTCTAATATTTATTTTTGTGTCTTATTTGTCTTTTGTCAGGGACATGCTATTTCTTATGTTTAAATAAACATCTGACTTGGAATTTTTAAACAGGTGTAAACCAAAATTATCCGAATTTACAGGTTTTAACTTCATTCTTTTCAATAATAAAAAAACTGTAATCGTCAGATGACTCAAATTTTAATTAGAAGGCTGCACTGTAAGGCACTGTAAGGGGACAGGGAAAACTTTCAGTACCAAGAAGGCTGCACTGTAAGGGGACAGGGAAAACTTTCAGTACCAAGAAGGCTGCACTGTAAGGGGACAGGGAAAACTTTCAGTACCAAGAAGGCTGCACTGTAAGGGGACAGGGAAAACTTTCAGTACCAAGAAGGCTGCACTGTAAGGGGACAGGGAAAACTTTCAGTACCAAGAAGGCTGCACTGTAAGGGGACAGGGAAAACTTTCAGTACCAAGAAGGCTGCACTGTAAGGGGACAGGGAAAACTTTCAGTACCAAAATACCCCCGCTCCTCCAAAGAGTGGCCATGATAATGACACTCTTGGTTGTAATACAACCAGGAGGGGAGTCATGGTTAACGACCATATCGTCGTGTCAAGTACCCTAACCCGGGTTTGTTCAATGGGCCCACCTAAGTGGTCTGCCTCTTCGGGTGTAAAAGGCCCCCGGAATAAAAAAAAAAAATGTGAGGGATTAATTAGAATTAGTAGCGACCTACGATCATTCTCATACAGAAATTACATTGTATTGATGCTGCATAATATAGCTAAATATTATGCAATGTATAAAATCGTAATCCTCAATTTAATAATGCAATACAACATTTTTAGGGTCCGTAGGCAAAACCAAGGACCCTTATATTTTCCTGCGTGTGTCTGTCCGTCCGTCCTGTCGCCTGCTCTCACGGCTACACCTTTCGTCCGATAACTTTGAAATTTGGCATGTATGTGTCTTGTACCTGCCCACATATTTTAAAAATATAGCGACTTAAAAAAAATATTTTTCAAAAAAATTAGGGTAAAAAAACTTAAGTGTAAAATTTTTTTTCGACACCGTGAGGGGAATCATATGAAAGGGTACGTCGAGCTGATTACAAAAATATATAATTCTTTGGTTATAACTTTGATAGGGCGAGCGTAGGCAAGTTTGAAGTGGGTGTGAAACGCGTCCCCCCCCCCATCTATCTCGCTTATGTGACGTGCAAAAAATCTAAAAAAAAAAATGCCTGCACATTCTTCGACCAAAAGTAAAGATACCACTTTTTGGAAATTTCGAAAAAAATATTTTATTTTTTATTGACAAAATACGTTTTTTATAACTTTGGTCTTTTTGATGTATTTATATGATTTTAGTCCGGTTCAGTGGCAAATTAATACTCTATCAGAAGTTAGTTTATGTGTTTTGAGAATATCAGACCCATAGGATAGTTCAAAGTAAGCTTTTTGGCATTTTAAAAAACACCATCAATAGGGTACTACTTAAACTATACAGGGTTGCCTACGGACCCTCGCTGTGTGCTGACTAGCACACACTTGACCTGTTTATTTTTTTTCTATTCAAAATAAATAATGGGAACTTATTATAGTGAGAAGAAAAATTGACCTATAAACAAATGATATGAATTTTAGGATAAGCCATTATGGGGCGGGACTTTTTTTGGTATATTTTAACTTATAGAACTAATAAAATTTTTTTAAAAACCATTAATATATTTGTAATCTACTCATTAGTAGCTTTCATTTGATACCCTACTCAAAATTTTAAAAAATCTGTCCGAGACAACGCAGACAAATCTTCTCATAAAGGAGTTCATAATTACTTAGCCTTGTCTTTTCTATTTATTCATTTTCATTGGCACATTTAATTATATATTGAATATTTAATCAACATTTTTCATAAAATTAAGGACCCCCCCCCCCCCTCTCACCGTGCCTGTTTAAAGCTAGATTTTTCTAGGCTTTATTTTAGCAATTTTCTTTAGGAAGTAAGTTTAAGCGGGTTTGCAGTGGTTGAAATGTACAAAGCTTACTCCATCCAACAAACTACTCTGTGGTACCAGACCTAAGATTGATGATCAATTAAAATAATATACAACAAGAAACCAAACTAAAACAACAAAATCAATATTACCAAAATCAAATAATAGATAGTAAAAAAAAAAATCACCCGAAAATTTTCATCGCACCACCATAAAGTATAATATAACCATGGACTATTTCGAAATTTGAGGATCACCCGTTATATAGTGGTTGGGGGGGGGGGGGATTATTTTGACTTATAAAACCAATAAATTATACATCATTTAAAAAATCATATTTATATTTGTATCCTACTCTTCAGCAGCTTTCATTTCATACCCCACTCAAAATTTAAAATAAATAAAATTTTGGGCGCACTTCACATTTTCCCAATTTTTAAAAAATTGGGGATGCGCTCCCTGAATTTTCATCGCTCTACAATAAGGTATTAGCATGAATTATTTCAAAATTTTAGGACCAGCCGTTATATAGTGAGTGGTTGGGGGGAGGACATTTTTTTTTGGGTATATTTTGACTTATAAAACCAATAAGGAATGCAAAATTTAAAAGAACATATATATATACTATTCAGCAGCTTTCATTTGATACCCCACTCGAAAATCTAAAACAATATAAATTTTTGAGTTTACCACATCTTTTCGAATTGCACATATTTATTTTGAACTTCTGTATATTTTTCTTATGGTTGGGTCAAATAGTTGCACCAGTGTTTCAAATTTCAGCACTTTAGCTTAAACGGTTCGGGCCCTATGAACCAAAGAGCGACGGACAGACTGACACATCACCCTCGGCATAAGGGTTTTGAGATTGTATGTATATATAATATATAGATTTTATTGTTTATTATACAAATTCATTTTAATTAATCATTAGTTTTTAAAGAATAGTATGAAATAGGAATAAACAAATTAAATAAGAAAAGAATACAGTAATTAATTAATTACTTGTGGCGGAGTTAATGGAATATCAAAACTAAACTCTTTGACCAAATTTTATTTTTCTGAGTTCGTCCATAGTCTAATGGGAGGAGAAAATCAGAGTTTTATCGATGGCCCTGCATTGAGAAACCAATCGCTTCCGGTATATGGAAAAAACACTGCTTCGGGTCCTGTTAATAATGATTATTCAAAATTATGATTTCTTCTTTAACTTGTAGTTTTGAACCCATGTATTTTCATTAACAATTTTCTCTACGAAAATATTTGGCCTTGTATAGGGTTTTGTTTGGAAAAGGTATTTTATATATTAAATATAAAACACAACTTTTATTTTTTTATAAAATATGCTATATTTGGCCCTCCACATTGGGGCTTCTTCAGGCTTATAGTTTTTCAAATCACATGAGTCACAATATAATTACATAAACTATTATTTTCTTTAAAATAAAATGTTTAACGTAGTTTTTTTATATATACATGTGAATTGAATTTACAATATGTACTGAGAATCTTCCCTGCTTGAATGTCAGGAAGAGTCTCTCCCTGACATTCAAGCAGGGAAGATTCTCAGTACATAGTGTAAATTCAATTCACATGTACAGTGGAACCTCGATAATCCGGACTACTTGGGACCAGGCACTGTCCGAATTACCCATTTGTCCGATTTTTCGAATATGCTGTAAAACAACTTTTTCGCAGACGAGAGGACCTGATAATATGGTGGGGTTAAGCTTCTTCTTTGGGTATATGTGCATCGCATCTTCTAAAGCGGTATCATTTGCCGTTCGTAACATTTTCCGGTTTTTTGACCCCTCTTCAGAATCTAGCTTTGACGCATATTGCAGTATGCTATTTCGTTTTAGATGTCCCCACACCATACTTTTTTGCAAGAGATGCCCCACTTTGACCTTTTGGGATTTTTTTTATAGAATTTCTAGTTATTAAATTTTTCAGTAGGCAGTCCGGATTATCGATGTTCTACTGTATATATAAAAAAACGACATTAAAAATTTTATTTTAAAGAATAATAGTTAATGTAATTATATTGTGACTCATGTGATTTGAAAAACTATAAGCCTGAAGAAGCCCCAATGTGGAGGGCGAAATATAGCATATTTTATAAAAAAAAAAGAAAAGTTATGTTTTATATTTAATATATAAAATACCTTTTCCAAACAAAACCCTATACAAGGCCAAATATTTTCATAGAGAAAATTGTTAAACAAAATTATGACTATCTTATAATCCGCCCGACCAGAATAAGATTAAAAATATAAGAATGGATAAATCATTTTTCGAAACTGCTTAACCCATATTCGATTACATCTGTTATACAATATGCCGACCCGTTGATTATCAACGTAGAACTAGATGCAAGTTTTACAATGGACGAGCTCAGAACAGTGTTAGGTAAAGCCAAACTAAATAAGGCCCCAGGATTAGACCGCATTCCAAACAAATTTTTTAAATTTGCCACCGTAGAATACCGTGGGAAATTACTCTATCTATTTAATCGTATTTACGATTCTGGAGAAATACCCGAGTCATTCAGTAAAGCCATTATATGTCCACTACACAAGAAAGGGTCATTAAGTGATGTCTCAAATTACAGAGGTATTTAGTTTTTTGACAGTATTGGCAAACTATTTTTATGTCTTGTATTGCAAAGGCTCGCTGAGTGGGAGCACTCTAACAGAATTTTGCATGAATGCCAAGCTGGCTTCAGAGCCAGTTACTCTACTCTGGACAACTCATATCGCACGGTGTCAGAACCAGCCGTAATGGTCATAGCAGGAGTGATCCCTATCGACCTCTTGGCATCAGAGAGGAAACGCATTCATGAACGGAGAGCTGAACTCGAAGAAGCCAGACGAGAAGAGCGAAACCTCACTATGCGGAAATGGCAAGAACGGTGGAATAGAGAAAGCAGAGGAAGATGGACTAAGAGGTTGATAGGGAACCTAGCAGAGTGGACAGGTCGTAGGTTTGGGGATATTAACTACTACCTGACACAGTTCCTATCTGGCCATGGAAATTTCCAAGCCTACCTCCATAGGATGGGTAAAAAAGAAAGCCCGGCATGCCCCTATGGCGATTCCGACATCGATGACGTACACCACACCTTCTTCACTTGCACAAGATGGGCTGCAGAGAGAAGGAGACTGGAGGAAGAGATTGGTC
Organism: Gerris lacustris; assembly: GCA_951217055.1. Classification (NCBI taxonomy): domain Eukaryota; kingdom Metazoa; phylum Arthropoda; class Insecta; order Hemiptera; family Gerridae; genus Gerris; species Gerris lacustris. The sequence goes on along the minus strand of OX578278.1, from coordinate 474,468 downwards.
AGCTAACTCCTGAGGACGTGATACAAAATATGCTCAGCAGCCAGGAACGATGGAGAAACGTAGAGACCTTCGTCGAAGGAATTCTGAGACAAAAAAAATCTGAAGAGGAGATTGTCTCCTAAGGGAAAAAAAAAAAAAATTATAATAATAATTAGTACAGGAGGGAATGCAAAAAGAAGAAAAGCCTACAGAGCTCAATACGAGGCCTCCACTCTGAAGTAATGTGAAAGCGGTTCCGGAGTGGACTTCAAGGCCTGAATGGGAGGGAGGTTTTAGTGAGTAAGAGTCTCACACACCAGGGGACTACCGTAAGTTCTCTGAAGGTGCAATGCAGCATTTCCCCCTTCAAAAAAAAAAAAAAAAAAAAAAAAAAACTCTGGACAACATATTTACGCTAATGTCGATAATACAGCTAAAAGTGAAAATTCACGGGTATACGTGTTTTTTGTAGACCTAAAAGCGGCATTTGAATCGTTAGATAGACGAGCCTTGCTTTACAAGCTGTTGAGTCTGGGTGTTTCAAGCAAGTTAGTCAACGTTTTACCATCTTTATATAGAGTGCTGCAGTATGCTGTCAAGGTGGTGTTTCCGACTTCTTCTCAACAAACTCACGAGTAAGACAAGGTTTGTCCCTTAAGCCCCTTACTCTTTTCCCTCTTCCTTAATGACATATTTGAGTTTGTAGGAGGGGGCATTAAGATTGGAGATGTAACTGTTCGAGTGCTAGCCTACACTACGATCTAGTTCTTATCTCAGACAACATATTAATAATGCAACATGATGGACAAACTTGAGGAATACTGTGCACTATGGTCACTGCATCTCAACCTTCACAAGTCTCAAACTCTCGTTTTCAGCAACGGAGGTAAGATAAAAAATAAACAGAAATGGTACTACGGCAATAAAAAGCTGGAAATAGTCAGCAGCTACAAATATCTCGGCTTGATATTAACACCGAAACTTAGCTTCGACAAGCATTTTGTTGAATGAATTACAGCCTCAAAATTGTGTGTAAACGTTTCGTGGAAGTCAATTTTGCTGTGTAAAGATGTACCCTATTCAAAAAAACCTATGATATTGTACGCTGTTGTACGTAGTGTGCTTTGTTACGGTGCTCAGGTGTGGGGCTGCCGGCAGTTTAATCAACTAGAAAAAGTATTTGAGAGGGTTAAACTGTATTATTTGGACGGAGCTCGCTCAGCGGTTAGCTTATCATCAAGGTTAAGCTCATGTTTGTTCTACATCTCATTTCAATAAGTCAATGTGATTACATCTGCCCACTTTGTTGAATTTTAACTATCGAGAGTGATGTGAACTGCCTCTACTACACACTGCATGTCGAGCAGCCCCGCTACTACACACTGCATGTCGAGCAGCCCCGCTACTACACACTGCATGTCGAGCAGCCCCGCTACTACACACTGCATGTCGAGCAGCCCCGGTACTACAACACACTCCACATTTAGAAATTTAAATTTAGAAAAATCTCACATTCTAAAACAAGCTGAGAGAACCGAGCAAATCATAGGGAGCATAACTTCTATTAAAAAAACCAACTTTGTGTAACTTTTTTATTTTATAGTATATTATATTATATAATATTTTCATCTCATTTTTATTTCTTTTTGTTTTGCTATAATAATTTTATTAATAATAATTATATACATAAATTGTAACAACAATTCTTTTTTATATATATATATCTAATAAAAAGAGGGGGGGGGGGGGGGGGGGAGAGGAAATGAAAGATTGAGACTGCGGGAGACCAAACGACAAGACAAGGCATCGAGGTCTCAGCCGTCTCCAACTCATCAAAATAAATAAAATCTACTAACAAAACAATCTCAATACACGACACACAAATACAAAAATTTCCTAAAATTGATCAGCGACCAATCAAAAACAAAATACTACAGTAATAATTAGTACAGTACATAAAATAAAATATACATTATTTTTCTTTTTTTAACCAATTACTTCCATGTTCTTTTTTTATTAGTATAAATTTATTTATACATTTGTATCGTATATATCTTGGTATATACAAGTAAGTGTCGGTGTGTAGTATACAGACTCGTTTCCTCGACTCCCAACTATTCTAGCCGAGTTCTATAATGTTATATCAAGTGTAGAGTTAATCAAGTGTAGAAAAATAGCATTATTCTGCTGAAGATACCGAATCAAGTGGGATTCCCATTTGCCAATTACAAGTGTCAAATATCAATATCACCAGCGTAAAATAATGAAGCACTTGCAACAGTAATGTTAGGTATCGGTGCAAGTAGAGGCTGCACTTATGCAAACATGGGTAACAAAGCTTCAAAGGTTGAGCTGTCAACAGGGGCAAGTTCTCCGCTATCTTTCTTAAGGATCCGTTTTGCCACTTTCTTTACTTTAGCACCCCCCTTGGTTCTAAACTGTCGGTGTTAACCACCATAGTGGGTGTTAACCACCATAGTGGGTGTTAACCACCATAGTGGGTGTTAACCACCATAGTGGGTGTTAACCACCATAGTGGGTGTTAACCACCATTGTTTTAAACTCGCAGTCAACACAAGTTGACATCTGAATTTAATCTATCGGGCTTTACTACGGAACAACTGTAAATGTATTTATTGTTATCTCTTTACCCTTACATTTTTCTTACTTCAAATTTTCTTTTGAACACAAAAAAAACAAAAAAAACTAACAAACTAACATGGAAGAAAGGTAAAACTAATATTTGTCGTACATAGTTAGTCGAATAAAAGAATGTACTTGACAGGTGTAAACTGGATGATATAGTTGACGGGTAACAGTGCCATACACTCTGACAGGCTACACTGCACAACAGAATGACAGACTCATCTACCTTGTTCTTTTAATTCTAAAATGTTGACTACGGCTGTGTCGACAAATAACCTCCATATATTACTCATCCAATTGGACTCCGTTTTCTTTAGTCGACCAAAAACTATTACCACGTGAAACCAGTTGTGCCTGATAAAGGGGCACATTACAACACACACAAGACAGATAACATTATTTATAATTATACAGTGATTGTGCAACTGTGTGGTTGGGTCACACTGACTAGTCTATTATCAAGGGCATTTCCACAAGCTTCACCGTGTTTTACCTATCAAGCATATTCTTCCATTAAAACAATCTACACAATATATATATATATATAATAATAATATAATAAGACACATGATTTTTTTTTTTTTAAAAAAGGTTTTTTGTTTTTTTAACATTTATAATAAATTAGCTAAGCAACAACTATGAAAAGGTCATTATGATTGTATTATCAAATGAAATATATCATTTATTATTTATAATAGAATATTTGTTGTTTTTTTTTATTATTATTATTTATATAGTTGGTGGAGTTTGTATTTGAGAGTTTCAATAGAGAGATAATATAAAACCAATATGGTTTGCTGAAGAGTTCCGTTACATCTGGTGGGGAGGAGCTCTCTTGTCTGCGCTTTCCACACTTCTACTGCTCCGTCCCCGATATAACCATAAAACTGATATTTTTGCTGAGATTATTTAATAAATAAATAATAAAAAATAAAAATAAACTCTTATTTCTTCTTCCTTTTTTTTCATTTTTAGTAAATGTTTGTCGATTGTTATTCGTCTATTATTTTGTTTAATTTTTTTTAAAGCCAACTAAAAGTGATTTTGACCGGTGGTGCAGCATTATTCGACGTCCTCTTCCACCATTTGACCACAAGGCGTCTCGTTTATCCTCTGTAACAGAGTAAAACAAACACGTTTAGAACAACATCCCAGTTACCACCCGATAACACCCACACAAAAAACGACACTCAATATTACCAACACAACTTAAAACGACAAAAATATGTAGCACCGGTTGAGTTGATGGTTAAAAATATGTTGATTGTAACTGCTGCATAGCTCAAATGCTCTTAAAACATTCTTTACTACGGTGGGTCACAAGCTTGGCATACACGGAGGACTATACTCGACAAATACACCTGACAGAATCCTCCCTGGCTCTGGACAACTTGACGAGCTCTGCCAATCCAACTGTTAAAATAACCTTTTGTCAACGTAATCTAATTGTTTCAGGTAATTATCCCAAATAAAACAGTTAGATGTCATTAAATACACAAAGGCAAATCAATTGCTAGATTTCAAAAAATATAAAAGGGCTGTTACTGTATTTAACAAAACTTACACATCAGAAAACCCATATATTTTTGTATGATAAAAAAAAGTCAACAATCCTTCTGAGACTTGTGGCCCGTTAACTCACACTATGCCAACTTGTAATATAACTCGATATTGTGAGATTTAACCACAAAACAGTTCAACAGTAACCGGGGTGCAATACCGTCCACCCGATAATACTTGCATCCGATAAGCTAATAACTTATTGTACTTAGCCACTGGTAAAGTCTTGCACCACCTGTAAATACAAGTATTTTCTAGGTACGATTGAATTTAAAATAATGTAAGTGTTTGTTTTACACACTTGTGGAAAGAAACTTACTGGTAGCCAACAGAACTGTTCTATTCAAGAGTGAATGTCAGCAGCTGCTGACACAGTTACTTGCTTACCCGTCCAAAATTACTTTAACATGTAAATATCACCCTGTCTCAGTAGTTAATTATAGTCGGGCCATTATACTTTGTTATTCTGACAGTACGCGGCAATGCAACAAAAACAGCAGGGGAGCCAATGAGAGCTCGACATTCTGGTGGGTAGTAGGTCGGGCCAACTAGGCAAACTAAAATAGCCCTAAATAACCTTAAGATAAGCACCTAGTGGTTTTATATTTCCCCTCACATAGGTTGGCCAATCTGAGCTGTCAGATTTACAGAGGATAATGGCATCAGTATAAACCAAGTGATATTATCACCTATACATACACAAGTGTGATGCTTCATCACCTTAAACTTCTTCAAGCTAAATTTCTTTTTGTCTTAAATACAGAATGGGTTGTTAACCTAGTGAATCAGTACTGTTTTAATGTCAAGATAGACCTCAATGGTCGGTTTAAACATTAATTGAACAGCCAAAACAAACGAGGGTCGACCATTTAAATGCTGAGATCAGACTGAGGACGACTCCCGGCCGCATTAAAACAAAATACTCGACACAGGATGACTCGTAAAGTAGGCTTGTTTGTAAACTGGACCTTAGCGGTACTTTTTTTTTACTTTGTTACCCAGCTGAAGGTGGGTCGGATGTGGCAAGATTTTACTTGGTTACCCACCGCTTGTTTACATTATTGTATTAAACATTTATTTTTTCAAATTAATTGACATTCTTAACTGGGGAATGTTCAAATATTCCGGGACAAAGGAATATCACACTTCTGTAAATAAAAATGACAATATCCATTAGTCTAATCTAGTAAGGCAATGTAACCTTTAATCCGATAAATTTTGAACAAAAGAATAGTTCACTTGGATTTGGTAATAAATAAAATATAAACAAATATATTTGGGTAACAAAGTAAAAGAGTGCTGACCTTAGCCACAATGCACACCACAATCAGACTGCTGTTAACATTTCCTACAATGCTTTGTCAATAAGCTTATCACTTTTACAAGACAAGTAAAAAACATTTTAGCCTTTTTTGATATAAAAATAAATAATATCACACTTTTATAAAAGTTTTATGTTTTAAATAAACATAGATTAGAAGGTGGGGTAAGTAGGAAATTCTGCCGGTTAACCAAATGATTATGTGAGAGAAGATGAAATTTGCCTTGCTTATATTGACAAGGCACTCGCAGTATGAGTAGCTGTTATACTTAACTACGACAGCTTAATCTAGGGACGTACCTGGCTGACTGCAGGCAGTCTCTGAAGCAGCATATGGAAGACTTGAGGAGGAAGTGTCTGCTGCAACACCTGCAACAGCTGGTTGGGCTGACCGCAGACTGCCACCGCGTTACTCAGGTGATCCACTCCGGTCGATACGTGTCCTTGGCTCAGGGCCTCTTCACCCATCTGAACCTGTTTACCAAAAACAAATACATTAGGTATGTCACAACCGACTCCTCTAAGCTAGTCTTTCAAAATTACATCCACCTTGTACTTGGTTTCTCAAAGGGAAGGTAATCTAGGCCGGTGTGAGACCTGGAGTTGCTTTTTCGGCAAACAGCCGGAAGTATTCACCTCCGACCATTAATAACACATATCAGTCGAGAAGTGGACGGCTAACACCTCTTGTCTGAAATTAATTTGTCTGCAACAATTAAGTCTAATTAACTATAAGATAGAGGAATATTAAGTATAAAACAGCCCGAGGAGTCTAAATGTCTCGGGGAGACAAAGACACAAACCTTTGAGACTTCAGAAGGGCAGACTATTGTTTAGAACCTAAGGGGTGCTAAAGTATATAAGTGCCGTTACTCGTCTAATGACCGAGAGATTGCAACTTGAGATTTTAAAATAAGTAACCGAGAATCAAGTGAAACCTTTTAGCCTCTACTGAACCGGACAACACATATAACTAACTACCACCGGTAACACATGACAAGTATCATCAGGAGGGTAGCACTGTCATCAGCTAATCACCAACAGACTCCACCTCTCCTCCCTATTATAGTCCCTTCATTAATCTTTGGCTGGAAAGAGGATGAACCCAGTAACGTTGTTTGTGTCGTTTGGCTTTCGCACGGAGCAAAAGAGCTATCACACAAGTGGTTTCAACGAAATCCATTGTGAAACTAAAATAAAACAAGCCATTTATTAGTCGCAGTGTGCGCACCTCATAAATCTTAACGACAGCAATTTTTAAGTTGCAGCGACAAGAAATGGCAAGTGGGCCGCCTAGCCTAACAGCGGATATGCTTTAAATATCACCACCGGATAGACAAAACCATTAAAATACCACGACACGGAATATATGCCAAACGCCAATTAGGCTCCAGTAGCCTAGAGATAAAGCGGACGGGGAGATAATGGTGAGTGATTAGGTGACGCTGTAATGTAGCGAGTATTAAGTGGATTGAGCTACCTGAGACAGGAAGAAGGACTGGACCGCCTCGTGATTGTTCATGTCAGGGAATTTAGTAGTGGTGGCCTGTTTAGAACTCCTGTTGGCCTTCCTCCCTACCAACAAAAACAAAACCTATTAACAAACAAAAATAATAGTCGCGTAGTCAGATATCCGACTTCTATAAATCGTACTCTAAAGAAATAACGGTTATAGATCAGTCTTGTAAAATAAAGTCGGTTAAGCCGGTTGATAAGGAGACGTCGATTAGGGCCACAATACTCACGCTCGCGGAGTTTCTTCTTGAAGTCGGGCGCATTTCTCCGCTGTCGGTCGAAGTAAATGCAATATCCGACGAAGAGAGTGCCGCAGAGTCCGGCCGCGATGCCCAGCGTCGTCTTGGAAATCATTCTGAGTAATAGATATTCTGGATTTTCAAACACTTTACGAATTTTCACATCGGCTCTCCCTACCTAGAACTCCATTTTCTTAACAAACAAGGATCGAGAAATTTTTACACAGCAGGTTAGGTAACCACGTGTGTGGTCAGGTAATTTTTTTTAAACTACAATCAATTTTCTCTCCGATACCAATACCAAATGAAGAATTTTACATACTTGCCTATTTTTCTTTTATTATTTATAAATTTTTGATTACTCTGTTTCTCGGAAATTTTACTAAGAAAAATAATTAATTATAAAATAAACTTTTTTTTTAGGGAATTTTGTTTATCGCTCACCGAGGTATATTTAAGTTTCTCGATTTAGAACACGTTTCGGGGTTATCTAAAGAATATCGTGTTATATTTGACAACACTGACGTCTTAAAATCTGACGTTTTGATATAGACGAAGAAGAAGAAGAAGAAGAATAAAGATTGGGAAGGGGTTCGGTGTTCGGTCTCCTGTGATCAGTAATAGGATGCGGCTCGGCTAGCGGTTTTTTTTTATATTTTAAGTAGTTGGTTTTACAGTGCTGTGATTATTTTATAATATCTATGAGAATTATTTAACATTAAAACATCGCCTACTCAGTCCCGTAGATATTACGATGGCTAGAACATTTCATTTGTAAGTACTGCGGAAACGCATCTTATCTCTACCCTTTTCACCTTTGTACTCTGTCTTTTTATGCTGACACTACTTTTCGGCTTAAATACGTGCCAAATAATATATGATAAAGAATTAAAACTCGAATGTAATACATGCCGTTGGACTCTCTAGGAATGAGTAGAGTTTTGTCCGAAACCTAGGCAAATCTGTATCAAAGTGGCTAATCTCGAATTATTAGTTGTATTCGTGTCGGTACTACAAATCCCCCAAAAAAATCTTGTATTTGGAATAATAAGTATTTATTCCAAGTGTAGGAAATGAAAGTTTTATATATATTTTATGATAAAGGTTTGATGGTGTAATAATTGACGTGTACTGTCAGACCACTTGAAGGGTTATTTTGTTGTACACTTGAGATCCTACTGATTCTAGGCTTTTTTAGATAGTTATCTTCTGTTTTTTTTTTTTTTTTTAATTTGTTTTAAATCAAAAGGAATCTTTTGGAAAGAAATTATATTGGTAAATCTGTTTTATCAGGCCCACCTCGACTTGTTTTTCAATATGCTCTTTTTTGTGTGTTCCTTTAGGGTTGTCTAAGTCCTTTTTTCATATATTCTCTTTAGTTAAATAATAAATAGAATAATAATAATTTCTATTCCTCACAATAATAATCGGACAAATAAGACTTTACAATTATTACATCAATGCATTAATTACATATGAATGTCTTTTTCCATGGAGTGGGCATGGAAAAAGGCAGCACCCCCGAAAAAGCTGATGCATGAACCTGGGGGTGCCCACTAATTTTAGCATGGTATTTTTAATTATTTAAAAAAAAAAAAAAAAAAAAAAAAAAATGTTTGCTCGAGCTTTTCTTTTTTTTATTTAAATTAACTAAATAAGTTTAAATAAATTAAATTTTTAAAACATACAACACAACTATTCCTTTGTTTATAACATTTAAACATTTCGGAAAACAATTGCAAGTAAATAAAGATTTAGAAACAGCCTATGTTACTCTAAGTTATGGACAGTATGCATTTCTAAAATTCCAATTGTTAATAGTGTAAGTTTTGGATGAAACCACTACTACTACTACCACCAATGAAAGGAATGTGTGTTTCAGGTGGAAGTGTGTGCTGGTCGTGCTTCTCATGGTTTTCTACGGATCGTCGGTAGATAAGAGCAAGTTTAAAACCTGTGACCAGAGCAGCTTCTGCAGGTAACTAATGTCATAACTCTATCTTCTCAACGTAACTCTTATATATTGTCATAACTCTATCTTCTCAACGTAACTCTTATATACTGTCATAACTCTATCTTCTCAACGTAACTCTTATATACTGTCATAACTCTATCTTCACATTTCAATTTATTTGTGGGTATTATGAAAAGAATCCTACTAAAATCTGTGTGGAATTGAGACCTGTGAAATGCTTGCGATGATCCTAGGAGTTTTTTTTTTTATGAAACTGGTTAATACCAGCACCCCGTGAGGTTTCCAAATTATAGTTGGGTTGTTTATGAAACAAGTGTTAACATTTTGTTTGTGAGGTTTAACATTGATTTAGAATGATGCCGTTTATGTTTCTGTGTGGAAGTTTTGAGATGGAGTAACACCGACTGTACGTGATATCGATATGTTAATGGAGACGTACAGAGAAAGAGAGAATGATGTATTGTGTTTGTGCAGACGATGTCGTAACATGGAGGGAGGGAAGTCTGTGTACGAAGCGGACCTGGACACGGTGAAGATGGAGAAGGAACACGTGATGGTGCAGCTGGTCAACACGGACACCATGGTCAGGTTCAACCTTCACGTGTCTGCCTTGAAGCACAACACACTCAGGCTGCAGGTCATAGAGGCCGAGCCCCTCAGACACAGGTTCTACCCGTCCAGTGCTCTCGACGGAGAACCTCCTCTATCACAGTACGTATTCACTTGTATACCTGTCTCCAACATCCCTCTAAAACCCATTGACCATACTGTGTCAGTATTTGACTAGAACTTGCAGGTTAGGGTTGTTCAATGCTGCAAGTAAGCCTTCGACCCGCTCAGCAGCAACTTCTACTCAACAAGTTGTTGTCTCTCCTCCTCTTACCTTTTAATTTTAAAAACAGAAATAAACAACAAATTGTCAAGTCGTCTTAGACCCACTTTTATTATACCTACGAATTTATAGTTTTTTAACGCTTTTTCCTACTGCAAGGTTAATCTAGGCACACCAAAAATAAGAATACTTACATTACGTTAGGAAGAGGTTTCACAAAGAGCCTTGAGTCTAGGAGTCGGATATCCTATAAACAATACTGTGTCAAAGTTAGGAAGAGGTTTCACAAAGAGCCTTCAGTCTAGGAGTCGGATATCCTATAAACAATACTCTGTCAAAGTTAGGAAGAGGTTTTACAAAGAGCCTTCAGTCTAGGAGTCGGATATCCTATAAACAATACTCTGTCAAAGTTAGGAAGAGGTTTCACAAAGAGCCTTCAGTCTAGGAGTCGGATATCCTATAAACAATACTCTGTCAAAGTTAGGAAGAGGTTTCACAAAGAGCCTTCAGTCTAGGAGTCGGATATCCTATAAACAATACTCTGTCAAAGTTAGGAAGAGGTTTCACAAAGAGCCTTCAGTCTAGGATTCGGATATCCTATAAACAATACTCTGTCAAAGTTAGGAAGAGGTTTCACAAAGAGCCTTCAGTCTAGGAGTCGGATATCCTATAAACAATACTCTGTCAAAGTTAGGAAGAGGTTTCACAAAGAGCCTTCAGTCTAGGAGTCGGATATCCTATAAACAATACTCTGTCAAAGTTAGGAAGAGGTTTCACAAAGAGCCTTCAGTCTAGGATTCGGATATCCTATAAACAATACTCTGTCAAAGTTAGGAAGAGGTTTCACAAAGAGCCTTCAGTCTAGGAGTCGGATATCCTATAAACAATACTCTGTCAAAGTTAGGAAGAGGTTTCACAAAGAGCCTTCAGTCTAGGAGTCGGATATCCTATAAACAATACTCTGTCAAAGTTAGGAAGAGGTTTCACAAAGAGCCTTTAGTCTAGTAGTCAGTAGAGGAAATTTAGCTCCAAATTTGGGGGCACTACCCCCGAAAAACTCTAAAAAAAAAAACGTGAAAAAAAATTATTTCTCAAAAACGGTTCCGACAATTTTGATTAAAAAATTCTAAAATATAGTCCATTTAAATACGAATGTAACGATATAAGCCATTTTCCCAGGAAAAATCTAGTTCCTGAGAAAATAGCTTAAAACGCGGACAGGGAGAGCCGGGGTTCGATTCCCCGCCAAGGAGAAGTTTTTTTTATGGTAAATTTTGATGAAATGTTCAGTAATAATTAAATGTACATACAAAAACTAATAAATGGAAAACACTTGGCTAAGTAATTATGATCTCGTATATGAGAAAGTTTGATTTTTTCATTCCTAAAGACTAAAAGGAAAAGAAAATTTAACAATATCATCGGGAATCAACTGAAGAATAGTGACAATATAAATTGCCTTAAATTAATATTACAAAGGCGGTACTTACTTTACACGGGCGACTTTACGGGGTGTACAGCCTAACTAACCACTGTTAATTATCAGGCGATGATTGAGTAAACATTATTATTACTAGTATTAGTAATATCGTCGGGGCGCTCAGTAAGCCATGGCATGACAGGCTCGTGGCTTGTGACACAGCAAGTTGCAGGTTGGATGCTGACTTGCCTATGCTGGGTGTGGTTTGCATCCCCATATAGAAGGGTAGCCGGTTGTGTGAGTGGCACTCTGACCCCAGGCCGGGGACGGAGTCGTGAGTAGAATGCTGTAAATGTGTGACGTGTGGTTTTGTTGTTAGATTGAAGTTGTTGTCTAAGAGCGAGGAGTCGGTGGAGGTGGAGTACTCAGGCTACCGAGTCGTTATCAAGGCGGCTCCGTTCAGGCTCGACATCTTCCACAAACAGTCCCCCGTCCTCTCCATCAATGCCAACGGACTCTTCCGCTTCGAGCACACCAGGAACAAACCGTAAGTAACACTTTTCAGCTAGACTAAAACTTATTTATATTTTCCCGAGGATATCATATAATTTAATTTTAATAATTGTAATAAAAAGATTTTATGTTAACTTCAAAATGCAGATTCCAAGAAGTTGGTATTTATGACAAATAATTATTTAAATAGTGTTTTAAGAGGTTCTGAGCATTTTCCATACTCTAATGGCTTTAATAAATGTCATTTAGGGAGTATAGGATGTGTTAAGCTCACTTAATTCCTAAAAAATAGCCTACAAAAATACCCAGCCTACGGGTATTTATTATTTCTAAGTAGGTACATATATGAATATTAGTTATGCAGATTCAATTATTTCAAGCAGAATGCTTATTTTGAAGGTCTGCACAGTGAAAACTCCACCATTTTGAAGGAAAAGGACAGGATTAGGTTATGCATTCTTATTTTATGCAGGCATTTAGTCCAGGAAGGTAGCGTGCAGAAAAGTGTCTGACTAACATCAAGCTAGAATTTTGTGTATAAGTGAATGTTTGGTGCCTTTTAAGAATATGTGGTCGGCTAAGTTCGTCTGCGGGACATAGTTTGGCAATAGGCATTTGAAAAAACAAACGGGTGGAGAGCGCCCTTTTTGGTGGACAATATGACTTTCATGATCCTGAGTACTAACTTAGTTAGTAGACCAAAAATCAAGTTGAAGGTAGTTTGTCACTTAATAGGTGACCACTTTGATTTGGAGTAATATTTGACTAATCAGCACCAATAGTGACAAACTAGCACCAACTTGATTTTAAGTCTACTAACTACTTTCGTACTCCAGGATCATGAAAATCACATTGTCCATCATAAAGGGTGGGACATGGCCGCAGTGGCATAGCTGGGGCATTCCCCCCCCCCCCTTGCAAGTACTTTTAGGGGGGCCCCTCGCAAAAGAAAATTGATGTGCAAAAAAAGGATTTGCATTCAGAATTGAATGGGACCCCCCTGACAATGGTATAGAAGTATGATTCCAAGGTAGTTAGATTTTATTATGCCCTAAAGGGGGCCCCCATTGATAGTGGTACATTGGATTTGGGGGCCCCCATGGCAAGGGGACCCACCCGCAATGTGGGCCCATAGTTACCCCACTGTATGGCCGCTCTCGACCGTTTTTTTTTTGCCAAGCAATGACCCGCCGACGAACTTAGCCGACCACATATTCTTTTAAGGCACCAAAACATTTACTTATACACAAAATTCTAGCTTGATGTTAGTCATTCAATAATGTTATTGAGACATACTATCACTTAATAACTACTTGAACTTGCATAATATATTTTATTTACAATAAATAAGTTTGAAATTAAACTCGTAGCAGTCGTAACTTTAAAAATTATCATAAATACCTGGGTATTTACCCAAAATGAGTATTTACCCGGGTAAATGCCCAGGGTATTTACCCGGGTAAATGCCCAGGGTATTTACCCGCGGTTTTAAATACCCAGGGTATTTACCCGCGGTTTTAAATACCCAGGTATTTACCCGCGGTTTTAAATACCCAGGTATTTTACATGGATAATGACGAGGGTTGATTTGGCAGGAGAAACAAGTTATTAATGAGAGTATGTTGTTACCGGTGGTTGTCTAGGACTAACGAGGAGGAGCTGAAGACAGAGCAGGAAGCAGGCATGTGGGAGGAGAACTTCTCATCTCATCACGACAGTAAAGTTCACGGCCCCACTGCTGTAGCGCTCGACTTGACTTTCCACGGAGCTGCCGCTGCCTACGGGCTCCCTGAACACGCAGACTCCCTTCACCTCAGAACTACGTCAGTCCTTCTCTCTACCTTTTCTTTTATTGCTCTTTTGCCTCCGTCAGTAGTTGTCAGTTATCAAACGGCACACTGCTTATTTTTATTTATCTCTCTATTTGTATACAGTGTGGATTTATTTATGTTTGTTTATGTAGTGTTGTCACCTATAGAAGCAAGCATTTGTATACGGTGAAGATTTATTTGTGAGAGGAAGCTGACGGGAGATATTTGTGTTTCAGACGAGGTAAGGGAGAGCCGTTCAGGTTCTACAACCTGGACGTGTTCGAGTACGAACTGGACAGTACGATGGCGATCTACGCCGCGGTGCCGCTCATCTACGCACACAGGTATAACGAATTATCTTATGTTACAGTAGTGTCTCACGGCTACACTGTTCTAGAACTTGATGCTATCGACCTGTTGACGGCTGGACTTGAATGTGAGATGCTTGAGGTACAAAGAGTGAATAGAAGAGTTAAAACAATGTTAAAGGTATCGGAATTAGAGTAGAGCTCGTCGAGTCTCCGTAGGGGATCCCGTGTGTCTCCCATTTCTTCCTCTTTCATGTCTCGAATAAGAGGCCGAGCATAAATAATCCATCTTGAAGAATTTGGATCGGATAAACTAGAAAAGAGAAATTTACGTGGGTAGTCAAGTGGATGGTTTTTTATGGAGTATTTGTAATACTTTACATGTTGAAGATGACTTACACTGTTTGTTGTTGTGGGTAGCGCTGAGAGGACTACAGGAGTGTGGTGGCTGAACCCTAGCGAGACATGGGTAGACACGTCTATAGAGAGCGGTAACGTTGTCTCCTCACTAGTGAGCCTCGTGTCGGGAAGTTCTGCCACCGAGAGTCAGGTTACAGCTCACTTCATGTCAGAGTCCGGCGATATAGACGCCTTCATATTCCTCGGCCCCTCGCCGGCGGACGTCGCTCGCCAGTATGTCGTACTCTCAGGATTACCTCCCATACCTCCGGTAACTATATCCGTAGTTAATCTGTAGAAGCAGTATTGCAACTGTCTGAGATGTTTGTTTTCGGGGTGGATGTATGGACGCCTGTAGTACAGTGTGTTCAAGTTGCACTTGTGAGGAAACACCACACAGCTCACAGTGTAGAAACTTTCCCCTTAATTCCGCCTGTAAATCAACACTTGCACTGCTCTTACAAATAGGATTGTTTTTTGACATTCAGGTAGGCCAACTTATGTGAGGAAAAAAAAGAAAATAACTAAAGCCATTAGGCAATTTGCTTGAGGTTATCCAGTGACATTTTTGTTTACCTAGTTGGCTCTACCTTTGAGTCATTGAACTCTCAGGCTTTCGTTGCCCCCCCCCCCCTTGATTTCTCTATTTTAAGAGCAGTATAGATTGGTAGGAAAAATGCTAAATTGTGTGTGCTGAAGATGCCACAAGACAGTTGACTTTAACACGACAGCTGGACAGACGAAGCTTGGTTGTGGTGAAGAGCAGCCTGCAGGTCCACTTTCACCTTGTAGCCTCAGTCTTCTAATTTTCTTCTCACTTTAGTTTACTTAGCTCAGCTGAAGAAATGTTAAAATTGGGAGAGAAGTAATAATACTGGGGCCGTGTTGTATTAACGGTGGAATGATGTTTGTTTTCAGATGTTCTCGCTGGGATATATAATACTGGGGCCGTGTTGTATTAACGGTGGAATGATGTTTGTTTTCAGATGTTCTCGCTGGGATATCATCAGTGCAGGTGGAACTACTTGTCTCAGGACGACGTCGATGCGGTCCATCACAACTTTGATTATTACGATATTCCTATGGACGTCATGTGGCTCGACATCGAACACACTGACGCCAAAAAGTAAATGTCAAACCTTCTTAACATCAAAAATATTCTTCTCCATATTTTTTATAAATATTTTGTTCGACAGAAATAGCGATAGCGTGTGTAAGTTTAATAACATTCCTAATAATTATGCGTCGTGTTTGAGGTACTTCACTTGGGACGCTTATAAGTTCAGCGACCCCGTCGGTATGCAGAGGAACCTGTCGGCCAAGGGTCGGGAGCTGGTGGTGATAGTCGACCCCCATATCAAGAGAGAATCCGGTTACTTCCTTCACGACGACGCTACTAACAACGGCTACTACGTCAAGAACAAGGACAACTCCGACTACGAAGGTAAAAACATCTCGACTAGGTTCCGCAGCATCTAGAGACAAAGTCTTCTGGCTTTAGAGCTCGAGTCAGTATCTGGCCCGAGCCTTAGTTTGACCGCTCTAGTGTCTGCCAGCCAATGTGTACGGCTCAGTATTTTCACCCAATCATTCTTTATTAAAAATGTAATAGTTCCAACAATACAATTAATTTAGGTTGTTGATAATTTGTGGATAATTTGTTTACCTGTTTCAGGGTTAAATTAAATCTGTATTAAACACGTTACCGGTGTGTATCTATGTGTACGTAACACACACACACACACACACACATGGCATTTCATGTGGTAAAGTAGCCGCTCAGGCTTAATTATTTCTAAATAATAAAATAATAATAATAATAAATAAATTTTTATTTGTTAAAACATAACATCAAAATATATGCTTACAAAACGTCAAAGTTAAGAAAATAACAACAAAAAACAAGACTATTTACAATTCGTTTTGTTTAAAAAATTGGTTAACACTGTACAGAGGGATCTCTATTAATTTACCTTTTATGGCTTCACAAAATTTTTGTATTCCATTGCTATTGCTTGTATTCCATGTTTTTTATCTGTGGGCTCAGTTTGTTATACATTTTTACTCCAAGGAAACCGTGTCCTACTTCAGATTTTGCTAATCTATGTGGAATTGTTTCTAGGTTTTCTTTTTCTCTTGTGTTGTATCCATGAGATGCTCTCCTTTGGTAATCAGCCAGATGCCTCTTAATATGTTTTAAGCATTGATAAACATACAAGCTGTATATGGTTAAAATCTTCAATTTAATAAATAGAGGTTTACAGTGCTCTGTATATTTAGCCCCTGCTAAAATTCTTATAAGTATTTTTTGTTTTAGGAAAAGCTCTTGTGATTGAGCATGACCCCATATTAGTATGCCATAACTAATCTTACTCTCAAAGAGAGCATGGTAGGCTGATTTCAGTGAACTATTATCCAGCAAGAGTTTCAGTCTTCTAAACAAATAGACCTGGGAAGACAGAGTTTTCTCAATGTTTAATATATGTTTTTTCCAAGTCAGTTTGCTGTCAATTATAAATCCTAGAAATTTGATTTCACTTATTGGTGTATCTTGCTTGAGGGAGAATTGTATGACTTGAGTTTTTTCCTGGTTTAGGCAAAACCCATTGCAATTGAACCAAGTTTCAGCCTCCGTTAAAAGTTGATCCAAATGAACAGCTGCATCAAAACTATTAGTATCTTGAGTCATGAGGTTAGTGTCGTCACAGTACGTTACTATTTTATTTTTATCTATCGTTTTTTCATTTTTCCTTTTGTCTTTATCATGTTTTATTGAGTTTTTTTCAAACTTTTTTTCAAAGTGTGCAGGCAGGTCATTAGCATCGACCAGGAAGATGGTGGGGCCTACATGTGATCCTTGAGGTATGCCTTGGACAACAACAAGGTAAGTTGAACCTTTTCCTTTTATAATTACACATTGTTTACGTCCACTTAAGTAGCTCATTAATATTTTTAAAGCTTCCCCTTTTATTTGATAATACTGTAACTTTTCTGTTGACAGGTCATGTGGGAGAAGATCGAACGCCTTGGTGAGGTCACAGCAGGCCAAAAGAGTGACCTTTTTATCTTCAAATCCTTGAAGTATAAACTCTACAGCTGATCGGACTTCATCGACAGTTGATTTTTCACTTCTGTAGCCAAATTGTGATATCGATAATAAATCATTGTTTTCAAAGTATAATTGCATTTCTTTATTGATAATTATTTCTAGGACTTTAGACAAAGCAGGAATGATAGTTATAGGCCTGTAGCTACTCGGTAGAGACGGGTCTCATTTTTTGTAGACTGGTACAATTCTTGACACTTTAAAAGCGTCTGGAAAAATTCCCAGTCTTAGGCTTCTGTTTATTATAAAAGTCATGGGTTCTGAGATCAGATGAATAATTTACTTGACAAGATGATTGGAGAGTCCATATACATCTTTGCTTTTAGAATTTGACATGGCAGAGACTATTTTTAAGATGTCCTGAGCTGTAATACCTTGTAGTGAGAATCTAGTTAATGATGTGGTAGGTGAAGGTGTAGATTTAGTCAGTAGACTAAGAGCTTTTTCCTTATCACTGTTAGTCGATTCAGCTATTTCCCTTACAGAATTTATGAAATAAGAGTTTACTTTATCTGGATCTAGCATAGTAGTAGCTTTTTTATCTTTACCTCTATATTGATTAATTATGTCCCAGCATACTTTTGCTTTATTCGATGTTCCTTCTATTTGTTTTGCATAGTATTCATTTTTAGTTATTTTCACTTTTTTCCTGTAATTTATCTTTGCTTGTTGATACTTTTCAACAAAAACTCCTCCAAGAGCTTGTTTCAAATCAAAAAGATCTACAAGGTTTTTCTTCATTTCATCAAGTTCAGCAGTGTAATGTGGTAGACGTTTTCTTGAGTCATTTTTACCGATCCTTATTCTTTTCATCGGAAAACAGTAGTCATGGTGTTCCTTTATTTTGTTGACAAAGGCAGTTACTTGTTCATTAAAAGAGCCTACTTGAAAAATAGGTTCCCAATATGTCTCGGAGAGTAAGTTTCCAAAGGCTTGTAGTCCAGATTGAGTATAAGGCTGTATCACTTGATACTCACATTTATTTTGTCCAATTTTTTCAATAGTTATTTTTATGTCTACATGATCAGCTGTTTGACCAGCTATCTGATAGGATACTCCTTCGATATTTGTGAATATATTATCTAGACAATTTTTTCCTCTTGTTGGTACGGTTACTAGTTTGTTCATATTGTGTTCTAAGAAAGTATTTACTAATCTTATGGTCTCAGTTGTCTCAACATTAAAAGAGTAGTTAAAGTCACCTACCATTAGTATTTTCTTCTTTGTTTTGTTCAACTTATCTAGGTTGTTTGATACGGTTTCAACATAATTAGTTTTGTTTCCTCTATCGGATATAAAGACATTATCTATAAGAGAAATAATTTGCTTTATCTATGTTTAGGTTGGTGTTGGCCTGGAAGTTCGTCCTACCTGGATCTGCTGAACCCACTGGTGCAAGACTACTACTCGTCCAGGTAAACCAGACAAATCAGCTTTCTGTTGATCAAAGTCTCAGTTTAGTTCATCGGATACAAATCATTTAGTTTTACCTCTTCAGTAGTCACCTGTCTGAATAACAAATCAACTAAACAGAAAATGATATGATAAGCTACTACATAATTCTGTTTATTCATATTTATTATTCTTATCTGAGAGACTGTTAAGAAACATATATTTATACTCACCAAGAGAATTATATTTGAAAAGGATGAATGTCCGGTTTTGTACACGAGTCGCTTTATATGTTAAACAGATACCACCTGTCGAATTACAAGGGATCGACTAACGACCTGTACATCTGGAACGATATGAACGAGCCGTCGGTATTCAACGGCCCTGAGATCACCATGCCTAAAGATAACATTCACTACGGAGGATGGGAGCACAGGGAAATACACAACACCTACGGCCTCTACCATGTAAATCATTTCATATTATTTAGAAATTATTTGTAGTGAGGGCAGGGAGCTCTATTACGGAGGAGGTTACCAGCGATATCGACAGTCGACACCACGAGTACTTACCTGTAGTTTACGTGTACTACTTTTCCACCGTGTTTAAATACTCATTCAATTCTGATTTGGGATTTAACAAGCTGGTGTTTCCATGAGTAGTATTGAATCCGTATTCAATACCAGTCAGTTGATCAAAAATAAAACTTTTTTTTTAGGTTACTTTCGTGAAGGTTAAAATTAATTTTGTAACCTTCACTTTTTATAACCAAATTTGTGGTTTGTTTTTAGAATTTGTAAAAACAAAAAAGATTTTTTTATCGAGTGGAGGGGGGAGATATGACTACAGTCTCTGCAGAAACAAGCTAGGGGCACTCACACCCACACGTCTTGTCTCCAAGTCACTCGATCTGGATACGATCCCAACATTTAGTGTATCGTATCCAGATCTAATTGGTAGTATCGGATATTAATGTTGACTGTTAGGTGATGGGTACTTACCGAGGACTGCTGGAGAGAGATACGCCTGCTGGTGCCGGTGTAGAGGAAGCTAAGAGACCGTTCATCCTGACCAGGTCGGCATTCAGCGGTTCTCAACGCTACACCGCTATCTGGACGGGAGACAACGCCGCAGAGTGGTCCCACCTGAGGGCCTCGTTCCCCATGTGTCTCTCGCTGGCTCTCGCGGGCTTCAGCTTCTGCGGTGCCGATATCGGAGGCTTCTTCAACAACCCGTCTCCTGAACTACTTGTCAGGTGGTACCAGGTAAGCTTCTGCTTCCACTCAAGTCTTATAACTCCATGTCGTTATATCACTCTACTATTATATACTAGATAGATAGATGCTTTATCATTAAGAGATTATTAACATCCTTTAGCAAGTTATCTAATTAACTGATAACATAACATAGTCTTTATATAAAAACAGTTAGACATGCAGTTAAATATTTAAAATACATTATTGATATTTACAATACGTTAATCTTTTAAGTGTTAGAACAAGCTCTATTCCTTAAGTGTTAGAACAAGCTCTATTCCTTAAGTGTTAGAACAAGCTCTATTCCTTAAGTGTTAGAACAAGCTCTATTCCTTAAGTGTTAGAACAAGCTCTATTCCTTAAGTGTTAGAACAAGCTCTATTCCTTAAGTGTTAGAACAAGCTCTATTCCTTAAGTGTTAGAACAAGCTCTATTCCTTAAGTGTTAGAACAAGCTCTATTCCTTAAGTGTTAGAACAAGCTCTATTCCTTAAGTGTTAGAACAAGCTCTATTCCTTAAGTGTTAGAACAAGCTCTATTCCTTAAGTAAGCACTCTTGGCAATACATCTAAGCCATTATTTTCTATCTGACCTTTATGCTAAGCTAACTATAATGTTATGCTAAGCTACCTGTATTGTTATGCTGAGCTACCTGTATTAGCGTTATTCGTGCTCCATGTTCATTACACTACAGCATCACTGGTTTTACCCCCCCCCCCCCCCCCTATTCCACAATCTAACCTCCCACTTCTTACCTATATATTATTTACTACAATATTAAAAACAATCTGTTTGAAACTTGTCTAAAATGTTCCATTACGGATCTACATAAAGCAATAATTTGTCTAAGAATATTTGAGCATCAAGTGATAAAGATTGCCAAGTCTCAGTCGGTTAACTGGAAGTCTGGAACCGTAATCAGTTCATTTTTTGTTTGTTGAGTTAAAAATTGAGTTAAAACAGCGGAGCGCTTACTGGCTCCCCCTGGAATCTGTTGAGCTCGATATAAGCAGGAGACGGATACTCAACGTCTTTATCCATTCATATTGATACATTTCCACCCTTCAACGTCATCATCAGACATTCATTTATTCCAATATAAACATCAAAATAATTACACTAACAATTATTAATCTTAAATTTGCTTAACATTATTAAAAAAACTGGTAAAATTATTTAATTTTTTAGTTATAATATTATTTTTAAGCGATAGTTTTTATAAATACAGTAGATGTTGAAGGAAGATGTAGATGTGAGATGTATTGTGTTGTGAGGCGGGTGCTTGGTTGCCGTTCTACCGGGCGCACGCTCACATAGATACAAAGAGAAGAGAGCCGTGGCTGTTTGGAGACGACAACACTCGGCTGATAAGAGCAGCGGTGAGGCAGCGCTACTCGTACCTTCCTCTCTGGTACACACTCTTCCACAGGCTCAACTCTACCGGCGAGCCCGTCATCAGACCCATGTTCTACCACTATCCTAACGACTCCACTGTCTTCAACATGGACGACCAGTACCTCGTAGGTATGTCTGCACTCACACCTCCACATAAACTTACTATTTTCTTTTTATTACTACACACGCACTCATGCAGTCGATGAGCTTTATTATTAAAGTTTTTCGGAACAGGTAGAATTAAAGGAAAATCAAGTTATCGTATGATAATGATTAAGATTTGGTTTTTCTTGTTTGCAGGTGATAGTATTCTAGTAAAGCCGGTGACGGAGGCCGGTGCGAGCAAGGTATCGGTGTACTTCCCTGCCGGCGATACCGTGTGGTACGATGTGGATACACTGCAACCTCACCGACAAGGTTTCTACAACCTCCCTGTCACCATGTCCAAGGTAATATATCCACCCCGTCTGTCCAGATTAGAATGCCGGCGTTATTCTAATAACGGATATTTTTCATTCGATTATATCGAAATAAAATAAGTGAAATAGTTAGCTTGACTGGAACGGGGGTCTACGATGAGATATGTGATGTGTTATTCTGTTTGACAGGTGCCGGTGTTCCAGCGCGGCGGAGCCATCGTAGCGAAGAAGGAGAGGGTGAGGAGATCGACCCCCCTCATGAGAACGGACCCTTACACCCTCGTAATCACTCTGGACCCTCAGGTAAATTCCTCGCTTTAGTTGTAATAAGAAGAATGCTACAATTTGCTTCATTTTAACGCCTCCAACACGAGAGTTATATCATCATCTACTTGCATCAGCCACCACAATCACTGCCTCCAACACGAGAGTTATATCATCATCTACTTGCATCAGCCACCACAATCACTGCCTCCAACACGAGAGTTATATCATCATCTACTTGCATCAGCCACCACAATCACTGCCTCCAACACGAGAGTTATATCATCATCTACTTGCATCAGCCACCACAATCACTGCCTCCAACACGAGAGTTATATCATCATCTACTTGCATCAGCCACCACAATCACTGCCTCCAAGTAAATTTAACAACGTCCTTGTCATCTAGAAATCCGTCTAAAAGTGCGCTCAGATATTTTTATATACCTGTGCCCCTGCAGCGTTTCCTCCAGCTGTCTTATTGTACAATTTGGCATTGTTTTATTTATTTTTAATTTTGATGGAAGAGTGTATTTGTTGTGGCATGAGGATGATGACTTGGCTGATGTATGATGACTTGGCTGATGTATGATGACTTGGCTGATGTATGATGACTTGGCTGATGTATGATGACTTGGCTGATGTATGATGACTTGGCTGATGTATGATGACTTGGCTGATGTATGATGACTTGGCTGATGTATGATGACTTGGCTGATGTATGATGACTTGGCTGATGTATGATGACTTGGTCGTTGGTTGTTGCAGGGTCAAGCCGAGGGAGAGCTGTATATAGACGATGAAACGACTCACAGGTACAAGTACAGGAAAGATTCTTCTGTTCTGTTACACATGGACTTTGACTCGTCTCTCCTCACTGCTAAGTAAGTCCTCTCTTGTTTGTCTTGTCTCCGTGTATTTAATCTTCTGTTGTGTTACACATGGACTTTGACTCGTCTCTCCTCACTGCTAAGTAAGTCCTCTCTTGTTTATCTTGTCTCCGTGTATTTAATCTTCTGTTGTGTTACACATGGAGTTTGACTCGTCTCTCCTCACTGCTAAGTAAGTCCTCTCTTGTTTGTCTTGTCTCCGTGTATTTAATCTTCTGTTGTGTTACACATGGACTTTGACTCGTCTCTCCTCACTGCTAAGTAAGTCCTCTCTTGTTTGTCTTGTCTCCGTGTATTTAATCTTCTGTTGTGTTACACATGGACTTTGACTCGTCTCTCCTCACTGCTAAGTAAGTCCTCTCTTGTTTGTCTTGTCTCCGTGTATTTAATCTTCTGTTGTGTTACACATGGACTTTGACTCGTCTCTCCTCACTGCTAAGTAAGTCCTCTCTTGTTTGTCTTGTCTCCGTGTATTTAATCTTCTGTTGTGTTACACATGGACTTTGACTCGTCTCTCCTCACTGCTAAGTAAGTCCTCTCTTGTTTATCTTGTCTCCGTGTATTTAATCTTCTGTTGTGTTACACATGGACTTTGACTCGTCTCTCCTCACTGCTAAGTAAGTCCTCTCTTGTTTGTCTTGTCTCCGTGTATTTAATCTTCTGTTGTGTTACACATGGACTTTGACTCGTCTCTCCTCACTGCTAAGTAAGTCCTCTCTTGTTTGTCTTGTCTCCGTGTATTTAATCTTCTGTTGTGTTACACATGGACTTTGACTCGTCTCTCCTCACTGCTAAGTAAGTCCTCTCTTGTTTGTCTTGTCTCCGTGTATTTAATCTTCTGTTGTGTTACACATGGACTTTGACTCGTCTCTCCTCACTGCTAAGTAAGTCCTCTCTTGTTTGTCTTGTCTCCGTGTATTTAATCTTCTGTTGTGTTACACATGGACTTTGACTCGTCTCTCCTCACTGCTAAGTAAGTCCTCTCTTGTTTGTCTTGTCTCCGTGTATTTAATCTTCTGTTGTGTTACACATGGACTTTGACTCGTCTCTCCTCACTGCTAAGTAAGTCCTCTCTTGTTTGTCTTGTCTCCGTGTATTTAATCTTCTGTTGTGTTACACATGGACTTTGACTCGTCTCTCCTCACTGCTAAGTAAGTCCTCTCTTGTTTATCTTGTCTCCGTGTATTTAATCTTCTGTTGTGTTACACATGGAGTTTGACTCGTCTCTCCTCACTGCTAAGTAAGTCCTCTCTTGTTTGTCTTGTCTCCGTGTATTTAATCTTCTGTTGTGTTACACATGGACTTTGACTCGTCTCTCCTCACTGCTAAGTAAGTCCTCTCTTGTTTGTCTTGTCTCCGTGTATTTAATCTTCTGTTGTGTTACACATGGACTTTGACTCGTCTCTCCTCACTGCTAAGTAAGTCCTCTCTTGTTTGTCTTGTCTCCGTGTATTTAATCTTCTGTTGTGTTACACATGGACTTTGACTCGTCTCTCCTCACTGCTAAGTAAGTCCTCTCTTGTTTGTCTTGTCTCCGTGTATTTAATCTTCTGTTGTGTTACACATGGACTTTGACTCGTCTCTCCTCACTGCTAAGTAAGTCCTCTCTTGTTTATCTTGTCTCCGTGTATTTAATCTTCTGTTGTGTTACACATGGACTTTGACTCGTCTCTCCTCACTGCTAAGTAAGTCCTCTCTTGTTTGTCTTGTCTCCGTGTATTTAATCTTCTGTTGTGTTACACATGGACTTTGACTCGTCTCTCCTCACTGCTAAGTAAGTCCTCTCTTGTTTGTCTTGTCTCCGTGTATTTAATCTTCTGTTGTGTTACACATGGACTTTGACTCGTCTCTCCTCACTGCTAAGTAAGTCCTCTCTTGTTTGTCTTGTCTCCGTGTATTTAATCTTCTGTTGTGTTACACATGGACTTTGACTCGTCTCTCCTCACTGCTAAGTAAGTCCTCTCTTGTTTGTCTTGTCTCCGTGTATTTAATCTTCTGTTGTGTTACACATGGACTTTGACTCGTCTCTCCTCACTGCTAAGTAAGTCCTCTCTTGTTTATCTTGTCTCCGTGTATTTAATCTTCTGTTGTGTTACACATGGACTTTGACTCGTCTCTCCTCACTGCTAAGTAAGTCCTCTCTTGTTTGTCTTGTCTCCGTGTATTTAATCTTCTGTTGTGTTACACATGGACTTTGACTCGTCTCTCCTCACTGCTAAGTAAGTCCTCTCTTGTTTGTCTTGTCTCCGTGTATTTAATCTTCTGTTGTGTTACACATGGACTTTGACTCGTCTCTCCTCACTGCTAAGTAAGTCCTCTCTTGTTTATCTTGTCTCCGTGTATTTAATCTTCTGTTGTGTTACACATGGACTTTGACTCGTCTCTCCTCACTGCTAAGTAAGTCCTCTCTTGTTTGTCTTGTCTCCGTGTATTTAATCTTCTGTTGTGTTACACATGGACTTTGACTCGTCTCTCCTCACTGCTAAGTAAGTCCTCTCTTGTTTATCTTGTCTCCGTGTATTTAATCTTCTATTGTTAGCGGGGTGATCAGGCTTTTTAATTTAGAAAAAAGAAAACTCTCTGGATTGACAACTGTATTTCTCCCCTCTCTGGGGGCATATTTGTGTCTAAAAACTAAAAATATACTTCAACATTTTACTATTTGATAAATTTTCAATTATTATGATTAATCGCTACTTTATATCTATGAAACAATACTTACTACTTGTTTTTACTAAATTAAAAATAGTATCGAGAAATTAAAAGTTCTCACTATTGCCCGTTATCAATACTACAGACTAAGAAGAGCAGTACAGAGGGAACCGGATCCATCCGTGTTTAGAGAAAATATAAGGTCGAGGCTGTTTGTAGCATTCTACAGATTGTTCAAAGATTCTTTCCTGGAATAGGTGAGGACGGTCGCTCCTTCCATAAAGAAGAACAACATTTTCGGTCACTTATTTGGATCATTCGTTCAGGTATTTGTCACGGTAGTGTCACTAAACAGTTGCGGGGGCGACTAGTTTGAAACTCGTGTCGAAAATCAGTCTACCGGTGTGAGGAGGGCACTGAGATTTAAAACCCCGATCTGTGGTTAAGGGCTTTAGTGATAGAGCCCTGGTCGAGTTACTCCAGAGTGTACTCTTACACGAGGTCTAGTAATATAACAGTTGTAGCTGGGAAAGCTTTCATATTTCAATGAAGTGGGTTTGCTTGTTTAGCCGGCTCTTCCCTCAGGCCGAATTGTAAAATTAGTTGAATTGAGGGACTCTGTCCCGTTAGTTGTTGAGAGTGTAACAGTTGGTTTTCATTTTATTATTTCTCATCTCATTTCTGTTTAAATGTTGTTATGACATTTATTATTTCACAAATACCCTCATGTAAATGAATATTTCAATGCACTTATGCACAAAGGCTCCGTATAACAAGTATTAGAAAAAATGAAGCATTCTATTTGTTGAGGTGGTCTAAGGGCAAACTCATGCCGAGGCGGTGTAGGTGTTGGTGGATGCCTCATCTAGGAAAACAAAACCATTGTATTAAATGGGACAGGACATGCCGAGCAGCTCACGGTGAAGGTGTAGGTCGCCGTGTACATGCAGGTTCAGCGTGTACATGCAGGTTCAGCGTGATGCTTTTGAGAAACACAATAGTTAGTTTTACATGGCCTCTTACCTCGCTGCCTACAGATCGGCTCAGTTATGATTGACCTGTTGAAGGTCACCCTCTCCCCCTCCCCTATCACTTTCTATTTACAACTTTGACCATCATTCCGTCCGGCCCTCGGCCCTGTATTCCACTGCTACCTTCACTCTCTCTACTCAGCCCTTACCCTCGGTAATCAGTCGGTCAGTTTTCTGTAATCATAATAATAAGTTTCCAGTTACCTACGCGATAAAAATGTGTACCTTTTATTTACACTTTAAAGATAACCCAGAAGTAATTTTAATTTTAAAACATATTTTAAAGCTTTGCACTGGTCTGTTTGGTAATTATGGGTTTGACAGTATATTGGATTAAAATAAATTTGAAACAATATTTGTGACTTATGTTATTGTTGCAAGCAATCTCTCCTCTGCTAACACTGGATCAAAGTGATAGTTGTAATGATGTAAATGCAACTTTGGACAGATTTTATTTAGAACGTATGTAAATGTTTCTGTTGACATTCTTAAGTATTGATGAAACTTATCTGGAAGGTACGAGGGTAGGCTGAAAAGTAATGCATGCGTGCTTGTAGAATGCCAACGAAATGACCTTGAGAAGTGCGCAAGGCGGCATTTGGTTGAGGCACTCCCCCTCCATACGCATGCGCAATTTGAAAGCCTTGAGTTGATGCAGTGTATTTTGAGCAGCAAAGTATGGAGACGTGTTCTAGTGCTGTGTAAACGCGAGTTGAACAGCGTGCTGTTATCAAACTTTTTAACAGCTGAAAAAGTGACTCCTACTGAGATTTATTATCGTTTAAGGGTTTTTTATGGTGAGGATGCTGTTGATGGGCCCACTGTAAATCGATGGCAAATAAAATGTTGTGTCTGCGAGCCTGGAAAAGCCGTACTTGTTGATGAACCACGCAGCGGACGTCCGATAACTGCAACAGACGATCAACATCACAAACTCGTCGACAATTTAATTCAAAATGACCGGCGAATCACTCAACGGCGTATCGCAAACCTTATTGGAATATCTAAGGAACGTGTCGTCAAATCATTTTTAATTGAATCGTCAACGAGTTTGCGATGTTTATCGTCTGTTGCAATGATTGGACGTCCACTGCGTGGTTATTCAATATCTATGGCTTTTCCTGGCTCTCAATCACAAAATTTTACTACCCATCGATTTACAGTTGACCTATACCAACAGCATTGTCACCATAAAAAACCTTTAAATGACGATATATTTCAGTAGGGGGGGGGGGGGGGGGAGTACTCCACCAAATGCCGCCTTGCGCGCTTCTAAAGGTCATTTCGATGGCGTTCTACAAGCTTGTGTGCATTACTTTTTAGCCTACCTACGTAACTCGGGAAAAAGGTGATGATATTGGCCTAGTTTCTGATGTTTTTGATTATTCGGATGAGCGCTATACCTCCGATTACTCATTGCAGAAATCATCCACCACTTATTTGCTTAGTAAATTTCATCACTATCGCTACAGTCATAGATCATATTAAAAAACACAAGATTAGAGCACACAAACAGCACTGTGTTGCTCGGGGAGTTAGTATAAACTAAATGATACAAATCTTTGATATCAGCGAGGTAAGCCTTTCCAGTATGTGCTGTCACCTTCACCTGCACCTCCTCGGCATGTGTTCACCCTAAGAGAGATGTTTTGATTTAGAAAGCGTGACAAGTGTCCGATAACAGATGTACTACAACACTGTCAAGAGTTGTCCTGTGCTACTGTGGAGAGTTTGTAGCGGTTTACTTGCGAAATCGCTACATTGGTTTTATTGTGGTTAAAGGTGGACGCATCTTTAACAACAATAAACAGAGATATGCTGAAGCTTCGGAGTGATGGGACGCCTGATCTTCGTAGTCTTGGTTGGAAGTGTTGTTTTGTTTGTTTTGAGGAGTCGTAGTCCAGAGCGGAGGTTGTTGTTGTTGATAAGGGAAGCGTAGTCCGGAGGTCTAGTCGGGAGGTCGTGCAGTCGTGAGTCAGAGTCAGGTAGTGGTGAGTGTTGAGTGGTCAGGTGTGGTGATGTGTATCGTGGGAGTTTGGGTTGACCCGTTTCCTTGCCTTTAAACTATATGGCTCGTGCCACTGCCGATATTTTTTTAATATATATTTTATCTTATATATTTGACTTAATTGCCATCTTTATCTTTTTTTGGTGATTCTTTTGTGAAGAAATTTATCTTTTTATATATAAATTTTTCTTTAGTTCGCAACGATATTTCTTTTAATTAGTTAATTATTATTTTTATTTCTCAAGGACTGGAAACCATTTTAATTTTATTAATATATATAACTGGAAGCCGAAGGTGTTACACTTTGTTTTATTTGTTTAAATTTTATTTTCCTACGTTTCTTTGGGTTGGGCTTTCGTTATTTCAACCACCCAAAGTTTCCTGACATACGAAATAACGTGGCGCCTAGAGATACCATTGACAGAAGGTAAAAACTAGAATGTATATGATTTATTTTTTTGGTCTGGATAAAAAAATATGAAGTTAAACCCACCCCGTCTCCACTGAGCTATTCCTCGAGGCAGGCCGCTAGATTAACTGCAGCAAACGGCTGCAAGTTGTAATATGATACTGTCAAGAGTTGTAGTGTGGTACTGTGGAGAGTTGTACTGTGGTACTGTGGAGAGTTGTTTTATTGTAGTGTGGTACTGTGGAGAGTTGTTTTATTGTGAGTGATTTGATGTGTTTGCAGGTTGGTGGGAGAGAAGCGTTATGATACTCGTAGCTGGCTGGAGAGAGTCATCATAGTCGGAGCCGAGCCTGCCAGTTCGGCCACCTTGACTATCGGTATGTAACTCACAACTATACTGCGACATGACGTCCTGTCACTACCTCTCACACATATAACCAATATAACTCTTAGTTGTGAAGTTGTACTGTTTAGGCTCACCACACCCGCACATGTCTGTCTGTAACACATCGCATTCACCCTTGTACAGTTATGTTGTAAGTAAAAACCCCAACACAGGAAAATGATAATGAAGCCCCAAATAATCATGGCTTAAACTAGGCATCGCGTGGCTCTATCATTGAAGCGAGCGTATAGTAATAAATATGTATTGAATATTGAAAAAAAAGATTATTGTGAATCATGATGAGTTGATAGATAATGGGTCTGGTAGTAGTGCAGCGGCTAGTAGTAAGGGAACCACCCCGCATTCTTACTATTCTTCTAACCACACATCTCTATTTCAATATTTATAATTTGTATCTCTTTGCTACAAACAAACTACTGCATGTATCAAATTGAAATTTTGCATACCTGTTTCAATTGTGCATTAGATGGTGTATATGAAGTTTTATTAAAATCGTTTCGTTAGAACGTAAGATATCGGTAAAAAGGTTGTTTTCTCTATTATAAACGTTAGGTCCGCTTTAATAGTTTTAGCGATCTTTATTAAGTCATAGCGGTGTCGCTGTTGGTTTTAGTAAAAAATGTTATTTGAAAAAAATGTTCGTCTCATCGAGTAGATGATGATAGAATCTTTTCCCGTCCTGAAATTCCAATTTAATTTTTGTACCTCTCGTTTACGCGAGCGTTGCGCGCGAACTCATGGACGGATCACGCTGTCCAACGAACTTAGCCTGAGTATTAGTAAGAGGAACATGTATACCAAATTTCAACTAAATCGGTCAACTTTTACTCAAGTTATCGTCACACGCGTAAACGTTACTGACAGACAGACAGACAGACAGACACGGAGCATATTTCGTTGAATGTAGGAAGCTCGCTACGCTCGCTTCAATTATAAAACAAGGGGTAGGTCGTGTGGAGTGATAATTAAAGAGGAGGAGCCTGGGGTGGAATTATATTTTTGTATGATTCATCTTTGCACCGTGTGTCCTTGAAAATTACATTTTTTCATGTGTGTGTCTCTCTATTTTTTTAAACAAATCAATGAAAAAATTATTGTTATTCTTTATAAAAAAAACACACTAAACACCACAAAACTGCAAATTGTGTGTGTGAATGTTCTTTTATTTGTTGAGGTATCTGAACTAAATGTATCATCTCCCTAGTAAAAGTACTGGTATAGTTTCAGTCTCTGATGCTCCCTTATTTTCAAGACCAAATTTAAGGCCAAATTATACCTAATCACCTATTAATAATCACTATATCTGGAAGACTTTTTCAAGTTTTCATCAAAACTTGGTTGAATGATGTAGCCCTTCACTATGAGTGGGTATTTTGATCCAAGATGGCGACCATTTTATTTCGATGTTTATGGTTGCTAGATCTCCCAAACTTATTTTGTAAAATTATTTTACAAATCAGACTTTTTCACTCAAAATGGCGGCCGTAAACGAAGCCGAGTCTTCTTCCTAATGTATCACTATACCTCGGAAATTTTGAATGCTGGAATAGCCAAACTTGATGTAGTTATTCCTTTATTGATTATTTACGATTCACCATTTTAATTCAAAGTGGTGGACTTTCTTTAAAAAATGTTGATTGTAATATCTTGAGAAAATATTGATCTAGGGCCTTAAAATTTTGAAATCAGTTATTTCTTATGATATAAATATATGTTCTAAGAAAGGATTTTTCAATTTAAAATTGAAGCAATATTGGTGTTTAAAGCCCAGGTGGCATAACTCACCTGTTGATGGTTATATCTAGGAAACAGTAAACAGTTGAATAGCCTAACTTGATGTATCACTTGCTTCATCGGTTTAAATGTTTTCTGTGATCCGGCATTTTAATTTAAAATAGCAGACTTTCATAAGACATTTTTGGCAATTTAATATCTTGAGAAACACTTGATCTAGGATCTAGGAATTTGGAAATAAGTCATTTCTTATGACAAACATTTCCTGTAAAAGGATTTTAAATCTGCCTGTTAAATTCAAGATGACGGCTTTATATATGTATAAAACAATTTTAAGCCACCTTTGTATTACTAAATCTAGGGAATTAAAGACACTAGAGTGGCCTGACGAGCATTAGAGAGTTTTCTTAGAGTACGTGCTCATCCACTAACCTGGGAATTTTCCCGGTCTTATAATTCAAGATGGTGGACAATTTTGTGTCATTTTCACTATATCTTTAGAACAATTTGAACTCGAACCTTCAAATTTGGAAAATAATCACTTATTATGATGATCATTATTATTAATTTTACAATTTAAACTCTTAAATTTAAAATGGCGGCTATAATTATTTTTAAAACCCCTTACTCTTTAATTTAAATTTTGCAAGTCTTAAACATTAGAATTATTAAACTTTGAAATATGTTTCCTTCGATGATTTAACCTTCCTCAGAGCAAGTTTTTTTTTTTAAACTGGTATTTTAATTCAAGATGGCGCATATTTTCATGTAACTTTTTAGATGAATATATGTTCAGATACATTTAGAGGAGAACCTTGAAATTAAGAAATTGGTCACTTATTATCATAGAAACATGTTCAATAAAAGCATTTTTTTTTAAATCTGACCCTTGAGGGGTAAAATCAAGGGGGGGGGGGGGGGTAAAAGAAGGTGATTAAGCCTGAACCATTCTTACAAGGAAGTTTAAAGCTAATCCTCAGAACATAAACAAGATTTTTTTATTTGTATTATATCTACTTTTAAGGTGTTAAAATTGGGAGGGGAGAGAAGAGACCAAAGATCTGAAAATTTGAGAAGTGACTTAAAAATCTGTTAAAGCTTGGAGAAGATTATTAGGGCACAAGTGCATTCCTAAAGTAAAAATAAAGATAAGGGAAAGAGAAGATAAGCAGTTGAAACAACTATGACTATGATACAACACGTTGCATTACTATTATAATAATAAATAATCACTGAGCCCAATGTCCTACAAGTTTGTCCTGCCAAAAACTATTTTCCTTGTATTTAAATCTTTATTTAATTAACTTATTGTAGGGTCGCTACACTCCCCTGTTTACCCAACATTTGTGGATAATGTTTATTTAGTAAAGTTATTGGAGGATGGCTGCGCTCGCCTTGGAGACTGCCGGGGCTCTCATATCCTTGCATTGTAGATAATGTTTATTTTAAAGTTTTCAGATACAACAGCGCCTTGGAAACGAGCCTGTAATCATTTTATTAAATAAAACTATGTTAAGATGCTGTCTGGACGATAACATTATTCTGCAACAACATTACCTACTAATACTGCACAAACAGACGAGCAGAGCAACCCTCCGATCATTCTGTTATTACCAGAGACCTTCAAATGCCTTTTTGCCATGGCGCCATACTAAAATGCCACATTTTGCCTATTTTTCGGTAAAAAGCCACATTTTGCCGATTTTCGGTAAAATGCCACACTTTGTGCCACATTTTGCCTTATTTGGGTTAAGTTCTGAGAAAAAAATAGAAATATTCTAATATTCTAAGGGGTTTTGCTACAACCCATAAAACCAGGTAAGATACGCCTTGCAGGGCAGGATTCCAAGGTGCTGAGGATTCCCCAAGTGACGTGGATTCCTATCTTAGGGTAGTGACACACTTCGTCTCGGGTAGAAGTTCTAAGGTTAAAAAAATCAAGTTTAAAGCCGCGTGAAGCAAATAATCTGGGGAAAGGCGCAGGTAGTGTTGTCGTGTTCAATACCAATTATCCGGTATAAGTAGCATACTTAGAGGATAACCATTGGCACATTCGTAGTAATATTGAATGGTTTAGGGATTAACTCCTCCTTTAGAAACATAGTGTTATATTTTGGGTTTTTTGCTAATGGTGCCTCTTCCAGTCTCAGGTGTACCTGAGTCAGATACTTGACCAATATCATTCCACCTCTCTGGTTGTTGACAGTTATTGTGTTCTTATAGTCTTCGAACTTTCCCAGTGATTTTAAACTTTGTTTGTGTATAACATTTTTTGACCATGCCAAAGAATAGAATTAACCGAACTGCCCTGCTCTGACAGCGCTGCATACATACTGAAAGCGGGGGTGTGTTCTCAAAAATGGTCCATGTAACCTGCTTGGCCCATGCTGTTTTTCACCAGCTGTAAATGACTTAATTTCAGCGGGTAAACAAATTTTTATTAAAGCTCTAAGCCGAGTGCCAATCTTCAAGGAAATGCTACCAGGGACCCCTCTTCCTTCAGAGCCTATCCTAACAAGATGGGAAACTTAAAAAAAGCGGCCCTTTATTACGCAGAACTGCAGAACATGGAGAAAAAGTGAAAGTTCTATTATAAGAATTCGACGAAGAGGATAACATGGCAATTAAAATAGCCAAGCAGGCACTGGGAAACGTTCAAACTTTGACGCAGCTAAATTTTATACGAGCCCATTTTTTTAAGTTGCCACAGATGAAAGAAGAAGAGGTGCAAGGCACTTCGTTGACTTCAGCTGCTAAAGTTGTCTTGGAGCTCCAAAAAGCTGCGATGGAGTTGCCGGGCCAAAAAGGAGAGCAAGCCCGAAAAATACTGGAAGCTACTTTAAATGTAAATCCAGATTGGAATGAAATATTTAATGTTATCCTGGGCGCTTAAGGGTTAAAATAATGCAAGGAGGAGACGCAGTATCAAGTTTTAAAGACTGCTTTATATTGAAGTATGTATATGCCAATTGTTTCTACCAACGTGGAAAGGTCATTTTTGAAATTAAAAAATATACTAGCAAACAATCGCTAGAAATTGACCACAGAAAATATTGAAAAGATAATTATTGTACAGTATAATAATTTGAATTAAAGTATAATAATTTTAATTTGAAATTTGTTTACAAAGCAAATTGCTACATAAAAAGAAGTGCATATAAGTAAGAAACCTTCTTCATCTTATATACATATAATCATCTTCATCTTATATACATCTTATATACATATAAGTATGTATATGCACAAATTCTAATAAATTTCATTAAGTAGTAAATGTGTTTTTTCAAATCCCCCCCCCCCCTCCCGGTTGGCCTAAATAATTGGTAGAGAATATAAAAGAATATTTCGGGCATGCAGAGAGAATGTATTTAGGCTTTTTAGAGCAAATAATTCCTAACCCTAGTAATAATGTAGTTAATAGGACTCAAGTTGCACGATTTAATATTCCTTTTACAATGGAAAGGGGAGGGGGGGGGGGGGGTTGGAAAGTTGAAAAATAAATGCCACATTAGCTAAAATAAATGCCACATTTGGCCAAAATAAGTGCCATATTGCCACATTTTTTAGTGCCACATTTCATAAAAATAAATGCTACATTTTGAAGGTCTCTGGTTATTACCCATAAATCCCGGATAAACTTTAAAATAAACATTATCTACAAATGCAAGGAAATGATGCTAAGGCCAAGCTGTCTAGACAGACCCCCCCCCCCCCCCCCCCCCCCATTGGATCAAACACAAACAAATATAGAATCGAGCAAACAGTGTTTGCTAGCCGTTGCAGCTATTGGAGAACGAGCCATTAACATGTATTTATGTTTCAGAGGGGGGTGAGACTCAGGTGCTGACTACCAGCTACGACGCGGCCAAGAAAACATTGACCGTCAAGAAACCCGGTCAGAAAATTGCCCAGGCCTGGTCGATACAACTCAACAAGTGAAGCCCCCTCCCCGCGCCCTCCTGTACACACCAAATTAGCTCAAAATATCATTCAAATCCCGTTTTTTTCTCTTTAAAATAGGTGTTGTTTTATTTTGTGTCGTTATGTCATTATTTTTAACACCGCTAGACCGACATGTCTCTCGGTGGTTCTTACCGGTTGTAATTATTTGTCGATGTTTATAACTACGTGTCATTTGTATTGTTTACTTTGTCTTTATTATTCTGTTTTCAAACCTGGATCGAGTTATTTATTATTTTATTTCTGTTTGGAAGGATTATTTATTCGGCGGTTTATTATTTTATTATATGTGTTCTAGATTAAATAACGAAACGATTTCGGAGAAATAAAATATTTTTTACAAGAAAAAATTGTCGGGTTTATTTTTTAAAAAATATTTTTGTCGGGCGGTCGGTGGAACGAGGGGTTGTCTTTGTGTTTTTAATAAGAGGAAAATAATTTAGTTATTTTTACTGCTCTCGTGTTATATTTAATGATTTCTACTACGGTCGGTAAGTGGGTGTTTGCCGAGAGGGATCCGTGGATTAGTAAACCTACCTGAGAAGGATCGGCACGATGTCAGACGCCGGTTAAAGTGCTGTCCATGTTCCACACAGATTTCTAGATTGTACGTCTTCATAAAATAATTTTTTTTTTTAAACTTATAAAACCGGTATTAAAAAAAAAAAAAACAGGTTAAACATATTAATATTACTATATATTTAAAAAATAAACAAAAAAAAAGTTATAAAAATATATGGATGTACATATTATTTGTATCAAGTTAAACAAATAAAAAACATAAAATAAAATATGGAATAAATGTTGTTTTCTTTTCTTCTTTTTTATGAAGAAGTTGTGCGTTAAATTTCTTTTCTATTGAGAACGACTTCCAGAATTTGTTTTACGAATGAAAGATTCATCACTAGGGACAGCTGCCTCGTGGCCGATGTTGAATTGTGATATTCAGGCTCAACCTGTACGCTATTTATTTATATTTACTTTAAAAGAGTCGGCGCAGAAGCGGGGAGAGTGATCGCCGAGTGTCCGACTCTTTATAATTTTTTAATCTTCACTGGAATTACAGTTACGAATAGGATTGAGGAATGCTGGGGTGAATAGGGCCTAGGAACTTGACGTCCATCATGTGATTCTTGATATTAATAAACGTTGTCATAATTCCACAACAAAATCAGACTTAGATATGTGTGTGTGGTTAAGTTACACAGACTCAGGTCCACTACGTGTTGGCACAAGGTAAGTGGTAGAAATGCTGACAGTGTTAGTGTGGAAAGCGTCAGGCTCGTGTCAGCTGTATAGGGAAGTTTTCCGACACCAGATGATCGTTTTCAAACACGACGACGATGTTCATCTCAAACCCTACAACATCAAACCAAACATGATCAAACTGAGACTGAACCCGCAAGTCCAAAATTTCAATCAGATGATTTTGTTTTTAATGTAGGAGTGGTAGGGGAAGGGAACAATGGTGAAGTGCTCAGAGCTGAGGAAGGGTGAGAAGGCGTGAGACACTCGTTGTGAGACACTCGTTATACATATACACATCCGAATTACAACTCCAAACTACAGACTGATATCAGTCGAATGAAAACTAGATATCCACAACCGAATGAATGAATATTTTAAAACAAGCGATTAGTCGATTGGTTGCCAACGCTAAACACCGTCAACACTACAATGAGCCGTGTCCAGATAAACACACATGCACAGTACGCAGCACAGTGCATTGCTGCCCAAACAATCAGGCAAATCAGGGGGTTTTCAAATATGCCCGTAGGTTACACCTTGTACATACACCTAGGCAGTAAAGTAACCCATTATTCCCTCAGCCAAGTTGGGTACCGAGGCCAAGCCAAGGGATTTAGATAACGTAACGCTAACTAAATCCTGAGGCGTAGCCGAGGGAGATAATTATCACGAGGGGAATTATAGCACTTTACTCCTGAGGTAACTACAATATTTTATCTCCAGTTGGGAGAAATAGAATTTTCAGTAATTTGAGCCACATTATTTTCTAACCGCCGTTTCTTAAAAATTGTCCCAAGCTTTATCATATATTTTTTTATTCGGTAACAAATTTGCTTCAGCCGATATATTGGATGGCATATTTTGAAACAGTTCTTCAAGATCATTGACAAATGCATCTTCATCCATTGCACAGTTTTTATTTATTATTTTAATAAATAACAATAATTGTTAGCACTTTTAATAGCAGATATAAGAGATTCAATATTGAAAACAAATAAGAATTGCAATTAAACTCAAATAGAAGGTTATTTAGATGTAGGTTTACAAAGATAAGCGCAAATTACAAATAAAGTCGAAAAAGCAGTGTCGCCAACCTGATTTGAACAACTTCACTGCATTAGCCATTCATTCTCTACTATTTATAAAATAATTAAATTGGCAATCCTTTGCCTGTTTTTACTTTTTCTCGCTACTTTTTGAGTTCAGGGTAGAAAAGACTTACTTTAGTCACTCTAAACTAATACAAAATGATAACTTTAATCCCTACTGGAGATAAATATTATTATTTGGGCACAATCCGCTGCCTTAGTCATTTTGTTTCAAGAGCAGCTACTCTTCTCGGTGCCGGGATTACCACCTGTTTTTAAAAATACGGGAAATTGTATTATGTACAAATAATAATATTTACTACACCAGTGGTAACATTTGTTGACAACCCTGAAGAAATGAAGTCACAAGGACATTTGAACAGGATAAAATGTGAGTGTTAATAATGAAATACTGAATCGATATTGGAAAAAGATTTAAAATAACATCCTCAAGTAAGAGTCACAACACAAGGTAGATATAGAAGCAAAATTAATAGTCCAGCAGATAGCGTGCAAAAAAGTGTCTGACTAACATCAAGATAGAATTTTGTGTACAAGTCAATCTTTTAGCGCCTTTTAAGAATATGTGGTCGGCTAAGCTCGTCTGCGGGACATAGCTTGGCAATAGGTGTTTGAAAAAAACAAACCGGTGGAGAGTGGCCATGTCTCACCAATTATGGTGGACAATGTGATTTTCATGATCCTGAGTACAGAATTAGTTAGTAGACCGAAAATCAAGTTGATGTTAGTTTGTCCCTTGACAGGTGACCACATTGATTTTTAGTAATATTTTAATAACTAACCTATCAAGTGTGAAAATAAAATCGACTTGATTTTTGGTCAACTAACTAATTCTGTACTCAGGATCATGAAAATCACATTGTCCACCATAATTGGTGAGACATGGCCGTTCTCCACCGGTTTGTTTATATCAAACGCTTATTGCCAAGCTATGTCCCGCAGACGAACTTAGCCGACCACATATTCTTAAAAGGCGCAAAATTCTAGCTTGATGTTATTCAGACACTTTTTTTGCACGCTATCTCCTGGAGTATAAGGATTCTGAAAGCTGCAATAAAAAATGAAATAATTTTCAATACTTGCACAAAGGAGTCGGAAGGTAAGATAAAGTTTGTAGACTGACCGATGTTGAAGTTGTTAGTATGTAGAGTGGGACAGGTGAAGAGTCTAGGGAAGACCATGTAGACGGGTATCTCGACACCGCACGCCACGTTCCCTTCTCCTATCTGGATATTCTGGATCTCCGTCACTAAGCAAACAAAGCCCCCCCATTAGTTGAGTCAAACATTCCTTTGTATTAGAGAGGAGAGAATCAGCCCAAGAAACAGCTTCAAATCTAACTTGCAGTCTATCACCAGCTTGTGACCATATTGCTTGGCTGAGGATGATAATACACAGCCTCAGTCAGTACTCACCTAGTAACGACAGCGCATCTACAATCCATGCATTCATACAACACCTCATAGCAACACATCCCCAATCTCTCCCACCTCATAACAACAAATCACCAATACCTCGCACCTCGTAACAACACATCCCCAATCTCTCCCACCTCATAACAACAAATCACCAATACCTCGCACCTCGTAACAACACATCCCCAATCTCTCCCACCTCATAACAACAAATCACCAATACCTCGCACCTCGTAACAACACATTCCCAATCTCTCCCACCTCATAACAACAAATCACCAATACCTCGCACCTCGTAACAACACATTCCCAATCCCAAACAACTCGCACCTTGTAACAACACATTCCCAATCCCAAACAACTCGCACCTTGTAACAACACATTCCCAATCCCAAACAACTCGCACCTCGTAACAACACATTCCCAATCCCAAACAACTCGCACCTCGTAACAACACATTCCCAATCCCAAACAACTCGCACCTCGTAACAACACATTCCCAATCCCAAACAACTCGCACCTCGTAACAACACATTCCCAATCCCAAACAACTCGCACCTCGTAACAACACATTCCCAATCCCAAACAACTCGCACCTCGTAACAACACATTCCCAATCCCAAACAACTCGCACCTCGTAACAACACATTCCCAATCCCAAACAACTCGCACCTCGTAACAACACATTCCCAATCCCAAACAACTCGCACCTCGTAACAACACATTCCCAATCCCAAACAACTCGCACCTCGTAACAACACATTCCCAATCCCAAACAACTCGCACCTCGTAACAACACATTCCCAATCCCAAACAACTCGCACCTCGTAACAACACATTCCCAATCCCAAACAACTCGCACCTCGTAACAACACATTCCCAATCCCAAACAACTCGCACCTCGTAACAACACATTCCCAATCCCAAACAACTCGCACCTCGTAACAACACATTCCCAATCCCAAACAACTCGCACCTCGTAACAACACATTCCCAATCCCAAACAACTCGCACCTCGTAACAACACATTCCCAATCCCAAACAACTCGCACCTCGTAACAACACATTCCCAATCCCAAACAACTCGCACCTCGTAACAACACATTCCCAATCCCAAACAACTTGCACCTCGTAACAACACATTCCCAATCCCAAACAACTCGCACCTCGTAACAACACATTCCCAATCCCAAACAACTCGCACCTCGTAACAACACATTCCCAATCCCAAACAACTCGCACCTCGTAACAACACATTCCCAATCCCAAACAACTCGCACCTCGTAACAACACATTCCCAATCCCAAACAACTCGCACCTCGTAACAACACATTCCCAATCCCAAACAACTCGCACCTCGTAACAACACATTCCCAATCCCAAACAACTCGCACCTCGTAACAACACATTCCCAATCCCAAACAACTCGCACCTCGTAACAACACATTCCCAATCCCAAACAACTCGCACCTCGTAACAACACATTCCCAATCCCAAACAACTCGCACCTCGTAACAACACATTCCCAATCCCAAACAACTCGCACCTCGTAACAACACATTCCCAATCCCAAACAACTCGCACCTCGTAACAACACATTCCCAATCCCAAACAACTCGCACCTCGTAACAACACATTCCCAATCCCAAACAACTCGCACCTCGTAACAACACATTCCCAATCCCAAACAACTCGCACCTCGTAACAACACATTCCCAATCCCAAACAACTCGCACCTCGTAACAACACATTCCCAATCCCAAACAACTCGCACCTCGTAACAACACATTCCCAATCCCAAACAACTCGCACCTCGTAACAACACATTCCAAATCCCAAACAACTCGCACCTCGTAACAACACATTCCCAATCCCAAACAACTTGCACCTCGTAACAACACATTCCCAATCCCAAACAACTCGCACCTCATAACAACACATTCCCAATCCCAAACAACTCGCACCTCGTAACAACACATCCCAAATCCCAAACAACTCGTACCTCGTAACAACACATCCCAAATCCCAAACAACTCGCACCTCGTAACAACACATCCCAAATCCCAAACAATTCGCACCTCGTAACAACACATTCCCAATCCCAAACAAGTTGCAACATGTCTATAAAAATTTCTATAAAAACTAGTTGGTTCAGAGTTGCAAACCAGAATATAACTTGTTATATTCACACTTGTAGAACACATTGTGTGTTACTGTCTACGTCAAGAAGACAATAAGTTAAGTCAAGTTAGTTGTAAGTGGACAACATTCTGCTAGACAACAATTTATTTTAATAATACGTCTGTCTATAGTAATTTCTGTTCAAACTTACTGAAATTTAATCTTAGAAAGTACAAAACTGTGAAGGTAAGAGTGTATACTACCGTCACGGGCGTACCCCTCCGCACAGCCGCAGGTCTCCACCCGCACCAACTGGAGCTCCACCGACTTGATGCCCAGCTCACTCTCCTCCACCACCAGCTGAACACACAAACACATTAACAATTCACAAACATCATTTTCAATAACGAATCATTTTTATTCTTCTCTTCAGCCCGCCCTTACCGGTCTCAGGGTAGAAACAAACTTTGATGACTTTCCAACAAGCCCTTACACTGACTACAACAACCCATAATTATACCATATCTCCATATCAGGCTCCATTTCATAGAACAATGTACAAAATATTATGGCTAACCGACATTTTCTATACAAAGCCCTTTGCAATAATATAGTAGGCTTTATGACTGCGACACTATTGAGCTTATATTTTATTACTACTCCAGTACTAAAGCCCTGTGTAAGGCACACAAAGTGCAGCAGTTAAATATAAAGTGGGATTAAGATTTGGGCATTCTGCACCTTGATGCTCTTGTACTTTCCTTCACAGCAACTAAGCTCATAAAACAAACTCTGAGCTTAGATTACAAAAAAGAATGAAAAATAATAGAGGCGATGAAACACAAAGCTAAACAATCACATGCAAGTACTTGCGCCCAAGTAATTAATGATTCTGCATAGATGATTAAGCATACCCGTTATATAATTATGATTTTTTTTCTTGGACCTCCGAGGTCCCCGGTTCAATCTTCCAGGGGGTCACAATGTTTTCTTTCGGTAATAACAACAACGTAAATTACATTTTTTCAGAATAATTTTCATCGACCCACACAAGGTATTATCGTGAATTATTTCTAAATTTTAGGACCAGCCGATATATAGAGGTTGGGGAGGGGGATTTTTTTTGGGGTTATATTTTAACTCATAAAACCAATAAAAATTGCAAAACTTAAAAAACCATATACCTATATTTGAAGCTTTCATTGATACCCCACTCGAAAATTTAAAAAAAATATAAATTTTTGCGAATTGCGCAAGCGCATATTTAATTTTTAACTTCTGTATATTTGTTCCCATGGTTGGGTAAAAAAGTTGGCCAGTGTTTTAAATTTCAGCTCTTTAGCTTAAACAGTTTGGGCCTTGGGCGCTAAGAACCAAAGAGCAACGGGCAGAGGGACACATCACCCATAAGAAGGAAACCCTAACAAGCAAAGTTATCGGTTACAGCGTGTGGTACTTTTAGTTTACATATGCGGTGCTTAAGATGAAAACACACTACTATCACGTGATAGTAGTGTAGCTGCAGTACATACAAAACTTGCTAAATCAATACGGCACACTTTTTTCACGTGATGTCGCACGATAGTAGTATGTTTTCACCTTTAGTTACTGGATGTAGTACTGACAGTTCCAGTGAGAGGCTGTACTATGGAACAGGATGTAGTACTTACAGTTCCAGTGGGAGGCTGTACTATGGAACAGGATGTAGTACTTACAGTTCCAGTGAGAGGCTGTACTATGGAACAGGATGTAGTACTTACAGTTCCAGTGAGAGGCTGTACTATGGAACAGGATGTAGTACTTACAGTTCCAGTGAGAGGTTGTACTATGGAACAGGAGGTGGAGTTGAGGCGGCCTGATATTCTGAAGCCAGGTATAGAGCCGG
Organism: Gerris lacustris; assembly: GCA_951217055.1. NCBI lineage: Eukaryota > Metazoa > Arthropoda > Insecta > Hemiptera > Gerridae > Gerris > Gerris lacustris. The sequence continues at coordinate 431,252 of OX578278.1, read as the reverse complement.
CTACGTGGGATCCTCTTAGCGATTCAGGCTTGATGCAGAAATCCACTCCTTTCTCCACAGCTTGTTGACACTTCCCCGGCTGAAACAATCGACAGCAACTTATTTACACCGGCATTTCTGCAGTGTAGTTCAGTCAGGCTTTTAAAGCATAACAGCTGAAAAAAGAAGTAAAACTCAGCCCTGAAACTAACCAACATTACAAGTTGCTACAGAGGAGACACCATGTACATGGTGGGAGGCACACACCGCTGTATCATAGACGAGGACCCAGTAGTCAAGTGTAATGGCTCTAGTCTCTCCAACTTGTCTTGATACATATTAAATTGCATTTGAATCATCGGTAATTACATCTGTGTTTGTTTACCCACATAAAAATATCAATTTCCTATATTGCCGAAGAAACAAAAAAAAATTATATAATTAAATAGGAATGTGACTTTAATTTGGAAAGTGTGAAGCCTGTCGGCATTAAGAAAGCCGGCTTGCTGTGTAGTAATGAGGAGGGACTGACCTTGTACTCGACTATGAATTCTGCGACCCTGGTCATATCCTTAGCTAGGAAGCCTCGTCTGAGATCACAGCGCAGAGTGTAATGTATGTTGATAAACACTCCGTGGTAGGTTTCGTACAGAGTCCTGTTCTGTTTGGGTACCAGAGGGATTTCAAACGGCATCTCGGTCTTACCCGGCGGCACCCTGCCGGCACCGCACACCTCCACCACCGCGTGACACACCTGCTGCGGCTAAACAAACATATTAATGTCTTATCAGCCACTTTCCGGCCCATCTGTTATTGTGATGGTATTTCTCTAGTACAGTTGGACTTGTTAACACAATAAAGTCAGTGACGTGTTTCAAGCTCTTCACTTTACTACAGTGTTGCTGTTGCATTACAGTCCTACTGTTTTATTCGGACTAGGTCGATTTTGCTCTTTGTTGTTTTTTATCAAGCAACTGAATTTGTACAGGGTGGGGCAAAACAAACAGTGCAGTTTTGAAGGGCTATTTAAAAAAAAAAAAAACAGCGCAACTTAGAAAAATACAGTTTGTTTTATTTGGTTCAGTAGTACACCCCATTTGTTTACTCAAGTTTTAAAGATCACATCAGTAAGATGATGGCCTCCAGCAGTGATGCACTGATGGAGGCGATTCCTGAAGCTTTCAGCCCCCTTCTGGCACATATCGACGGGAATCGCGGTGATTTCCTCTCTAATTCAGGTCTTCAGTTCTTCCAAAGTGTGAGGACGAAGTTCGAACACATTTTCCTTGAGGTAGCCCCACAGGAAAAAATCGCAAATGCTCAAATCCGGTGATCTCGCGGGCCACCCCAGGTCACCCCTCAGAGAGACAAGGCGCACAAGAACGGCCGTTTTCAAAAAATGTGTGGACGGCGAAGCCTCGATGTCCAAACCACGGTAACGACTGAAAATGGGGTGAGTGGGCGGACACAATGAGACCCCTCCCAGGTTGCTATGCCTACCACAGGAGATGTAGTCACCCTTCCAAACTGTTCGTTCCCCACCAGGTATAAGTTTAGTTGTTTTTTCACAGTGAAATGTAATCTGAGTAAAATTGCAGACAAATACTACAGGACATTGTATATTAAAGTGAACAAGCAATATAGGACTTGCTATAGAACATTGTATTTTATAGTAAACAAGTTATATCCGTTCGATATTGAGGGGACGGATAAAGTTCGATGTACTAAAATAACAGTCTACGTAGCATCATCCTAAAATTACCTTGACGGTATTGTAGAAAGCTTCGAATATGCCGACATTTTTTGAGCTGAGTTGCAAGTTGACAACTCCTTCCATGGTGAGAGTGATGCCGTCGTGTTTCAGCTCTGTCGGAGTTTCCACTACGACAGCTCCGGTAATCAGCTCCTGTGACAAAAAGTGAACCGGGTTGATTACCGTGTACACAACTCCTTTCGTCGAATACTTCCGACACAATACAAACAAATAAAATAACAGGTACTGTCAGGGATATCATTTCACCGTATAGTCATTAACAAAGTCTAGACAAATGCAAAACTAAGGTAAGTTTGTTAATGTCAAAGAAGGGAGAAAGATAAATGAGTGGGAGTGGATGTGATGTAGCAGCAGTTACTGGTCCGTCCACTAAGCTTTTAGTTGAGCATATTTGTCACATTTACTATAACTTACTCGTTTCAGCTTACTGAGCACTCCACCAAGCATTACTTTCTACAATATCTGTTTTTCAAACAAAAACAAAGTTTCTTTTTTGGCTAATGGGCTATAAAGATATCATAGTTATAACAACTGGCTGAACTGAAGGAGACGATACGGTCGAGAATCCCTTGGTAGCACGACTCTGCTTAAATTATACACTTTAGAGATTACATCCCTTTGTCAAATTTGTTTGATTTAAATATTTGAGAAATTATACATGTATGTATGTATGTATTTATGTATGATTTGTTCATAACAGAGTTGACATCCCTTTGTCAAAAAATATACGTTGGAGTGAGGGCCCGCCATCTTTTCTATAAACTGCCTCATATTCTTCAGTTTTACTGGCAACTAGACGACTATTCTGCAGTGAACTGTGCGGTCGAAAATCATTTGGCATAATGTTGCTAGATTTACACTTAAAAACATTACATCCCTTTAACAAACAGTACACGGCGGCTTCGACACACATGCGAGTGATGCCCGACCCCTAAACGCTGCCTAATCTACTGATTTACCCAATAATATATTGGTCGGAAAAGGCCGACACAGTAAATGTCAAGTGTGCAAAATCTCGAGTAACAAATACGCTATGAGTTAAGAGTAAGTTTGACTTACTCGCTATTAAGAGCTCAATCGGTCCAATGTTGGACAGAAGTAAAACATAATCATGTGAGTTGTTGACATACTATTTAATTTGACTGCGAGTGCACTCACCCCTTCATGGTAGATCTTATTGGTCTTCTTGAGCCGGATATCCACAATTACGGACATTTCACTTCCCGTCACCACACTATCTCACATATTACATACTTTCGAATTGGACAGCTCTAACAAAATAGCTGCATTTTACAATAAAATTTACTCAAAAAACAGAAATCCAAGGAGAAAAAATCCAATGTTTCAAACCGTCTTATGATTGAACATTCAATGGATCGGTACGAAAAACATAAAATAATAACCTGAAAATAGTAACCCAAAAAAGGTTACCTTATCAGTTGTTTTAACTGATAAGTCTGCTTTATTGAAATATATAAATAAGTAATTAAGAATTTTATTATTTTGAAAAATAATTATATTTCATTATTTGTAACATCGGACGATTTTAAAATGTATCCTCTAATTATATTATCAATTATTATGTAACCTCTTATAAGACTGTTTTGGCGCCTTATCGTTTACTCTAGTGAATTTTCGCACAATTCTTAACGATAAATCAGCTGTTTTATAAACTTGAATGTTTATAACCAGTAATTTTGTAACCTTCAATCTGCGGGCTTTGCACATTTGCACGAGTTGTTCTGTTCAAGTAAAAATAGTTGTGATTTCGGATGAATACGGTTTTTATGTGAAGGGTTTTCGGTTTGTGTGAGCGAATCTCCTGGAGAGTGGATAAGCGAGGGTTATGTGACGCATGTAGTCAGGTGACGGGTGTCCCCGATGACACTTGCCGACTTCGTCAAGACCGTGCTGATCGGGATCCCCATAGGGGTGACGGTGTTGGACGTTTTCGGGTACGTGGCGCGAGTGGACGGGGTTTCGATGCAACCCGCCCTGAATCCCGACGGACAGACCGACTACGTCCTGTTGGACAGGTTGAGTGTCCGGCTGAGCGAGGTGACCCGAGGAGACGTGGTGTCGTTCGCTTCCCCCAAGGACCCCAAGCAGAAGCTGATAAAGAGGGTGATCGGACTCGAGGGAGACGTCATCAACACCATGGGCTACAGGAGGTCGGTGGTGACTGTGCCGAGAGGCCACGCCTGGGTCGAAGGAGACAACGCCAGCAATTCGCTCGACAGCAACATTTTCGGTCCCATAGCTCTCGGACTCGTCCAGGCCAAGGCGCAAATGATCGTTTGGCCACCGGGTAGATGGCAGTGCCTCAGATCCGAGTTGCCCCCGTCGAGGAAACCGGTCAACCTTCGCTTGGAACTTTGAACCGTCCGTCTTGACGATCCTTTACTATAAGGTAAGAGAAGGTTGCTCCTTGCCGAGGCAAGTGAGGAGGTCCTGTGGTTCTAAAACCACCAGACATCTGTATTTAACTAGGAATTTACACGTGGCTAGAGAGCTGCAGCAAGCAAACTCTGTCCAGGAGAACAGTTTCCTCGAAACTTTACATCTCCCGTCACTCTTGACTGTACACTACGACCAACTTGAGCATCAAAGTAATACCATACGTCTTACTAACCAGTCTCACTCAGGAGCATAACAAATCTACTAAATAAACAGAAACAAACAAAAAGAAAACTATAATGTCTTGACTCAACTACTTTAATAATCACTTTTGACTTGAATCCGCTAGTTTATTAATTATTAACTTGATAAATAAAGTATTTTATGGTCTGGCCACATTCTGCCCGCCCCTGCTGAACTCTGGGGTAAAGGAGAGTGACGTGGGTAAGATTGTGCCTGATGAAATCTTCTAGTGGTTTAGTTGGGTCGTTGAGAAACATCGGTTCTCTGCTGAACTCTGGGGTAATGGAGAGTGACGTGGGTAAGATTGTGCCTGATGAAACCTTCTAGTGGTTTAGTTGGGTCGTTGAGAAACATCGGTTCTCTGCTGAACTCTGGGGTAAAGGAGAGTGACGTGGGTAAGATTGTGCCTGATGAAACCTTCTAGTGGTTTAGTTGGGTCGTTGAGAAACATGGGTTCTCTGCTGAACTCTGGGGTAAAGGAGAGTGAAGTGGGTAAGATTGTGCCTGATGAAACCTAGTGGTTTAGTTGGGTCGTTGAGAAACATGGGTTCTCTGCTGCAAGCCATGTCGTACCTTATTATCTTGTTGTTGCTACTGGTAAGAGAGATATAATTTTATGGTCCTCGTAGCATCCAAATATCACGATATTGCAATGAGAGCTCTAGATTTGATCACTAACACTGTGCTGTGTGGTACTTAAACCTGATATATTAGAACTAAGTAAGCTGTGAGTATGCAACACATCATTTCGAATAGAGACCTATTTTAAACAATTTACTCGTTAATATTGGTGACTGAACATGGAACTGGTATGTTGAACTGTATCAACTAGAACTCCTTTACTTTACTATGTACGACAATATCTTGTTGTGGGGTTTGTCACACCAAACTCTCCCTCCACTGATTTGTTGTTAAATGACTGTGCATAGCAGACTAAGGAGAACGGTAAACAGGCATCAAGCTTTTACAATAAATACGAAAACCTACGATTGAACAGACAGATATGGATTAACCACCTACAGGACACTCACCGAGCCCCATTACAGTGACGTCCTTACAATATGTCCTGACACCTACAGGACTCTGCACAGAGCCCCATTACAGTGACGTCCTTACAACATGTCCTGGCAAATCCTACTACAACATGAGTTAATTTGATATTGTTTTGTGTTCAACAGGTGGAAGGTTGGCTCCTCTGATAAGCAAGTGGATATGACAAGTGTACGATTCTGCCACGACGACATGATCCATACGAACTTATAATAAATCTTGTCTATTAAAACCTGTTGACTTTGTCCCCTCCACTGTGCTTTCTTATTCTTGGCTTAACTTTATTCTGTATAATTTCAGTTTCAATGTTATCAAAGTGAATGGTTGTTATATTTGTTAGAAAGGGGCGTGGCAGTGTGCGGGGTCTGTGTGGCAGTGTGCGGTGTCTGTCTCCCAGTTCCCGTCTATTTTATAGTCTTTCGTAGAAGGTCTTGTGTTTTCTTATTGTTTTTATTTTTTGTAAATTTAATATTTGAGTTTATTGAGAGCATTTAAGACAAAAAAACGTATAATAAAAGGAAATTGTGAAATATAGCTGTAGTGTTGTTGCTATAACGACAAATATTATTTTTGAGATATTTGGAAAAAAAATGTATTTATAGTTGAAAAAAATTTATCAACTGATATTATTTTATTTCTTAATTTATGTTTACCCTTTCATCTTCTTTTAAAATTCTCATCATGCCCAGATAGACAGGTACCTGGGCACTGTCGATCCTCAGCATGCCCAGATAGACAGGTACCTGGGCACTGTCGATCCTCAGCATGCCCAGATAGACAGGTACCTGGGCACTGTCGATCCTCAGCATGCCCAGATAGACAGGTACCTGGGCACTGTCGATCCTCAGCATGCCCAGATAGACAGGTACCTGGGCACTGTCGATCCTCAGCATGCCCAGATAGACAGGTACCTGGGCACTGTCGATCCTCAGCATGCCCAGATAGACAGGTACCTGGGCACTGTCGATCCTCAGCATGCCCAGATAGACAGGTACCTGGGCACTGTCGATCCTCAGCATGCCCAGGTAGACAGGTACCTGGGCACTGTCGATCCTCAGCACGCCCAGATAGACAGGTACCTGGGCACTGTCGATCCTCAGCATGCCCAGATAGACAGGTACCTGGGCACTGTCGATCCTCAGCACGCCCAGATAGACAGGTACCTGGGCACTGTCGATCCTTAGCATGCCCATTTAGGCCAAGTGCTACAATCTCAGGAGGTCATCATGTCAGAGGATATGCTGCGGGGACTTGCATGTCCCTGCCCTTGCCTTCACGGTCTAACTTAGAAACCTTACCTCTCGTAATCAATTCTTGCCTTTCTTCCGCCCTTTTACCAGGAAAAGAAATGGCAATATTGGAGATAGAGATAAAGTTTTATTAGGCCAGAGTGAATACCCGGCCATTAATAGTTTCAAATTCTTGGATCTTTGTTTAGATACTAAACCACGCAAGAAGGTCCACACAGGCAAGATCGGGCTGAAATGACGATAATAATAACACAGGTCATATGCTATATTCACGGACAGTCAAAATACACAATAAAAAAGAGCTGAAGAGCAAAAAAATTTAAAACCCAATAATAATACCTTGTTAGAGATAAGTTTGTACACCTTCTTTAGATTGTTACTCACCTCTGTTTTTTTTTTATAAAGGAAGTAACAATCTAAAGAAGTGCTATCAGTGGCGCACCCAGGATTTATTTTTGGGAGGGGCACAGATTAAAAAATATTAGGGGGGGGAGGGAATGTAATGTGGGCTTAGCATAATCACAGACCACCAGTCTGGTTTTCTTTGTTCTTAAATTACTTCATATCAAGGGCGAATCCAGCCAATTTTAAAAGAGGCTGGGCTCTCTTTTAGGGGGGTCCGGGGGGAGGGGGGAATTTTTATAGTTTACGTTACTTGAAAACGTCTATTTAGCCCTTTCTAAGAGCATCTAAAATGTTATTATATATAAATAAATTTAAGTATTTTATGAACGGGACATAAAGACCGGGGTATTTTATATAAACAAAATTATATACATACATAATGATATTTTATTACTAGTGATGCGGTGCATAAAGAACTCGCGTAGATTGTGGTCTTATAACACCCATACTATGTGCTCAACCAGGATAATTTTTCGGTGAAAACCTAAAATATTCTTATTAAACCTGAAAAGAGCTTTACAATTATTTTACGTAACACAGCATATAAGAATAAGCTTTTTTAACACCTTCATCTCGGTCACATTTGTTGCAAAACTTTTGTAAAAATAGTTACATATTCATTTGCTACTCATAAAACTATTGAAAACAATGTATGGCGTGGCATGCTGATTACAACTTCCTCTTTAATTGTCTTTATTATTGGCCCCATTCTTAAAATTTAAAATTGTCAAACAAAGCCGAGATGCTGTGAGCAGAATTTAATTTAGTTTTAATTCGCAACTTCTCGGTAGCTAAAACTGTTTTCCTTTCATCCGTACATAATCCTTATTTAATAAAGTTATAAGGGCTCACCACGTTCACCTGTTTTTACCTACATAATCTTTCATTATTTAAATGTTTGCCTGTTGTAAAAGTATTTTTCCATAATCTTTATTTATTAATATTAATGCAGGCTCACCTGGTTATACAGCATTTGTACATAATATTATTGCAGGCCCGCTACGCTCCCCTGTTTATACAGAGTTTCTACATAATCTTTATTTAATAAAATGATTGCAGGCTCGCTACGCTCGCCTGTTGTAAAAGAATTTGTACATAATATTTATTTAATAATATTAATGCAGGCTCGCTACGCTCGCCTGTTTATACAGCATTTGTAGTTAATATTTTATTTAATAAAATGATTGCAGGCTCGCTACGCTCGCCTGTTGTAAAAGTATTTGTACATAATATTTATTTAATAATATTAATGCAGGCTCGCTGCGCTCGCCTGTTTATACAGCATTTCTACATAATCTTTACTTAATAAAATAAATGCAGGCTCACTACGCTCGAATGTTTATACAGCATTTGTAGTTAATATTTTATTTAATAAAATGATTGCAGGCTCGCTACGCTCGCCTGTTGTAAAAGTATTTGTACATAATATTTATTTAATAATATTAATGCAGGCTCGCTGCGCTCGCCTGTTTATACAGCATTTCTACATAATCTTTACTTAATAAAATAAATGCAGGCTCACTACGCTCGAATGTTTATACAGCATTTGTAGTTAATATTTTATTTAATAAAATGATTGCAGGCTCTCGCTACGCTCACCTGGTGTAAAAGTATTTGTACATAATATTTATTTAATAATATTAATGCAGGCTCGCTGCGCTCGCCTGTTTATACCAGCATTTCTACATAATCTGTACTTAATAAAATTATTGTAGGCTCGCTACGCTCGCCTGTTTATACAGCGTTTCTACAGAATTTTTATTTAATAAAATGATTGCGGGCTCGCCTGTTTATATAGCATTTTTATATTATCTTTATTTAATAATATTATTGCTATTGCAGGCTCGCTACGCTCGCCTATTATAAAAGTATTTGCCCATAATCTTTTTAATAATATTTGCAGGCTCGCTACGCTCACCTGTTTATACAGCATTTGTAGTAAATATTTTATTAAGTAAAATGATTTCAGGCTCACTACGCTCGCTTTTGTAAAAGTATTTGTACATAATAATTATATAATTAAATTACGTCTGCTTATAAAGTACTTATGAATAATAATTATTTAATAAAATTAATACAATGCTCGCCTTTTTATACAGCATTTGTAGATAATCTTCAGCCTTTAAAATACCTTTAAACGATTTATAACATGTCATGGAGACTAAAACTTTTTTTAGTTTTTGTTATATTGGCCGCCATTTTGAAAATATTATGTTTTAAATTTAAATAGTTAGATTTTCCTTTCCTAGACTTCAAGAGCTTTAAATAAATGGATGTATAACATGTCATACTGACTAAAAACTTTTTGTTTAGTCGTCCGCCATATTGGCCGCCATCTATAAATTTGAATTTGATTAGTTACTTATTCTTTTTCTTCTCTTAAAGACCTTTAAAATGATGTATGACACATTATGCTGGCTAAAACTTTTTTTTTAGTTGTCCACCATATTGGCCGCCATCTTGAAAATATGAACTGTGAAATTTTATTAATTACATATTATTTTTCTTCTCTTAAAGACCTTTAAAACTATGTATAACACATTATGCTGGCTAAAACTTTTTTTTTAGTTGTCCACCATATTGGCCGCCATCTTGAAAATATTAAATGTGAAATTTTATTAGTTACATATTCTTTTCCTTCTCTTAAAGACCTTTACAATGATGTATAATACATTATACTGACTAAAACTTTTTTTTTTAGTCGTCCGCCATATTGGGCGCCATCTTGAAAATATTTAGTGCGGAATTTCCAAAAACTATACACTTCTCACAAATGCTGAGATGCTTATATGTGCCAAATTTCGTTGAAATTGATCAATTTTTACTCCAGTTATCGTTAGACAAACAAACACACAAACTTTTCAAATCCCAAGTCTCTGAAATGAAGAACTCACTGCGCTCGTTCAATTAAATGTTAAATGTTGTACATTATATAATAGATTAATGTTTTATTTTAGTAGCCAGAAAAATAAATTGGTACATTTTAAAAATATTTTAGTTATGTGTGGCTTCGCCTCGGCAGTCAAATAGGTGAATTACCTGCCTCGGCTTCGCCTCGGCAGTTAATTATGATAGCCTGTCCTCGCCTTCGGCTCGGAGGCTAATCTAATCACTCGTCAGTAAAATTCCATTTTGCTGCCTAGTTACATAAATAACTATAAAAACTTGATTAAAAAATTAGTCCGATATACTTACCCATATAATAAAATAGGTATAGTGACACTTAACTTGAAGCTCTGAGCTCTAAACTAAACCATAACATCTCATAACATTCTCACCCTCATTTAAACTATTTTTTTCTTTTATCTCTCATTTATTTTTATCTCCCAAAAATAATTTTATTCAAATAATGCCGCCCACATAGAGTTTATTTTAATTTTTATTATTAAATACATATTATTGTTTACTCATTTTTCGGCGCCCCCCTAGAGCAGGCGCCACCCCGCGCCGCGGGGTTGGCGGGGGCGCTATTTACGCCACTGACATGAATTTAACACACACAGAGAAGAGAGAAAACTGTCACTCTGACAGATCTAAATATCAACAAACTGGCACTAAAGCCTCGACACAGAGTTGACAATGAGTCAGCGTGAGCGTGAGATATAACTTCAATGCAACAGAACCCTGTTTACACACTACGGTCCAAGTTAAGTCTAAATAGAGTCCAAGTCAACTTTTACTGTGTAAGCCCGACTTGTTCCTTAGATCACCTCTACTCAAAATGAGAAATGAATTCCTACGCCACTGGGTTCAGGTCAGCTAACATAGAATGTTTTACATTTGACCTTTCAAGTCTTAGCCTGCACTCGTAGTTTTTAAATGTTGTACTTCTCTCTTAGATTTAAAAAGGAATTAGCAATTGCTTCGAATTTAATTTACAGAACTAAGTAAGCGAGTACTTTTTGAAATAATGGAATATATACAAATGGTTAACTTTCGATTTGAGATCATTATGCAACATCAAGTGAGATTTTTCACTTTTTATCAGGGCATATAAATAAATAATCTTTTGACTTCACTTTAAATAAAACACACACACACACACACACATATATATATATATATATATATATATATATATATATATATATATATATATATATATATATATATATATATATATATATATATATTAGTTACAAGACATCGGAGTAAATCCCTTGAAAGTTGTCAGAATACTCAAATTTAAATAGTGAAGAGTAGGAGGTAAGACCTCACTATTGTATTCAGTGTTTACCTCTTAATGTAGGATACAGTAATTCTTAAATCTTTATTTAGATTTTTTTGTTAATCATAAAGATCCCAGATACTACATTGTTTTTATAATTTCTTTACTTTGATTTAAAATAATAAATAATATGTATTAAATTATACAGTGTGAAACACAAGTGTCTAATTACGTTAATATGTAAGTGCTTAACTACGTCAATCAGTAGTTTTACCGTTAAATTATCTCGAGAATTGTTTATTTTCTTTTTAGAGTGTGATATCGAATTGAAATTTGATAAGTGAAACTAGCGGATTGTTAGTGGGATTTGTAAGGTTTTGTCGGTTTTACAGAAAGGCCGGACTCGGGGCGACTGCCAGGATGAACCTGCAGGAGATGTTTCGAATGGTGACAGGCCTCAAGCCTCGACACCCCGAGTAAGTCCTTGCTTAATTCCGTGTAATCTCACAGTATTATTAATGTGACGCAATAATCTAACTACCGAATTGTACAGCTTCGAGTCGCTTTCAACCTCTGAAAAATACCCTCTCACTTATGTACCCGGTTAAACAAGATAAATGACATGGACCTCTCGCTTGGATTTATCCAGTAGTTGTCTGTACAGATGTCTCTAGGTAAAGGTCACCTTGCACTATAAAGAGATTCGTGCAATCTCTTACCTTGGTCGTATTAGATGTTGGATTTTACCAGGTTAACGCATAGAGTGCTTCGTTGGAATCTGTCAACAGAATTGTGGTTTTCGTTCTCATCTGTATCAAAATGTACAAAATATGGCAAATGTCAGGCGTTTCATTTCTTTAAACGACCCGACTTTTCAACAATTTAGAACTGCAACAATCTACTAATTGATCAAAACGTACCTCCTCTGTACCTCTATAATAGTAGGTTCATTTGTACACTAAGGATTTGTTAACTCTCAAGCCCTGTGCCTATCCACATAAGAAATCTACCCATCTGCAGAAAACCTATTTCTGGATTGACTTTATTCCAATCTATTTATATCTAACTGTCAATCGATTAATCGTGCAACTTATTTATTAGAAGCCTTGACATTTCCTTTCACTATGACTTACTTCACTATGACTTACTTCACTATGACTTACTTTACTATGACTTACTTCACTATGAATTACTTCACTATGACTTACTCAAGTGTTTAAGTCAAAGCTGAAACACTCGACCCCTTTTATTCCGTTCACTTTTAATAGATTATTTTTCAGGGATTCTAACGAAGACCCTGTGAACAGGTTCAGGAACCCGCCCTGGGGAGATGAGCCTGACGAGGACGACGAATTCGATGAACTCTACACTGATTACAGGTAAGGTCTCCTCATTATTCCTTTATTTTCACTTAAGTCTTGTGATCGGCTTCGCCTTGTATTTCTATTTGAATTTGTTTTAACCCTTTCGGTCACCGCGTCCTCTACAGAGGACACTAACTTTCAGAGGCTGTCACTAGCTATGGGAAGGGAGAACATAGAATATATCGGTTGATACATGTTAAGTGATTAGTTCTGAATTCTACCACCTTATTTCTGTAATTTACAATAGCTTGGGGTAGGCTATATTCATTATTTTCGTTCTGTAAATCATACCACCTCTGCCTTGTTCGTTCTGTCCCACAATTTTATTTTTTTGGAGGCAGTTAGTGTAATTTATTTATTGGTTTTTATTTTTTTTTATTGTTTATAAAAGTTAAATATAATCAAAAAACATTTTTTGTGCTCATTTGGTCAATAAATTTAAAATTTATAAGGGTTTAAAGATCTGTCCTCTACAGAGGACAAAAGTACTATACGGATGATGGATAAGGAAAAAAAAATTCTAACTTCCAAGAGATTTAGACGATTTTTAACAAAGGTGATGATTCATAACTATCTGAAATCAAAGATGATTATTTATTATTAGCAGAAAAACGAATTTGTGATGATTCTTACGAATTATTGCCCGAAAATGAGATCATGGAAGAGAGTAAGTAATAATATATACGTCTCCAAAGATGCCCAAGTGAGAGGCACATCTAAAACCCATTGAGGAGGTTAGGTATGACCATTATGATCACCAACCTATATTTGAACAAAAAAAATTAAACTAGCAGATGCAAAAATATAGGCTGCAAAAGCAAAACTTTTATCAATTGCATAAAATGTGTTGTCAATTTATGTATTTCGAGAAAAAAAATGTTTTTTTAAATTTCCATTCTAAATAATATTGTTTTTTATATCATTTTTTGCTCTTTTAAATTCAAATATTGTAATTATTATTAAAAATAAAAATTTAAATTTCGAATTTGAGAATTAGTTTTGTCACCTTTAAGTAAGCATGTCCTCTGTAGAGGACAGTTAATATCTCGGCAACAAGATAACCTAGATGAATTTCTTTTTCACGAAAAATCATCAAAAAAATCATTAGGCTCAAATCCATGAAAAAAAAAAAAAAAAAAAATTTTCCATCGATTTCATAATTCGTGACTGAAAGGGTTAACTCCGTCCCGATGGACTGCGATAATCATTTTAGAATTGTTGTTTCGGGTTCAAGGTCTGTTTGCTGCTCAACCACACAGTGTTTAATTAATTAACTCAATGGTTGTGCTAAAATTCGGAGTGTTAGTGTGCTACTACCATTAGTTGTGCTAGCCTCTGACAAGTGTCAGACAAACAAGTGTCTAGTGTTGTCAGTACACTAGTTGTGCTAGCCTCTGACAAGTGTCAGACAAACAAGTGTCTAGTGTTGTCAGTACACTAGTTGTGCTGAGCTGGGACTACTAATGTCGAGCCGTGTGCAAGTATTATTAGAGGGATGTGTTTCCAGTGTGAGAAGACTTGTGTGTGTGTGTGTGTATAAGGTGGTTTGGTTTGTTTGCAGGAGGAGAGGTGCGGGGGTGGACTCCGGGTTCAACGTGTTTGCGGGCGACGCTATGGACATGCACAAATATTTTGAACAGCAGATGAGTGACATGATGAGGACCTTCGGCTTGTTCGGTCTCCAAACTTTCAACGATGCTGGTAATTTTGTAAAGATAATCGGCTTAGCCGACTCTGATTTGTACAAGAATAGCTTGTGCTACGGATAACAGTATAAGTTGTTTTATTGTGGATACTGTGTTCTCGACAGGCTCTCTTGAACTGCCTAACGGAGAGACCGATAACAGACTGGAGTCTCCTAGAGACAGGTACCTTAAACCGGGGTCGGGAGAGCGACAGGGTTCTTCCTCTCCACAAGCCAGGGCGGATTCGGATCTTGATCACAGGTAACCCTCTCAACATCGGTTGTCGGCCGAATAGTGGAAGTGGAAGAATCCAGAAGTTAGCGAGTTGTTTTGTTTGTCGGTTTCAGAATCAGCAGGGAGGGTATAGCGGCCCTGTTCAAGAAGGAACCTGAAGAGGACGGGGCTCTGCGTCCCCGACACGACTTGCAGCGACCTCGTACCCAAACTTACTCCAGGTCTACTTTCTCTTCCAAGGTGTTTTTCGGCAACGGTTTGGTAAGTGTGACAACTCACTTCATCGTCTGATAACTGTTTGGTATTTTTTCTTTTCCCCGTGTTTTCCTTTGACCGAGTTATTAACCTTACCCAAAGTTTGAGTCAAATACCATATTATGTATAGTTTGGGTCGGACAGTGAAATAAGGTTGACACCTGTTTAACTTGGCGGGGATAGTTTGGGGTAGTTTCAAGTTGTTTATGTTTGGATGTGTGCAGGTGGAGGAGAAAGTGAAGCAGTGGAAGAGCGACGGGAGCGAGACGCAGACTGTGAGGAGGCGCCTGGGTGACGAGTCTCACAGTCTCACCGTTACAAAGGACCCGACGGGGGAGATCACCCAACACGAAGAACTCGTCAACGTGGACAAGGGTAATCTAACCTGCTTCTTATTAAACCTTGTGACTTAGTCAAGTCAAGTCAGGCTACCCGTGTGCTCACCTCTTCTCTTGTAGGCTAAGTTGAGTACGTGCAAACTACGGTTATAATATCAATTGTACGAGGTCCGATATGTCTGGCGTTTCTACTTAGTGTGTTTACACAGATCCTGTCAGGGTGCTGCCAAACAAAGCTCGTGAAGATAAGTGAGGAGCCTAGTATCAAAGGCGGACATTCAACATTTTTTCCGAATTTCAGTTATCGTGAAAAAAAAATTATTTCTCCAATATTATTATTCTAACCATTATTTTCAACATCATTTTGCTTCAAAAACGGACAAAACCTTGTTTTTGTTTTAAAAGTGGACAACTCCACTTTTTAACTCCATTTAGCAGCTAAAATATCAAAGAAATTCACGTTTTCAGTACTTCTAACTAGTTTTGAGTCTATTAAGAATCTACAGAAAAAAAATCATTGCACCTGTAGAATTTGAGCTACAGTTTTTCGACTCTCCTGTAAAATTTTGAAATGTGCTCTTGTCCGTCTTCGATACTAAGCTCCTCAAATAATGTCAAATATTCAATATCAATTGTATTGGGGTTGCAGATTCACTGGAGAATTTCAATGACAAGTGGTCGAAGAGTCGGTTCCAGAGTGACGGTCGACGGTCGTTACCAAGCGGCGACGTAACACCGGGGCAGCCTGAGAGCGGTGCAAGTCTTCTCTCGACTCTGTGGAGACTCTTCTCCTAGGAACCTCCCCCGACAGTTTTCTTCTCCACCTACGTCCCACATATATTTATTACAGTATAAAATAAATGGGAAGCATATATTTTCAAATTTACGAAACCCAAAAATTATTTTAAAAAAACCAAAAAAAAAAAAATTAATTAGTAGAGAAATACACAAAAAAGAATGATTCAACTTGTAAGTAGATTCATAAGTTCTAACTCTGATCTAGTAAACTTGTTATTATTATTGATTTGGCTGTTTTCTTACTTGTAGTCTCTAGTTAATTGTTATGTTAATATGGATGCCTCTGTACGTACAGACAGACCTCCTTACAACCAACTTGATGCTTCCACAAAATAATTTCTTATAACAAATTTCATTACATAGAATTTTTTTTGAGAAACGTATGTTGCTTACTGATGTACAGATATAAATATTTATTCATAAGAGTTACAACCACATACATAAAAATTAGTATAATTGCATTTATACATGTATGCATATTTATACGTGTAATCAAAATAACCTGACAAAATGTATCAAGCAATAAATAACAATAATGTAAAATATAATTTACAGTTGACAGATTCTGACACATAAAGCAGTTATTGTTTAAAAACTAGTCTTGTATCTGGTTGAACTAGCGGGTGAACTGACCGTTGTTCAAAGAAATGCTCACATCTCACATTATTCAGCCATTGAAATATTCCATCGAGTACGATGATTTTAAAACAGTATCTTTCCGTTCCCTTATATCTGCTTCATTCACTCTTCCACTTTTACCGGCTATAACTTTTTCTATAATTCCGTCATGTTTTTTGAATTTGTCAAGCTAACCTGAACAAGCCTGAAAATCTTGATGGCCCAAGGTTTTGGCAAACTCGGCTGCTTTTTCTTTAATGATTGGTCCTGAAAGTGGAAGATTTTTATCCCGTCCCAATTTCAGCTATGGCAGAACTGCTTCTGTCTCCATACCTACACCCTCTAGATTTTTTTAAAGAAAATCTCCACTTGTTTGGTAAAGTTTAAATATTGAATCCCAGTTTTTCAAACTTGTAGAAACTGAACTCGGAGCGATCTCATATTTCCGGGATACTTGTTTGTTCTTGATTCCTTTATTTACGTCTTTTAACAGATTAGTATTTTCTGAAAGTGATCGATTTTCTTTTACAGTGAGTAAATTACGGTATAGGTAAAACGTCAAGAGCTTTATAACTGTCCGAAACTAATTCAAAACTTGGATTGAAAGATTTCTCTGTAGTGTGCATAGATGATTCTGATTCCAGTTAAACTAATGGAGGTAGATTATGGAAACTATCAGAGTGCTACAGCAACAAACAAAACTATCAGAGTGCTACAGCAACAAACAAAACTATCAGAGTGCTACAGCAACAAACAAAACTATCAGAGTGCTACAGCAACAAACAAAACTATCAGAGTGCTACAGCAACAAACGCCTAAAAATGCTTCTAAGAAAACATAGCAATGCAAAAACACGGCCACTATTACTTCACAGAAAGTTTGTCGGCCGGATCTTTTTTCTAAGAATTTAGTTTGTTGTAGAGAAATAATTTTGTTTCTATTGAAACAGTTTTATTTAGAGAATGAGTGGGGCATAGAAAACATTGGTTATATAGAGAGTTTGGTTGTATACAAGTTGCTTGTAAGGATGCGACTGTAATTACTTGTTGACCCGTCGAAAGCAGTAGAACTCAACATCCTGTATGAAAGCATCCGTTCAAATTACTCAGCCGATCGGCTCACACATCGGTTATCAGAGACTTTATTTTCTGTCCAAGCCATTTGTAAATTTGTTTTCTAAACTTTTAGTTGTGTGGTAGCTTCCAACATTAAAATAGTTATGGCGTCCTAGATTCTAAGGTGAATATGAAATGAAATGAGACACCTGACTCGTCACGACAAGTGTTTCAGGCAACTCCTCAGTTCCGTTTGTTGTTCTTTTGAGCCATAAAAGAACAATTAATTGTCGATGCCGGTAACGGAGTGAAGAAAATTGAACTCTACATCTTGTGTGACTGGTGCTTTACTTTAAAGCTGGTGCTTAATATGTTTTACTACAACTTGCTCAGTTTATTGCATCTGTGAAGTAGAGATGTATTTAGGTGTGACAGACAGTGTTTTTTTAACTACTTGATGAGGGGTACGAGTGTACTCCAAGTACACTTACTGCACTGAGTGTACTTTAAGTACTCCCTCTTAGGTCCTACCCAAAGAGAGGAGAGAAGAACTTTGACTATCGGTCAAAACCAGTCTATGTTAAAACTATGCCATTGCATTCTGTAAAAAGTCCCTATTACTTTGACACTAGCACGGCTTGTTGCATCTAGTATTCTGCAGGTAAAACAGCTGACTTGAAATTGTCAAAACACCTCTAGATAATATTACAATGAAAAATTATTTTGTTTAATAAAATGCAAAAGAATTTGAAATATATAAAATGATGCCTACTTGGAATTTACATCAGCTCCTGCAGTAGTTTTTACAGTAAGGCGATGTTAATTTACTATTATCGTTTGATTTGATAATATTATAAATATAAATATGTAGAGTAATATGTGGATGGTGGTATTATTCTTAAACTTTCCTGCTGAAATCAAAGCTTGGTTTGGTGGTTTGCCATTGTTAGGTCAGAAGTTAGCAATATGACAGCAGCACCTGCTGCTCAACCTTACTAGTCAATATGACAGCAGCACCTGCTGCTCAACCTTACTAGTCAATATGACAGCAGCACCTGCTGCTCAACCTTACTAGTCAATATGACAGCAGCACCTGCTGCTCAACCTTACTAGTCAATATAGCAGCAGCACCTGCGAATTTCAATCTTACCTCAAACGGAGTGGCCACCGGTCTCTAAAGATCAACCGAATAAAATAGTTTAATATATTAGCAATTATATCTAGTTGCTAGGTTAGTGGTAGAGTATGTTACTTGAGGCCTCAAGATGGTGGATTCCAATGCAAGTAGCCACACCGATTACCCAACAACTTTAGCAATTTTATTCCAATTTAAACAATTTTTCTTTGAAATTTACAAATTGCAAATTCCTATGAAGTGTGTCATTCAATGTAATTTTTCATTTGATTTTTTTTATTTTATTTTTACTAAGAGAGAGAATATCTAGACGTCACAGTTTCCTATATCTCACTCACACAGAGAGGTTTGTAACGCCCAACCACTTAAAAGTAACAAATATTAAGATTAAATACTTGTGTTTATACCGCTGTCAAATCAACACTCTTAGACCATGTTTATGTTGTAATAAGTGACTGAATTCCAAAGTTCTAAAGGTGTCGTAAAATGACTCAAAATTGTCTGCCGTCTTGAATTATAATAGCGGAAACATTCCCAGGTAAGTGGACGTATATATAATAAAAGAAAACTCTAACGATAAGATTCTAGTGTCTTCAGTTTCCCAGATTTAATAATGCAGTGGGGGCTTACATTTTTTTTTTTTTTTTATGTATTACGTATATATGGCCACTATCTTGAAATTAAACTGGAGATAATAAAATGGTTTTTCAGGAAATGTTTGTCATAAGAAATCACTTATTTCCAAATTTCAAGGTCCTAGATTAAGTGTCTCTCCAAAATAACGGCTGATCATTAGAGACCGGGGTTCCACTCCTTATAAGGTTAGTAGTTTAGGTTTGTGCCCCGGTCTCTACAGATTCACCAAAATAACACCCAAACCAAGAAAGCAAGTACGTAAGTGTTTACTTCTTAGATACAGTGATCAATAGGTGACTTATGGGACTCGGCTTTTTAGCACGTTTACGGCCTGTTTTAAATTAAAAAATCCCTTCATGGAACATATACGAGTATCTATGCCATGAGAAATTACAAATTTTAAGGCCCTAGATCAAGTGGTTCTCAATGTATTAAAATATAAAAAAAAATATTAAGAAAAACTGCCATTTTGAATTAAAATGGTGGATCATAAAAAACCTTGCTCAGTGGACATCTCGATCAATAAAGGAATAACATATCACATTTGGCTATTCCGGCATTCACAATTTCCGAGATCTAGTAATAAGGCCGCCATTTTGAATTAGAAAGTCTGATTGTAAAATCCCTTTATAGAACATGTTAATGTCATAAGAAGTAACTCATTTCCAAATCTCAAGGCCAAGTAGTTGGGGATGTAAAACAACTACACAAGTCAATAGAAAATTGCCGCCACCTCGGAAAAAGGGGGGGGGGGGGATCTACAAAGCCTTCGATAGCGAGGCCACATGATAGAGCAAGTTTTGTAGCAAAATTCGGGATTCTAGAATCAGCAATTTTGGACATGAAGTGATTCGGTGGATTCTTGCCTTTAAGAAGCACATTATGGCAGCTATCTTGACAACGAGTTAGTATTAGTGGATGAAACTATACCAGTATTTTTAATAGGGGGATACATGAGGCCAAGTGAAAGAGCCTTTAAAGAACATACACACGAGTTGACGTCATCTTGTAACACCCATTATTATTATTTTTTGAGAGTTAGGGTTTAGTTACGACGATTTTGATTAAAAAATCTAAAATGTAGTCCATTTAAATAGGAATCTAACGATACAAGCCGTTTTCCCGGGAAAATCTAGTTCCTGAGATAATAGCCTTTAACGCAGTTGGTGAGAGGCAGGGTTCGACTCCCCGGCGAAGAGAAGTTTTTTTTTTTTATATAATGTTCGAAAATTTGAAAACTAATAAATGGGTAATACACTGGGCTAAGTAATTATGAACTCGTATATGAGAAAGGACTGATTGTATATTTATTAATTCTAACGGTGCTGCATCCATTCCATGACTGAGGCTACTAATCTAACGAGGAGAGTGATTACAGAAGAAACTTACACAACTTACAATATTGCATCACTAAAACCAAATGGATGCATCAACCTAATTTAGAAGTAAAACATATTTTTCTATCTTCTGGAACAAATTCATCTACTGCTTAGACATTGTATGCCCTTATAATTATCTGACCAAAAACCACTTGTGTGGTAAAAAAATCACCCTGCTAAGTTTATGGTCCAAAAAAGTTGTGAAATCAACTTTCTGTCCCGCCAAGTGATGTTGGCACTTTCTCCTGACCCAACACTGTCAACTTAGATACTTATCAGCTTCTTCTCCTTGGCGGTGTGCCATGCCATTTCATGAAATTGGAATTTTAATATTCTTCAAACACCAATACAATTTCTTGTTTCACCGTCATGTTTGCCACATGAGGTTTGTGTGGAAAGATAGTTGTTCACCTCATAGTCTTAGTTCTAGACAACTAGTACTAATATATAATATGTAGGCGCATATTGGAGAGGAAAGCCTTTTAACAGTGTTCTTAAAGGATCTTCTCGATGCCACAGTGATCATTGATGTAAATCTTTCCCATTATCTAAAAGCAATTAAAATAGCAACAAGTAATATACAAATTAAGCTTTCAAGGAATGACCCCATGCAACTACTGCTTTTTTTGCAGACGATGCGTGGAATACAACCAGGTAACTTTGGGTAGTACTGCAGGCACACCGCCAAGGAGAAAATGCTGATAAGGATCTAAGTTGACAGTGTTGGGTCAGGAGAAAGTGCCAACATCACTTGGCGGGACCGAAAGTTGATTTCACAACTTTTTTGGACCACAAAGTTGGCGGGTTGTTTTTTTTACCACACAAGTGGTTTTTGGTCAGATTTCATGACTTTGTGTACGGTTCCTAAGGAAGGATTCTCTAAACTGTTTATTCGCACACATTAGAGTCAAATAAAAGTGAAGTTAAGAGCTTGACAAGGTCTGTGGAGATTGGAGAACTACGAGACCTGTGACATTGAAAGAACTTAACATTCTGATAGTAAGAACCTAAAAAACAAAAATATATATAAAAATAATAATAACAATAAAATAAAACCATAGAAAACAGAAATATGTATAAATAAACAAATTACTCCCCCTTTAACTCAGAAGAGTAAGGTTGAACTAAACCTACAGCTAAACCAGCGTAGGAATGAGTTGAGGGGTTGTAGGGGGGGGGGGGGGGGGGGGATGCATCATTAAAATCGGTTCAGTAGTTTAGTCAATGTAAAATGAAGGAAGAATAAGAAGAAGTATCAATGCTACCATTTTAAAACCTATTTTTCTCTACTTCTACTTGACCGATTTTGACCCTTTTTTTATTTTGATCTACAGGACACAGCCTTCAAAAATATTTAAAAAATATTTAGGTAGCTTGTACGTATTTCATGCTGCAGACCCTCAAAAACCCTAGTTTGTCACCTACACTATATATACACTGGCAGCTTTTGTGAAATTTTGACTTGGCGGGGCGGAACGCAGCTGCGTTCATAAATAAGTCCTTGAACAAAAGCAAGAAAATGAGTTGGCCTGTCAGTGTGAGCACCTTCTTGCACTTTCAGACCTAAATAAAGAATTTAATTCTGCTTACCTTAAAGTCTTAATTAAAGCTAAAAGAAAAACTTACAATAAACTTAGTGCATTCAAAGCTGAAATACTTATCAAAATCTAACGGTAAGCAGAAAGCTAAGTGGGACTTAGTGAAAAAGAGACCAAATCTGTTAAATTAGAGCCTCGGCCAAAACATTTAACCAGTAATTACTTTAACAAATATTTCTGTAGCACAGATAATCACTTACTTCATTCCCTCACTCGTCAACAGATCCAGCCTCTACTCGTTGTTTAGTCCAGCCTCTAGCGTTGTTTAGTCTCATAGTTTATAAGCACAAAATTAGTCAGTCTTAATTATAATTTTCACATTTTTAAAGTTTCCTGTATAGTTTATTTTTAAATTCAGGCACCATATTAATTTATTTTGTTATGTATAAATTTCACTAAAATTAGCGTAGTACTAAAATTTAAGTAAAAGTGGCACGGGTCCCCTGTCAGGACAATACGGGCACAGAATTGAAGTATAATCACGTACGATGTCAAACAGTGACTGATTCTCTTGATAAAAGCAAGAAATGTAGCTAGAAAAATCCCTAGCTTCCAATTGCACCCACATCTATCTCAATTTCACAGTTACCGAGGGTTAAGTAATTCACAGTCAAGAGACTTTTACGGTGTAAATGATCTCATATTAACCTAAATCCGATGTTATTATTGAGGCTCTAAACTGCTGTTATTAATAAATGTGTCTTATCTGGCATTTTTCCTTATCAATTAAAAATATCCCTGGCTAAACCTCTATTTAAGAAAGGTAACGAGGATTTTATGGAAAACTACAGATCGGTCTCAATTATTCCAGTAATCGGTAAAATATTTGAAGAAGTAATCAAAAGGAAAATTACCTGATTTGTAAGCATAACTTGATGCAAGTTATATATTTTGAATGGAATAACTTATTGTCATTTCATCAATACGGCTTTAGAGCTGAAAGCACGTCGACTTGACTTTCCGACTTGGTCCAGACAATATACCAAGTATGCAGCCCCTTCCATGTGACTCCATCAAGTCAACAACCTCCAGCATTGTGCAATAAGTTCCCAAGCTTGCAACTTATTAAATCCTATCTTCTGGATAGGCTTCAGCTACAAGTTGTCCTAATGGTCTTTCAGATGGTAAAAACTGTTTGAAGTCCCACAAGGGTCAAAACTCGGACCACTACTTTTTCCGATCTATATAAATGACCTAACTCTTGTCTTCAAAGCAAGTTCATGACTAAACCTAAAATATTAAGCGAGACTAGAATTTTGCTAAATGAAGCTCGGGGGACAGGCTCTCGCTAAGCTCTTAGTACTTAATGCCTCCAAAACTCAAACTATATATTTTCCATTCAGTACTAAATTACAGCCGACAAATGTTTGTCTCCTCGGTTTAACAATAGACTCAAAACTAAGTTGGACCTCACACACAGCCGCAGTCATACATCCAATAAGCTTTACCCACTCACAGTACTGACTGATTCAACATCTACTCTAGAATAACTTGACTGTAATTCAAGTCTGGGGGAGTTCTACTCATCTGAAAAGTGTACTCACAACTCAGAAACGTGCCCTGAGAATCATCACTAAAAGCGACACCTAGTGAGCCTATTATTTACCATTGTACATCATTCTAGTTCCGATAGATGGCGTTAGGAGTCACGTGCGATGTCCAGGAAGGCTTCTATTTGAAAACATACAAAAGAAAACCTCAAAACGTCTATAGACGTATGTAGGCTGTGGAAGGCACTTTTTGATTAAGTCCATAGACGTTTCAGTCTAATTAAGGCACTTACTAATTACATCCATAGACCTCTACAGTACCGAAAGGGTTAATATAGAATAAAAACAAAAAATTACATTAAATATATATTTTCTTTATTTATTTATTACGACCATATGTACAATTTTTATAAGTACAAACTAAGTTGTGTACATACAATTTTATATATATACTTTAGATATACATATTTATAATTTATACATTATACATATATATATCGGATTTAATTATATTTATTTTATAGCGTTTATTAAAAAAAATAAAATAAAATAAAACTAAGGACCGACCTTTTTTCTTTTAAAATATATAATTAAACGGTTTAATACATAATTAAGTTACAATTAAAAAAATATGTGCTATTATCACATGTGCTTTATTTTTGGTAAAAAATAAAAATTATATAGCCCATTTTCTATATTATATAAGATAATTTCTTTGACAACGTTATAAAAGTAAAATAATTCGACCAAAAAAAGTGACAATAATAGCAGCTTTATTCATTACTTAGTTTTAATAAAAGAAAAATATATTTTTTTGTTTTTAAAATCTATACAACGATTACAGTAAGGCCCGAACACAAGATGTCTTTATAAACAGGCTGTGCAATATATTACAAAGTCTCACTAATTTAAAACTTTTTTTTTAATTTTCATTCTGAAATAAAAATAAAATAAATAGACATTTTAAAAATCAAATGATTTTTCACAATTTTGTTTCTTTATTAAAGATGCAGTTAAAAGTAAAAGTAACTGCCAAGTGGGTATTTGACAGGAAGGATTGTTAAGAAAGTGCCGAGGAAGCTTTGCCTGCTGTCGAATGCAGCAGTTTGTAAACGGCACGGACACTGCGACGGTGCTCAGTCAACTCACACTAACATAACTCAGGCCGGATATTCTCCTTTCACTCAGTCTAACCTTTATTCTGCTTCTTTACCATCGTGCCCCAACACGGAGGTAAAAATTAATTTATTTCTTCAGACCAGGTGTCAATTTAAGGATGCCGATACAAGGTGACCCAAGCCTGGTCTGTCTCAAACTGTGACACGTTCAAGAGCATCGCTTTCCTCTAAACAATAGAACCAGGGTTTAGACATCAAGTCTGAAAATGATTTGCACAAAATCTAAAACACTCACAGATAGAGACGCTAACACAAGTCAGTTCCTCAACAAACCGTTGTCTTGTTTCATCGTGTTTCCTCCATACCATCATCTGTACACATTGTACGTCTGTTTGACAAACCCAGCCGATATTCCAACTTCTAACATACATAAGGGAACTTTTGTGAAACATTATAGTCATCAAGTTTACAAAATTCAGAAAATGCTTGAATTAATAATAATAATAATAAAAAAAAAAAAAAAAAAAAAAAATGGTCTCTTATTTAATTATTTGTTTTTCCAAGTTCTGTAATAAAATCCATTTATTTGAAGAATATTTACCTATTATTAATGCAGACTTTGTGACAAGTGTACAGAACCCACTCGACTGACTTTAACCAAACTCAAAGTGACACGCCACCGTTTTTTTTTTTAATTTGGACGGTAAGTTATTTAAGTACTTCGATTGAGAAAATTTAAAAAACGGTGGGAGCTGTGACACGGCCCGATCATTTAGTACGTCGTCAAGTCACTATTCTGCACAAGTCATCTCAGGTGAGTAGCAGACGCTACAAACATGTTTAATCCAGGTGGTTACAGCTGGCAAGCGTATCAAACTGTATACACTCAAAGTTATATATCGACCTGCAGATCCATGAAAACCTCAGTATTGCCGGGGTTCCCGGTGCAAAGTAACTTAGTGTTCTCCAAGCATGGACGTCACCGTCGACTGTCCGATCCACAAAACAGTCAAATTTAGCGATGCAATATTTTTCTGATAATTTTGCTGGTTTTCAATGAGAACGAAACTGTGACGAGAGTCCTTGAACCCGTGGAGCCGCTTTATCGAGTAGCAGCCTGTTCGCCCGGCCATCAGGCTTCTCTCCTGACTCGTCCAGTACGACAGTCTCAAACAGCATAAGTAATCGCTTCGTTACAAGAGAACGGAGCCGACAATAATTCTAAAAGAAAACTTAATTACATAATATTTTCCTCTTGTCCTAATATAATACAAGTGCACGACGTCTCCCCAATAATGACAAAATATAACTATGTACAATTAATATTTTTCTTTTTTTTATAATTATTTAATTTAATTTTATTAAATTCATTTGTTTAATATTATTGGATAAATATACATTTCTCTTGTTTGAAGAGTGAACTGTACAGCGTATTATGATACAAGCTTGCAAAGTGAAAGGCAAACAGATAAAAACAAAATATTATAAATACAAAATAATAACCATAAAACCTAAAACAAAAATGTCCGGATATATCTCCCCGATTAACGCTCAAAATGTTTTACAATTTATACTAAACCTTTCAAAATGTCGCCGATATAGCTCAGCGGTACAACTAGTGGTTTTTCCCCCATCCAGGAATACATTTTTATTTTCCACATGTCGGACCATATATATACCTTAAGGTAGATAGATTGTTACTCTGTACATATAAACTTAAATATAAATTTACACTTGTGTCTGTTGGTAAAACAAAAATGAAAAAATCTGGGATTTTTTCGGCCCGATTATTTTTCTTCCAAAAATTGAAAGGAGTGTGTACACTACACGAAGGCGAAGCTCTGGATGTCTAAGCTTCACCAGCAGCGGAGACCATGTACACAAACTATCGACATGCAGCATTAACTGTGGCCATGTGATGTACAACTGCTCATTTCTCTTAAACTATGTCTACAACAACTTCCCGATACGCATTTTCCATTAAATTTAAAATAAAAAACAAATAATCAATCGTGTCGAAAAATCGTCCGATTTGATTTGTGCGTCCATCACACACACAAATATGTAATAAACATTATATTGAAGTAGTAATAGTGATAAAATGAAAAGAAGAAAACTAGGGATTGTGGCAAGTTTTTTTTTAAACGAACGATGAAGTAGGAAAGATAAAAGACAGACGGGTTTCTACTCCTGGCCGAAGCCCTCGGTCTCCTCGATGGCAAAGTTGAGTTTCTCTACGAGCTGGTCGTAACTCTTGTACGGAGGCAGGTCGAGTCTGTTGAAGCAAGTGTGTGAACGGGGCAGCCACGTTTCTTTTCCTACCTTCTCTATGCAGAACCTCTGAGGACCGTTGGAACCTACACAAGATAACAGTATTAAGAGACGGGAGCGAATAAGGAAAGGAGAGTAGAGTGTAAGAGGGGACGAGTGTTTTAGTTACCCATGAGTTCGGCGAATCCTCCGACGGGGACGCGGCAGGTTCCCGTGACGAACTGGAGCAGCCGGGCTCTCTTCTCGCTGTCTGCCTGCCTCACAAACTAACACAACACACCGTCTTATTAAACAACCACACAGGACAGACATTATACACATCCTACACATTATATTTACAGACATTTAGGTAAACATTGGGTCGCTTCCTTCACACTCAACATTGTGTTTTAATCTACACATCTCTTTAACCTCAAACCATTCAAAGATTGTTAATCATATATAATGTACTTCAGTTATAAGAATCTATTTATTAATTTCAGCATATTCAATCTAAGAAAAATAATTGATTTTTCACATTCTCAAAACTACCTTCGTCATCATTAGCGACTGAATTTCAGCCTCATGTAGACAGTATCAGTATATTATTAAAAAAAAATCATCGGTCGCTTCCAAAAGTGAAATGCTTTTTAAAAACTAATACTGGTTGCCTGAGTTACTTGGAGGAGAGTGTAATCCATAAATACAATCATCCCAATTGTAAATCCTTAACATTAATTATAAATTCTCTAAAACAGATTAAGAGATTTAGAAGTTAATTTTATTATTTTTGAAGAGTTAAACACTTTGTTTTTAGGGTGTCATGGATCATGCTCACAACTCTTATGGCGAAGGTGATGTCTGTCTGTCCGTCACACTTAGTTTCAAGCTAGAGTTGAAATTTAAAACACCGGGGCAACTTTTAGACCCATGCATAGGCAAAAGATAAACAAGTTTGAAATTTGCACATGTGCATTTTACACAAATATGATAAGCTCAAATATTTGTAGTTTTTTAAATTTTCGAGTAGGGTATCAAATGAAAGCTACTAAAGAGTAGGTTGAAAATTTACAAATATAAAATTATCTAAACATTTTTTTAAAGCTTTTTTCTTTTATTGTATGTATAAGTAAAAATATTCCAAAATAGTCTCCCCAGCCACTCCCATAAAGGCTGGTCCTAAAATTGTGAAAAAATTCATAATATTATCTTTTATTACACCAATGAAAATATAAAATAATAATTTACCTAGTTGTTTCCCGACAAAAAACATGATGGCCCACTGGTAGATCTAACCAGGGACCTCTTACTCCAATCAGGGCTTTTTTTATTTGTTTTTTGGGTCTTGCATCTAAATTTGTTTATATTTTTTACTTTCATATAGGGAGGATGGGGAAATAACAAAATGTTGTTTCATAATATGGTAACGTATATTATGCTTAATAACCTACGAAACCCTAATAGCACTTGAATACAATTATTACCCTGTGATTTTTCTCAATATGTTTTATTGACACCTTTTCAGGGGAATACAAGTTTTTAAGTTTTTATTTCCGGGGGTTAAAAAAACAACAAAAAACCCAGAGACATAGATAGACCAGGTCCATTGAGCAAACCCGAGTTAGGTGAAGAATTCTCTCCCAGATTCTTCTGTAATCTGAGCAGACTGACCGACTCACAAGTCAGTTGAGAGGGAGTGCCTTCAACTCTTCTAAGGGAAACATTGGCATTTCAAAGGTTCACTATCTAAGACGAGCTAACAGGGGAGCAGGAGTTTCATCTTGCTCTTCCCAGGATCTTTGAAAATCTCTTAACAAAGACTTTTTAAAGTGATGCTGACAACGCAGCGAGATATACCAGCCGCAGGTTCCAAGACAAGGGATTACACTGGAACCCGGTCTGGCCTGTTGCTCTGCAAATTCATTTGCTTCTAGCCCACAGTGTCCTGGAACCCGTACTAGGAGGATACTACTGGAAGAGGAGACTAAGACTTACCTGCCAGAACCAGAGGACCTGCTTGCTGGTGCGAGTGTAGTGCCTGTACACGGAGTGTCGCTGCCAGTCCTCGACGTCTATGTCCTGCATGCCGCACAGCATCAGTTCCAGCTCTCTCTCGTCAAAGTACTTCAACCACTCCAGCGGAACCACTTCGTTAAAACCTTCCAGGAACGCCTTCGTCTGCTCTTCCACTCCTCGACTCATACGCCAGTCCACGATCAACCTCAACAGTAAAATCAACCTCAGCAAACCAACACAATTCTCACAGCCCCCGAGTCGTGCACCTGCCCATCCACGTCATAAACGCCAACACACTCCGACCAAAAATTCCCTCTCAAATTGAAAAATAACTGAAATACCTGCCATACCTAAATAATAATGGAGGTGTATTCAAGTCTCATCACTTGGAAGCTAAGTCGTTTGTTCAGGTTACGCTACCCAAGATATTTCTACTGCCGTCGCTACAAGTTGCTAGTTATCAAGCATATGCAGAGATAAAATTGTTTTAAAAACTTAATGCTACGTTGTGAACCGTACAAAGTTCTTTTCCAAGCTAAATGCTTACAAGGCTACGTCAGGAGACTAGTAAATACTTGAGTAGTAGATTCAAGCTGAAAGTATTCGAGGTGGTAAGTTTCTGTAAACTAAAGAATTGTCGTCTGTTTGTCCTTCAGAAGGTTGTGGGTCCTCGTCCTGTTTCCTTTCTCTTAATAATTCCAACCTTCCTAACTTAAATCCCTCAAATCAGTAATTAACCTCTTTTCCCTCTCTTGAAGATATGTTAAGTATCTTCATTTTTTTGTTATAAATTATATTTTCTGAAGCTATCATTTTTCTTTTTTTTTTAAACAAGAATAACTTGTAACTTGCAACAGATAATCTCTGTACTTTGTTCAACTTTTATTGTTAGACCTTTATTTTTATTCGACGAGTTAGTAATTACTGTTAATAGTTTTACTGTTATCTCTATAATTCAGTGGTCAAAACTCTATTTTAAGTTAGTAATTTATTTGATCATGTATGGGTCTAGCGGTGTAACAGTGCAATGTTTGACTACACCGTGGGCAAGGCTATTCATTAATAGACGCATCCATTGATAGAATTTGCCAGATTGGTTGGGGTCACCTGAACCAGATGTGGTATAGGGGGGGATGTTTGTCTAGGAGGCACCTTAATAGTAGATTATTGACAAGGCCCACCCCCGTCTGCTCTGATCAAGGCTAGGGTGGGTAGCAGTGGCTCTTAGTTGTTTAGTCTTGTATGTAAAATAAATATAAATATACTCTGAGTTCTGTCAACAGTAGACCTCTATTCCGAAAAAAACACCTTATACATAAATTTAATGGCTTGAAGGATCCATCCTAAACTTCAAGAAGATAAAAAAAAAATCTAAAAGATATATTTTAATTTTTTAAATAGGGTAAGATGCAGAGTTATACTGCTAACCTGTACGGTAGTTGGAACTATTATAATAAATGTTATAGTAGATAGAACATGTGAGGATGTTACACGTGGTTCGTACAGATTTGAACATATCCTGATTAAGGGATCAAATATCACCTTTTTTAAAAAATATTAAAAAAGTGTTGATATTAATGAGCCCTGAAAACTGGAGTTAAGAATTACCTGAGGTATTCTTCCTTGTTGGTTTCGTCGACTCGGATGCGGTCGCCTCCTTCCTTGAGCTCGTGGTGGATGACCTGGCCGAGGATCTCAAAGTCGACACTGAAGAACACCTCGAGGCCGCAGTCGTCGATGTTGTTGTCCCTCACCCAGATCAGAGAGTTGTAGAACTCCGGGTCGATACTCTCGATGTCCTTCATCGTCAGCTTCTTGTTCAGCATCCTCTTGTAGAACGGCATCGTGAAACCCGAGTATATGAACCTTCCGTGGTACAGTGCCTGCACAAAAATAAAACTCCTCTTTTAAAAAAATGCAGTCGGCACTAAGAAACCGTGAGTCCGGTCCGGTACATCGCACGTAGCGCAGTTGTTTATTTTTTCCAAAAGCAATCATGTTCCAGCACGATCATGCCTAACAAAATCTAATCTTGTGGAATATAAAATTGTAGCCTCGGATGTATAAATATGTAATGAGATAAGGAGTTAGGTACTGACCATGGCGATGAATCTACCGATGAACTTGAAGTAGAGGAGATGGTCCGGGTTGACGTAGGACGCAGGGTTGATCTGAAGACTGTAGTTGGACTTGTTGGCGTACTCAAACAGACAGTACATGGGGTTCAGCACCTCGTGACTCACCAGTAGGAACCACTCCCTGCAACAAAACTCTTACTTACAACTCTCTCTAGTCGCCTGGCTCACTAGATCGCCTGGCTCACTAGTCCTCTGCCTCACTAGATTGCCTGGCTCACTAGATCGCCTGGCTCACTAGACCGCCTGGCTCACTAGACTGCCTGGCTCACTAGACTGCCTGGCTCACTAGACCGCCTGGCTCACTAGATCGCCTGGCTCACTAGACCGCCTGGCTCACTAGACTGCCTGGCTCACTAGATCGCCTGGCTCACTACATCGCACTATGACCTTCCCTCGTCCGATACTAGTTCCCTTAAAAATATTGAAAATCGCATTTCAAAAATCCCCCCCCCCCATGCCATTTGCAAAAAGTCAAATTTGTGCAATTCTAATAAATGAGAGATTGACAAAGGACTCGTTAAGTGCATTAAAAGTTGTAGTATTGCTTGTTGATGAGTTGTAGTGTGCTTCATGATTCCTTGGGCTTTCGAAAGCCTTTCCAAGGAATCATAACTTTAAGTCTCGAGGCGAAGCAAGGGTTATAAGTATTGCTCTGGGAATTATGTCTTATTGCTCTCGTAGTGTGTACAAGATTTTACCATCAGAAGGGAGAAAAAAAAAATACAAATTTATAACACAAGATATTCCTTATTTATCTATTTTAGTAACTTTATATTTAAATAAAAAACGAGCAAATTAAAAAAAAAAAACTAATAAATTTTACTAAAAATAACGCAATTAATAGAACATTTACTCAAAACACGGAGCGTTTTAAAACAAAACAAAAAATATTTAAAAACAGCTGATTACGAGTCATGTTTGCAATAAACAGTGTTGCCAACTTAAATCTTTGTAAAATCCGTTTAAACGCAGTTCTTTTACTACAATTAAGTAGGCTGCACTGAAATACAAGAAGTTATGTCATAACTCCCTGTGGCTCGACCAGGCAGGTAAAATACAACACCCTACAAACCAGCCAGTACTTCTTCTCCCACCTGGAGCTAAAACAATTTATAGCAACAACAGGATGGGATGGTAATCTTCTAGTAAGGTTTACATAGAAAGCAATTTAAATATGTATTATGGATTATGATACAAAATATAGCAAACTAGCTGGATACCCGTGCTTTGCTACAGGGTATGTTATTTTCAATTTGACGGGTGTATAAACTACCATCAAGAAACATTTAAATTATTTTACTAAGTGAGAATATCTAGATTCTATCCCTTCCCCTTATTTCTATACCCCCTCCTCTTTGACAAGGTAATTTGCTAATATCCCATATTAGTAATTGATTCCAACTACTGAAGAAAAATTCTTAAAAGATAACTGTCCGGGAAAAGCAGTGGTATATTCTTTCTGACCCCCCCCCCCCCCCATGTCTATACCCATCCCTTGGTTGAAATTGGAATTATCTTTTATTAATTTACGTGCTTACATCTAAAATAAGAGCTATTTCTCAAGTATTAACTTCCTAACTTTAGAAGATTGGTCTGGACTCAATTCCCCATTTTTCTTACTTTGTCCTTATATTCCCCTTAGGGATAACATTTTAGAAAATCCCTATCGGCAGTTATCAATATAACTTAGAAATTATTATACTACGTGTACACTCGTAGGTTTTATTTTAGTATTTTAAAGAAGTGGTGATGATTATGTTAGTAAAGTTTTGTCTAAACCCTTTCGGCACTGTAGAGGTCTATGGACGTAATTAGTAAGTGCCTTTATTAGACTGTAAACGTCTATGGACGTAATCAAAAAGTGCCTTCCACAGCCTACAGACGTCTATGGACGTTTTGAGGTTTTCTTATGTATGTTTTCAAAAAAAAACCTTACTAGACGTCGCACGTGACTCCTAACGCCATCTATCGGAAATAGCATGATGTACAATGGTAAATAATAGGCTCACTAGGTGTCGCTGGGGTTAATATTTCTCAGTGATAGAATAAAATGAAAGGGGTTACAACTCTAGCAGGGCGGGTGACTCATATTACTTGCGCCGGCCCCGCGTAATATTTTTTTTAAGGCAAATGAGGTCAGCGAAGGTCAAAGTCTATTGTACCTTCTTACGTTCATCCTTGAGCGTTTTCCCTTTTTATAAAGCTTTTTTTTCTTTTTTTTTTCTCCGAAATAATATTTATGTCTCTTAAAAACTTAACTTAATTTTTATACAATTTATGTAAAAAAGAGTAGTTTAATCATATTTTTTCTTTTTTCTTCTCTTTGTCCCCTATGGTTTAGATATTAAGTTTCATGTTTCAATAAACTCAACAAAAAAAATTAAATTAAATAAAATTAAAAATAGTTTAACTTCGCCGTTGCCGGTCCAAAGCCTGGATACGAAAGAAGGCTAGGACTTATTATTATTATTATTTTTTTTTTCGTCATGTTTGAAAAATTATCAATGCATTGTATAATATGAAATATGTCAAAAATAATAAAGAAATGAAAAAAAGTTATTTATACATAAAAAAAATACCAGTTATTCATAAAATGTACATTACTTTTACTTTTTTTATGTATATATAGAATTGAAAATTATTAAATTAACATCTAAAATTAATTAAAAATAAAAAAATAATTATAGATGAATGTAAAAAAGTAATAAAACAAGAACTATCCTAATATGATAAAAAATGTGGGAGATATAAAATAAATAGTGTGAAAGCGTTGAAGAATGGATAGTTTTGTGTGAGGGTTGAAACGACTCAGGCTGGGGAAGGCCGGTCATAAAATACGGCCCCGTCTGTGGAAGCCTACTTTTGATATCTACCTCAGTACCGAAAGGGTTAATATCTAAAAATAAATATAAATATTTTTTGACAGCGATTGAAAACTAATTTCTTTAACAATTCTTCTTTCAGAAATTTCCACAAACATAAAATATTGCCAGTAGCTTCTTCTGCAATTTTGGTTAGATAAATTTTTTATAAAAAATAAATTAGAATTTTGAAATCTATTTAGAAGCCCCGTTCTCCGCCCCATATAAAGCTACCAAAACGTTTTATAGCCTATATTACCCGCAGAATTGAGCTTAACATTATACTCAAGAACCACCAAACTCTATTCAGCCGTTTGGACATGACTGACGCACAGACAATTCATTGTCAGGACTACTCATTTACTGGAAATACAAAAGTTGAGCCCAATCGGATAAATGTACAACAACACTTATTAGTTTGCTATTCATAGATATATTTTTCCATTTTACCCCCCTAAATGTACATAACAACAATTACTGTTCAGAACCGTAAGTGCCAGATGTATTGATGTATTATATTTAGTTTCATTTTAGTATAATTAGTTTTTTTGTGAAAAGACAACGGCTCCCCGGCAATCGAAGTATTTTATGATGACAACCGGAAAAAAGTAAAACGGGAGTCGCTTTCGAGAAGCTGAGAAGAACCGAGCGATTTTCAGATATTTTTAAATAAAAAAAATATATTTCTCTAAAAGGGTCGAGTCATTGTTGTAGCGACAATTACTGTACTAGCATTTCAACGGTATGCATCATGAAGGGTTTTCATTACTTTGACACCCAGTACCCCTGTGTACCAAAGTTCTAATTTTGTAATCTCATGTAGGCAGTGCCTGGACCTTGTTTTGAAGGAAAAATGTGTAAATATTCGTCAAATTGGGATAACACTGTAGATTTGTATAAAAGACATACCCTCATACAGACACTTCTTTTTATATAAGATGTAGCTATATTATTCCATTTTACCCCCCTCCTGAATGAAAATATGACAAAACTGTACATAACAACAATTACTGTACTCTTATCAACGATATGCATCATGAAGGGTATTCATTGACATTTGTACCGCGTACCCCTGTGTACCAAAATCAAAATTTTGCAAAATCCTTTCGTAGTGGGTGTCTATGATATGAAGAGTATATGCTCAAAATGTCAAGTCTCTCGTTTAAGCAGATTTTGCTGTGCGTTGATTCTATGTCTGAATCAGGACTTTGGCGCTGATATTATAGATAGATGTACGGGAGTTACAGACAATCAATGTGATTTTCAGGTTTTCATGACCCAAACAGGGGTGGAAATATTGCAAAGTGAGCCTTCAATTTTTACTTTAGACCGCATTACTATCAATTCAATTAGTTCCAATATACAAGCAAACAAACTGCACTACTTACTAGAAACAATTATTTTTCTTCAATAGTCAAAATTTGATCCATTTTAGAAGATTGTACTTTTTGTGTACCGGGTACATTTTGAAAAATATTATACACATATATATAAATGTTTATTTAAGAACAAGCAGGAGATTTGATGAAGGGTGACTTTTGAAATGATTTTTTCTTTACACATACCGGCAACCCGATCCAGGGACTCTCTGTATATAAATCTAAATTGTTTCTTGGAGTTAAAAATAAGTGAGTAAGTTTTGCAACACACTCATTTCTCAAACTCACTCCACAAATTGCAACTATCAATTTTTTTTTCTGATTTGAAAACGGCAAAACTGTAACAAACATTGTGCAAGTTGAAAGACGTAACTACAACACTTGCTGTGAACCAACGAGTGATTTTGTTTTCTTAGGGAAGAGTTTGATACCTGGATACTCCTCCGTAGTCGAGGCCTTCTTCTCCCCGGAATATGATGTAGAGACGTCGCCTGAGCTCGTAGGCAGGCAACCTCATGATCTGGTGGTACGAGTCCTCGAACAGGGTGTGCCTCGTAACTGTGATCTTGATATGGGACGGCAGTACGTTGGACTGGCACAGGTACCTGAACTGACTCAGTTTCCACCTGAACGATCTCTCGTAGGCACGTGGCACTCCGTACACTCCCTTCGGACCTTTCGGCATACCTGGTCTCGGGTCCTGCAAACACCCAAA
Organism: Gerris lacustris; assembly: GCA_951217055.1. Taxonomy (NCBI): domain Eukaryota; kingdom Metazoa; phylum Arthropoda; class Insecta; order Hemiptera; family Gerridae; genus Gerris; species Gerris lacustris. Next base: position 394,924 of record OX578278.1, on the reverse strand, counting down.
CAGACATTCATATACACACGTGTATACGTACATGGCTACCCATTTATAATAGTCACTAAAAATATTATTTACTCGTCGATAAAAATTGAAATTTTGTAAATTTCATAGTAAAGTTGAATAATAATATTTGATATTGAGTAGAAGCCCTCATATCCGGACCGCAGCATGGTCCCAACACAAAAAAAGTAAGATAATCCGAGGAACAAAGAAAAGTGAATATTTCAGAGTAAAAATGACATATTTATTATTAAAAATCAATTTGCGTACTCTAATCTACATGTGTATATTAGAATATTCATACTAATGCTGTTAAGGAATTCAAAGTCTTTCAGTCTGTTTTTCCAATCTTTACTTGTTGTTGCACCGACTGCTAACTCTCAAGCTAGTTTTAGAACGGACTCATCTTGGTCAAGCCGTTGAACAACATCTGACTTCTACCGTAATGTACACACAACCCGTTTTTGTTTCAGTTAAGCCGCCATATTCACTAAAAATATAGCGCAATACTGGATTCTAAATATAGAATGGACCGCACGATAATAAGGGGGTAGGGCAGCTAACTTGTTTTTAAACAAAATAAGGTTATTTTACTAATTCTTGCCTTACAACTCGTCATCTTTTTAACTAATGTTGCCCATAGATTTTCATTTCATATCTCATTTACAAATAAATATTCAATGTAAGAGTTCTTTTTTCTCCTTAAAATAATTAAGAAGAAGTTATGAAAACAGAAAACAGAAGGGGAATGTAGAGCGGAGGTTAAGAAGCCTTCTTATACTGTTATCCAGAGGGCCTCTCCCCTCCACTAGAGACATTTATCTTTGCCTAGTTGGCCCGACCTTTTGTCCGGGAAAATCTCAAGCTCTCATTGGCTCGTCCCGCATTTGCTAGTTTTTGCCGCGCTGTTAACTCTAGTTGTGCGAAGACTGTAATAATATCCCTTAGTCTAACTGTTTATTAAGAAAAAGGTTTATTTAGTGCGATGTCATTGGGACAAAGGAAGGTCACACTTTTGTACACAAGTGATATTGCTAAGGAACAATGGACTAAATATCTCTCTGTCTTAATAGTTCTTTAGACAAAGGGATTCCACGTACTCTGTTGACTTTCTTCTATTAGGTAGAACTTTTTTTTTTTTTTTTTTTTTTTTTATACCCACCTTCCACCCGTGGCTGAAAGGTAGGAGCGCCTCGACAGCTTGGGCCATTGGCGCCTACTCTTTCTTAAATTTCTATTATCCGATTTTTGCTGTTTTCCTCTACGTTTTTTATTTAATATATCTCTTTTATTAAGCCCTTTATTCGCGTTTATGCCACACTGTGCAACAAATGCCCCCCCCATTATTATTGTAAATAAGTATTTATTCCGCTTCTATCATTTCTTCATTTACTTATTCCATTTTTTTTAATTTTCGATTTTATTTATTTATATATCCTTATTATTTATTTATTTTATCCATTTATTTTATTTTATTTATTTATTATTATTATTTTATTTTTTTATTTATTTATTTATTTATTTATTTTTATTTTATTATTTTTTTTTTTTTCCCCAAATATCAATATTAATACGTCCCCTCGGTCAAATTTCCTCCAGTATTCCTGTGATCTTTAGAAATTCTATAAGCTTGATCATTCCTTCCTTTGAGGCCATCATTATTTCTAGAGTTGCAGAAAGGCCCACTCTTCTTCTTTGATCTGCCAGCCCCTCACATTCCTCTGTGAGATGCTGGATGGATAATGGTTGCCCACATCGCTGGCATCCAGGTCTCATCCTTCCCAGCAGAAGATGACTGTGAGTTAGCCTGGTGTGGCCCGAAGCTACTCGTAGAAGCTTTATCACCTCTTGTCGACCAAACTCTTCAGGCAACACAATACTATTAAGACCTGGGAACAGTTTGGCAAATCCAGTATCTTGCCTCTGCCAAAGTGACTCCCATTGATTTATGATACTTTTCCTTAGTGCTCGGAACTGGTCTTCTAGGCGGAGTGGGGTAGTCACTGGGCCTTGAGACATCGCGGCTGCTCTGGCCTCCCTGTCTGCTTCCTCGTTCCCTTTTATATCCACATGTCCAGGGACCCAGAGGAGAACCATGCTTTTTCCTTTACTTTTGCTCTGATGGATTTCTTCAAGAAGAATTCTGACCAGCTGGTCTGCACTGAACACATCCTGTGCAGCTTCAATGTCAAAATTAGGTAGAACTGTCAGCTGTAGTAGTGTAGGAAAAAACAATCATTTTTGTTCAAGTTGAAGCTCATACTTTTCAGGCAAAACATCGATGCCGATTTCATGAAGGTCTCATGATTTTACGAGGCTGATTGTATCTATCAATAGTATATTTCAAGTTCACCGATAAGGATTTATCATCAACTTGATGATTATTTTGCAACACGAATATAAACTTTTATGTGTATTTACGTATGTCTATATAATTTTTGGAGTATTTTTTTTAACAATCCCATTCTTTTTTTCCCACCCGTAACCCCTTCTTTCCAACATTTCCTGTAAATCAATCTGTCAATTAGAAATATACGGGATGCTAAATACATGCATGCATGCACCTATGCAAGTTTTAAAAGAAGTTAGCGAGACAAGCGACTACTCAGTCGGTCCTATCAAATAGGTCACAATTTGATTATGTTTGCACTTGGAACGAGTGACGAGGAATGAGAGTGCTGTGTAGGTAGAATACAGCACACTTGCACCGTGAGGAGGTTCAAGACAGGGTGGTTACCTGGAAGGTGGTGGACCTGGTGTTGTGATCTACAAAGTAGCGAACTCCCTCCTCGGTGAGGCGCACCTCCCAGCCAGGTGGTAGAGGAGGTTCGTCTTGCTCCTGACCCTGTGTCCTGGGGTCCTCCCACTGTGTCGTCCTGTTCTTGTGGTTGACGTAGTAGACTCTGCCGTCCGGCTGCAGCCTCTTCTCCCACCCGCTGGGCAGCGGTTCTTCCTCCTTAGTACTGCCGGCGCTGCTAGAACCGGCGGTGGTAGCAGCCGCCACCGTATTACTGCTTCCTGGCACCGCCGGGTACAAGAACCTCTGACTACCCTGTTCAAGTCAGACACAACACAGATAACATACATTAAAACAGTCGGATACATAGTTTGATATAAAATAAACAACGAGAAAAATTGGAAAGGCTAAGCCATTATATAAAAGCAAACAAGATCGAGTGTACTCTTCAAGCCGTATTCCCCTCTCGAAACACATTAATCTATTCTACAAACAAAAATGATAGAGAGGCTTGAGTAAAATACTTACAGTTAAACTTGGCACTTTGGACACAAAGTGTACCCGACGTAACACATTAATCTATTCTACAAACAAAAATGATAGAGAGGCTTGAGTAAAATACTTACAGTTAAACTTGGCACTTTGGACACAAAGTGTACCCGACGTAACACATTAATCTATTCTACAAACAAAAATGATAGAGAGGCTTGAGTAAAATACTTACAGTTAAACTTGGCACTTTGGACACAAAGTGTACCCGACGTAACACAAGTAAGTACAATGTGTACATGATGTAACACAAGTAAGTACAAAGTGTACCCGACATAACACAAGTAAGTACAATGTGTACATGATGTAACACAAGTAAGTACAATGTGTACATGATGTAACACAAGTTAGTACTTATAAAGCACATTGTCATGCCAACCACAAGTCGCACTGACATTGCAGCTTATCAACTGTTTTCTTATTTTTATTTTTTCCTTTTTAAAAAGACATCATTAGAGCACTAATGTGCATGTAGGTAGCAACGGACATATCTTTACGCCCTTGCTTGTCATCTTAAGTTCTTGCAAGGGGTACTCTTGTACGGGCTTAACTCTAGCCGTTCTTTACTATATTTTTGAGCTAATATTTGTATAAAAAATGTTGAAGTGATACGGTCCAGATTGACAATGTGAAAAATTGATCTGTCAACACGATGATTATTGTTGAATACGTCTTATCTCTTGACAAAATATTGAGATTGCGTAAAGTATACCTGAAGACGATCTAAAGTCGATAACTTTTAAATCGGTAATTATTATAGTAGAGAAAAAACCGTAATCAATATTATGTAATGTTATAAAATTCAAAAGGTACGACGGATCTGAGGGAAGAGATAAGACATTACCTGTGTGACGACGTGTTCCCTCTCTCCCTGCCACTGTTGGAAGTGCTGGAGCCTCTCGGTGGACGGCCTCTGCCACGTGGTCGACCTGGTGTTGTGGTCGACGTAGTATATCCTGCCTCGTGGGTCTCTCCTCACCTCCCAGCCCTGTGGGAGGGCCTGAGGTCGCTCCCAGGAAGTACTGCGAGTGTTGTGATCCACGTAGTACCTCCGTCCGTACATGTCGAACCTCATCTCCCAACTACAACATCCCGTCCACAACAGTTATTAAGACAATGCTACTACGAATAACATGTTTGATGTATGACTCGGAGCTCCCCCTCCCCCTAGATTTTTCATAGGGATATTATTTATCATATAGAGAGGTCTGATCCGTTTTCACCTCGATCAGCCAAATAGTTCCCAAATTATTTAGCTTTTCAAAAGTCGATACTTTAAAAATGGCAGCAAATATCAAAACCAAATTCTTAGAAAATTATTTGTTTTATTTTATATCTGTAGTTATGCCGATCCAAGAATTTGACTTGGTCATTTAATAAATATTAAAAGGATAAAATATCCAGAAAAAAGGTGAAATATTTATCAAAAGAACAAGGTGCAAGGGAAATGTTTTCAAGTCTGTTTATAAACAAGTATAATTGGTGCAAATTTCACTGCTATTGGGAAATGTTTTAATTTTTTCATGAATTTTTACTGACAGCAAAAAAAAAATGGATTAATGACAAATTTATAATTTTCCGGGCAGCAAAAGTAAACTGGGGGAGTTGTGTGTCATTTTTGTTTTGATGTTAACATCAATAACAGACATTGTTATGAAAATGTTTTTTTCTTATAAAATGATTAACAACTTTGATTCTACTAATATAATACTTTGGTTGTACAAGCCTGCAACATGTTGCTGCACACCTCTGCCAGTTTTGTACTTACATACATGAAAAAGTTAAGGCTGTATATAAACATACATGTATATACAGTATGCCCCCAGTTTAAGTTGCCTAATGAAGTGTAAATGACAAAAATTCATTTTTGAAAAAAAGTTTCTCTTTACAATAATTTTTGCTTGCTTGAAATGAAGAATTATCATATAAAAAATATTGTACTATGTAAACAGCACCCAAACATTACAAATTACAAAAATAGTATCAAGAGTAAATGGGAGTTATTTTTGATTTTTTAAAGAAATGTTACTTTTAATAAAATTGTTTATTTAATATCATGTCATAAAAAAGTGAAAAATGAATGTCAGAAAGTACCCCCTCCCTACTGTCCCCAGTTTGGGTTGCTTATGTGTAAATTCCAAAAAAAAATTATATTTAAAAAAAAAGTTACTCTCTATAAAAATGTATGCTTGTTCTAAAATGAAGATTAATCATACAAAACTGTTGTACCATGTACTCTGTACTTTTTTTTGCAGCCGGCCAATTGCATTGACATACTAATAAGTCGGCAAATAAAGAATGGTGAGATAAGATTCTATTAGTCCAGGAGATAGCGTGCAAAAAAAGGGTTTGACTAACGTCAAGCTAGAATTCAGTGTATAAGCTAAACTTTTAGTGCCTTTTAAGAATATGAGGTCGTCTAAATTCGTCTGTGGGACATAGCTAGCAAAAGGCATTAGGAGAAGAGCGACCACGTCCAGCCTATTTTTGGGGAAAATGTGATTTTCATGATGCTGAGTACAAAATTAGTTAGAAGACCAAAAATCAAGTTGATGATAGTTTGTCACTGATAGGATAGTTATTATGAATGCAGAAAGTGATATGCGACGGGGGATTTTCACTACTGAGCCTGGTCTGACCATGTGTTACAAGGTAGTAGTACTTACCCTTGAGGTAAGGGATCACTGTCTACTGAAGAGGTGGCTGAATGTTGTGGGGTGGTGGCAGAGTTGCCGTTGACTACAGGGGGAGTAGCGGGGGCGGCAGGTTCTGCCTGGTCGGGGGTGGGTTCGTGCCTGGAGACCCTGTTAGACAAGCTCTGCTGAGACGAAGACGTGGTTCCGTTTTCCAGGAGCGGTCTCACTCTCACACGGATGCCTCCGCTCCTCAGCCCTCGCTCGCTTGCCACGACGCACTCCCCTCCGTTAGAAACACCTTCAAATCAACAGAACATTGACATAACTCAACAACTTTTCATTTTCGACGACTTGATTCGTAATCCATAAAATACTAAGATTAAAAGTTATGATTATCGTTGATGAGAGGGTATACGGAGGCTGCATCAAAGGCATCAGCACTAGGTAGCCAAACATGTAACTTGCTATTATTTGAGATTTTTCAATTTATATATTGGTAGTAGGTCTAATTTTAGATAAAAAAAAAAATGACCCTGGAATTTTTTTTAATAGTGAAATTAACAAATAAAATAATATTATAGTGAAAGTACAAAACATTATATAAAGTTAGCTTCCATCTCAAAATATGTGGGAATGTGTTGAGACAATGAGCCCTCGATGCTTCGACGGCCGTACTTAGTAATCTACCTTGGTGAGAGTCGGTGACGTCGTCTAGATGCTGGGTGTCTCTGTCTTGACTCATTCCCTTACACTCGGCAAGTCAGACAGACCTTAACTCACAACCACACCGTGATCCCCAGACAAACAGTGGAGGGGAGTAACACCTGCACCCCGTGAACTACCGTACATTCCGCAATTTAGAACCAGAAGCAATGCTCAAGTAGAGTCAACAGATAACCTTGTAACATGTGTCATTCAAACACTCACACATCTGTCACATTCATTTGACAGATGTCTGTCAACACCTCATCATGTGACAGTTTTTAAATCAAGTCCAAGACTCGACAGAACGATATAAGATCAAGTTTAGAGGTTGTTAAATAATAACCAATCAAACCGGTATATTCTCAAAATATCAAATAAAACCGTCTGCACACTCGACCGAGGTCACAAGAACACCCGAGCTGAGAGTGGCACCAAAATGTTTAATTTTTTATAACGGTGAGAATTTTGACACAATACATAATGTCCTTGACACCCAAGTTCCATGCTAGAAATAGGCTGTCAAGGGAATCAGTCGACGAGTGAGTTAGTTTGATCAGCTGTTAACACCTTTACGACTCTGATCTGGTCGCAGAATTCATCTCAGGGTATTAAGATGCAGGAAACAGTTATATTGAATTCTTTTTGTCGAGTTATGTATATCGGATGACATCGAGTCAAGTTAATTTAAGGCAACTCAAATTAAAGTCGATGTTAAAAGAGTCTAATAATTATTGAAGTCCAAGGAGTCGATTCTTTAACTTTTAAATTTCCTATTTCATGTCATTATAAATAAAAAATCGGTCCGAGACAACTCAGACAAACTTTCTCATATACGAGTTCATAATTACATAGCCCAGTGTTTTCCATTTATTAGTTTTCGTATGTACATTTAATTATTATTGAACATTTCATCAAAATTTATCATAAAAATAACTTCTCCTGGGCGGGGAATCGAACCCGGGCTCTCTCCGTCCGCGTTTTAAGCTATTTTCACAGGAACTAGATTTTTCCCGGGAAAACGGCTTATATCGTTGGATTCGTATTCAAATGGACTACATTTTAGAATTTTTTAATCAAAATCGTCGGAACCGTTTTCGAGAAATAATTTTTTTTCCGGTTTTTTCAGAGTTTTTGGGGGATAGCGCCCCCAAATTTAGAGCTAAAATTCATTTCTCGATTTCGCCTCGGGGTATGATTTTTCTGAACATGTATGCCAAATTTCGTCAAAATCGGCCCAGTAGTTTAGGCTCCAGGCGTCTGCACAGACGACAGACGACAGACGACGGACAGACATTTTTTAAAAACCACTTTTTTGGACTCAGGGGACCTCAAAACGTGTAAATCCATCAAAATCTCAAAATCGAATTTTCGCGCCATCACAATACTTTCTCTTTATATGAGAAAGTAAAAAATACGTGTGGTGTCGCGGGACACACGGTAGGAACAAAGTTCCTTACATTTTTCATTAAATATAAATTATAAAATCACAGTGCTAAGTACGTATACATTGCTAATTACTTATACATGGCGAAGTTAGAAAAGAGATGTATCTGGTTGAAATTTTACATGCCTGTTTCATTGTTCAATTGTACTTTAGACAATGTGTAAGAAGTTTTATTAAAATCGTTATACGTTAGAAAAGAAGATATCGGTAAAAACGTTGTTTCCTATATTTTAAACATTTGGATCCACTTTAATAAATTTAGCCATCTTTATCACTTCATAACAGTGTCGGTGTTCTTTTACTAAAAAAATATTTAAAAAAGTTGTTTGTCTCATTAAATAGATGAAGTTAGAATTTTTTCTTGGAAAAATATGCAGTATTATAATAATATACCTAATATATTGAAATAAGCGTCAGCACAGATCAATTTTACTTTTAACAAGACCGTGATTATATTTTCGATATTTACAAAACCAAGTGACATTTTGACATATAACAAAAATAAACAAGTCAAGTAACAGGCTTCCATAATAACATTTTTCCCCGTCTTTTTTAAGCTTACGAACGTTGGGCATGAACGCTTGGGCGGATAACGTTTTCAAACGAACTCAGCCAGGGCATTGGTAAAATGAACATGTGTACCAAATTTCAACTAACTGAGTGATCTTTTACTCAAGTTGTTATCATCATCGGTAGATTTTGTGACAGTGATTTTGGTCGTTTTTTGGATTCACTGCCGGGCTCCACACGGTGTAATGTGCTATAAGGAACTTGGTTCCAAGAATTTGTACTGAGATGCTTTGTTGTAAAATTAAATAAAAGCTGATATTTTGTGTGATATACTACAACTGAAAATGGCTTCAAATGCAGGTTATGATTATATATTGTTTTCATTTCAGTGGAGTTCCGTTATCAGTGAGTGATAGGAAGCATCGGCTCTTTCTTATAACTACTTTTGTTTTAGTTTTAAATCATATTACTTTTTAAAATTTGGTTTATTTTACTCCTCAAGAAATTTAGTAGCAGGGAGAGTGCTTCTGTGTCAAAGCAACATTTTTAAATATTAATTTTTCATAAAAAACCAAAGTGATAGCGTGATAGACTGACAATCTACTAGATTTAACTGTGCAAATAAACAAATAACAATTCTAACCGCATACTCTGACATTGGGACTTTCATAAAAGTGAACATTAATAATTGTGAGTACCAATATTGGTTTATGCAGATATTTCATTTATATTAATTAAATTACTGGTAACCTAGACAAGTAATACTAGTGATTTTTATAAGTGGCTGGAAATAGGCTAAGACTCACGGATCGGTATATACAGGTCAAGGTCACATTAATAGCTCAGTCGGTAGAGCGTCGGACAGTAGAGTTACTCCCCGGAGTTGGAGGTTCGATCCCAGCCCGCTACAGTTTATCTTTTTATCTTTATTTTATCTATTTTTTATTCAAAAAAATATATATATATATAAATATAATCTGTTTAAGTGTATACCATCACATTAGACATAGTAAATACCTACATCAATACAATATGGCAGAATCGATTACTTTAAAAGATTTAATGAACGTTCTAAAGGAAGTTCAGAGAGATGTTAAGAAAAACCACGAAGAGCTGACAGAAGTAAAGCAAGGAGTTGAATCACTAACAAACCAGCTATCAGATATACAGGGCAGAGTCACAAGCCTGGAAAAGCAGCAATCTGAAACCCTAGCCAAAGTCACATCAAACTCTAAAAAAACACTTGAATTCTCTAGGGAGCTTCGAAATAAAAATATTATAATATTTAATATTGAGGAAGCCCCCTCTGAAACCCGATTAGCACTAGAAGAGAAGGTTCAAACCTTACTGTTAGAAAAATTACAGATAGAACTGCGACTAGATGATTTAGATTGGGTCCGCAGACTGGGTAAAAAACATAAAAATAGTCGACCAATACTGGTATCTTTGACTACAATGAGGAAAAAACTCGACATTTTAGCATCGTCAAAGTTACTATTAGGAACTAATATAGGAATATCACAGGATTACCCACAGGAGATTAGGGATATTCGTAAACAGCTGTGGAAGTATAAGAAAGAAGCTCAGGCCAGTGGACAATACGCCCGTATTAAATTCGATAAATTACAAATAAACGATGATTTATACACACTAGAAGAGTTGGACGATGGAAATTTTCAATCGACATCTTCTCATTTGCCATCTACTCAAAAATTAAACTCAGAACCTAGACAAACTGCTAAGGAAAAAAATACTTTAACGGTAAGAACTGACAACTCTAAAAAAAGAAAACTTAACAGTACTCAATCTCACTCTCTTGAGTTTTTTTTAGGGATTCAGAGACCCCGATCCCTCTCAAAATAACAAAAAATATGGAAAAAAGAAAAAACCAGGAAGACAAAATGTTTAGGATTGCTAGCTGGAATGTAGAAGGTTTTAAAAATTTATCGCATCTGGATAATAAAGAAATTAATCTTTTCTGCAAACAAGATATTATATGCTTAGTGGAAACTTTTTTAGCAACCGATCATTTCAACAAGCCAGTTTTTCTGAAGGACTACCAGATTTTCAGTTCAAAGGCAGTTAAAACTAAATCAAGAGGGAGAGCTAGTGGAGGACTAGCCATACTTATAAAGAAAAGCATAAATGCAGAGTTGATTGACTCGACAAATTTATGTATTGTTGTGAAGATTAGAGGACCAGTAGAAACTTGTATTGTTGGGTTGGTTTACTGGAACCAGTCCGTTGCTTCCCAACATTGTATTGAAGAACTGAGAGACATGCTCGAAAAAATTAATAACGGAAGCAAAGATAATAATGTGATACTCTTGGGCGACTGGAATTCAAGAATAGGACAAATGAACCAACTAGATGACGAGATATTTGAAAGTACAAACTTAAATGGATCTAGAATATCAATGGATATCAAAACAGATAGTAGAGGAAAGTTATTAGTAAATTTCATGGAGGAGCTGGGTCTAAGTGTAGTAAATGGGAGGTCTACAAGTGATAAACCAGGTCAATATACTTGTGTCACTTACAATGGTAAAAGTGTCGTAGATTTAGTTTGGATTAGTCTCAGTATGGCACATTGGTTTACTGACATGGTAGTTATTCCAATCTCAGGAGTTTCAAATCACATGGCCTGTTTTACAGAATTAGCTTTTCCAGCCCACAACAACGAGCTCACGTCAGATGCAATACAAACTCTAGACACATCATCAATATACTCTTTAAAATGGCAACCAGAACTCTTAAAGGACTTTCAAAATTATCTATCAACCACTCTCTCTACTAAACACCGATGCGATGCTGAAACCGACATTAACAACACAAGTACCTTTATTGTGTCAAGTGTATTATCAGCAGCAGTAAAAGCTCAAGTGCTTCAAGAAAAATGTAAGTATAAAGGGAAAAATCCTGCTTTTAGAAAAAATCATTGGTTCGACAAGGAATGCTCCCGGGCCAAGAAGAATATCCGAAAATGGGTAAACTTATGTAAGAAATCTGGCTTTAAAGATTCTGATGTTGCTCAATACAACGAGAGCAAGAAAGTTTACAAGAGAATTATCAGAGCAACCAAAGCGCGTTATTATCAACAAATAACACAAAAAATAGGCCAAGTAAAAAACAGCGCTGAATTTTGGTCCGTGGTAAAACAAGCCAGTCCAGGTAAATTTGAGCGGTCATCGTTGTCATTCACCAGAATAGTTGATTTTTATAAATCAGAATATGGAATAAGAAAACTAGATACTACTTTATATACATCGCCTAACAGTTATGAACCCTCAATGGACAGTGAGTTTTCCTCTGAGGAACTATTTAGTGCTATTAAACAAGCTAATACGGGTAAAGCACCAGGCTTTGACGAGATGCGTTATGAACTGCTGAAAGTGCTACCACTGGAATGGAGAGATAAATTACAGGATTTTTACAATTTTGCACTGAATTATGAAACTATTCCAACAGATTGGTCAAAAATCAAAGTCATGCTTTTATACAAAAAAGGAGACAAAACAGATCCATCCAACTATAGAGGAATCTCCCTTATAAGTGTCATTGCTAAAATTTTTACTTCCTTGATAAGTACAAGGCTTAATGAATGGGCGGAGAAGAACAATATTCTTCCTGAAGAACAGTCTGGTCAACTATACTATAATAAAAAATCGCAAAAAATAGATTCAGAGAATATGTGTCCCTTGTGTAATATGGGTCACCAAGACAACTTAATTCACTTCTTTTTGGAATGCCCCATTTATAAAGAAGCCAGAAAAAAATGGATCAACAGTCATATTCACTCCGATCTCAACAAAGAAAATCAACTTCAAGACCTATTAATTATTGAGGATATCAAAAAATTTAAATCCTTATACTGGTTCATCGTTGCAGCGTTAAAAACACGCATCTTTATCATGGAACAATAATTAACGTATTATTTATCTACGAATTTCAAGTATTTTCATTTATTTATTTCCTATTGTATTTTCGTTTTTGTTTTTTTCTTTTCTTTTTTTTTTTTTTTTTTTTTTTTAAACAGGAAATGATTTTAATTATTTATAATTCATTTTCATTATTAAATCTTGAAAATTTAATTGTTATGAGAACTTTTTTGGTTTATAATCTAGTAATTTATGTTTAATTATCTTGTAAAGTTTTAGGTTAAATTTAAGAAGTTGAAAATAAGACGTTGTGAACTCCATTGTACAAACATTTTTTGTTTATAAACAATAAACGTATATTATTATTATTATATATTATATTGTTTTCATTTCAGTTTTCTCACTGAAATAACTCACACTGCACTTGTCAATATAAAGGATGTTTTATCGCTTAATATATTTTTATTTCCACAATAATATTGTTGATTGTTGTTTTTTAACGATATAATATAGGTTCTTATTAAAATACATTTTTATAAATACATTATCTACTACTAACTGTTTTTATTAATTCTAATAAAATATGTTATACAATTGAGATAATACAACACACGTTATAAGTATTTTAAATTCTAAACAAAAAATAAATTAAAAATACATAACAGAGTTCAGCTCTGTTATCATTAACAACAAAATCTCTTTATACTTGGGTATTGGGGCACAAACAGTGCTGGGAGAATCAACAGTGATGATCAATTCACAGATTCAATAATATAATATATATAAGTTTTTGGTAGTATTCACACTACAGCATGTTTAAATTTTAATTTAAATTATAATTACTATTTACAAAGGGAGACAGACAGAGAATAATTAATATAAAAATGCAATTTTTTAAAACTGGTCTTATTTTTATTTTTTATTTCTGTATACTTCACCTTAGTTGTATCTATGTGCAAAATTTGGGGAAGATTGAATGACGATAAGTGGTTCAAAATTGGGGTAATAGGTGTGCGATGAAACTTAAAAAGCAAATATATTTGACGCCTTTTTTTTTTTTGTTTTTGGTTTCTGTATTCTTCACCTTAGTTGTATCTATGTGCAAAATTTGGGGAAGATTGAATGACGGTAAGTGGTTCAAAATTTGGGTAATAGGTGTGCGATGAAACTTAAAAAGCAAATAAATTTGACGCCATTTTGTTTTTTGTTTTTCTGTATTCTTCACCTTAGTTATATCTATGTGCAAAATTTGGGGAAGATTAAATAACGGGAAATGGTTCAAAATTGGGGTAATAGGTGTGCGATGAAACTTAAAAAGCAAATAAATTTGTCGCCATTTTGTTTTTGTTTTTTGTTTTTTTTTGGTTTCTGTATTCTTTACCTTAGTTGTATCTAGGTGCAAAATTTGGGGAAGATTGAATCACGGGAAAGGCTTCAAAATTGGGGAAACGGAAATGTGCGATGAAACTTACAAAGCAAAGTAATATAAGACCAGTAAAAATAGACTTCAGCCCCGGGACTCGAACCATCGGTTAGAGCTCCCGCACACTGGAAATGAGGGGGAGGTCCGTGGTTCGAGTCCTGGCGCTGAAGTCTATTTTTCTCTGTCTGTCTCCCTTTGTAAATAGTAATTATAATTTGATTTAAATTATAATATAATATATTAAGAATTTGATGACTCCCCCGAGGGCAGGATGACTACACGTAATATTACCTGAGCGGTGCTGTTGGGCGTGCCTGGGCTCGATGTGGAGCCCGAGGGCAGGATGACTACACGTAATATTACCTGAGCGGTGCTGTTGGGTGAACCTGGGCTCGATGTGGAGCCCGAGGGCAGGATGACTACACGTAATATTATCTGAGCGGTGCTGTTGGGCGTGCCTGGGCTCGATGTGGAGCCCGAGGGCAGGATGACTACATGTAATATTACCTGAGCGGTGCTGTTGGGCGTGCCTGGGCTCGATGTGGAGCCCGAGGGCAGGATGACTACACGTAATATTACCTGAGCGGTGCTGTTGGGCGTGCCTGGGCTCGATGTGGAGCCCGTTGAGTTGAGTTATGAGCTCCCCCACCTTGACGGGGGTCACCGAGTGTTTGTCCGACATGAGATCCAGGGTGAGTTCGGCTCGTTCGAGGTGGCCGTACAATGCCTCGAGTAATTCCGAGATACTGACTCTCTTCTCTCCTAGCACCGAGTCCTTCCTGAACGTACTGTGGTTCAGCACACGGTAACACAGACACGAGTACGGAGTCACCAACCTACACACACATACAACTTTCATTGTAATTGATAATATTCAACAGTTTATTTATAGTTTTATCGGTGAACTGATGACTTACAAACTTCAAATATCATTAATATTATCTTTCTATATTATTAAACAAAGTTTTGTAAACAGTCGAGTTGAGTGAGAATATATACGTAACTAGGCAACAAGATGGAATGTTACTGACGAGTGATCAAGTCAGGCAACAAGATGGAATGTTACTGACGAGTGATCAAGTCAGGCAACAAGATGGAATGTTACTGACGAGTGATCAAGTCAGGCAACAAGATGGAACGTTACTGACGAGTGATCAAGTCAGGCAACAAGATGGAATGTTACTGACGAGTGATCAAGTCAGGCAGCGAGCCGGAGGAGAGGACGGCCCTGATTGACTGCTGAGGTAATGAATACTCGACGTAGTATTTATCTAAAGGCAATATTTTAGCTGAAGGCGACAGAGAAATGAAACTGCTATAATTCCATCTTATTATATTTATTCTAAGTATATTAATAAGATGATTAAGATGTGTTGAAAAAAAACTTTGGAATAATAACAACACTGAATCTATAACAACACTGAATCTATAACAACACTGAATCTATACCAACACTGGATCTATTAATATTAACACCCATATTATAAACAAAACTTCTCAATCAATTAATGCATTAAAAAATTAAACTTATATTTATTAAGACATTACTAAAACTATTGAAGATATCTTGCAAACAATTTAATTGATTGAGAAAATAAGTATATAGAGTATATCAAGAAAAAATCACAAGGAATTACTTGCGCCCAAGTACTTTTTACCCAAGTAAAATTTTGTAGGTTATTAAGCATATATATGTTATTATATTATGAAATACATTTTGTTATTTCCCCATACCGCCCTATATGAGCACATTCAAATGGAATAAGGGGTCCCTGGTTAGATGCCTGGAGGCTGAAGATCTTCTTTATCGGTAATAACAAGATAAAATATATTTTTCCTGGAAATTTTCATCAGCCTATCACAAGGTATTAGCATGGATTTATCCATAATTTTAAAAGTCATTATGGAGCGGCTGATATTTGCCATATCTTATTTATTATTATTTTATTTTATTTTATTCCAAGACTATACCTTCATAACTACGAGAAATACAATACTAAATTCATATGCGTTTTAAATTAAATTTAATACCCTACACTTTATTAATATGCATTTTTACTGTAAAACCATCAATTTAGGCTTTTTTGTGTTTTGTTTTAATAATTTTGGAGGGTAAAATAAAAGCCGGCATTTTGGAAACGCAATATATATTTGTGATCTACATTTCAATAACTATGTAATGATACCTCAATCAAAAATTACACAACATAAAAAGTGTTGTGATCAGTTCACAATTGCTTGCTGATCCAAGAAATTTTGAGTCTTTAAGTTTGCAATATTTTTCCTATTTTGGGAAAAAAAAGTTTGACTAGTATAGAAGAGTCTCGCTTATCCGGACCCCGCTAGTCCGGACATCCGTATAATCCGGACGGGCCAAAAACTATGTACAAATTGGAACCAGAGCCTGTTCAGATTTATGAATAATTAAGATAATTGAAGTTTCTACTTTTATTGTTTTAACACGAGGAATACCCGGTATTTTTGTTAAAAAAAAAACATTTAGAATAATTAGGAATAAGTAAGAACATCGATAAATCTGTTTCGGTTCCATAGAAATGTAAGGGGCGGCAGATATAAAGGTAGTGTATTCCAATAAATAAAATTTTATGCGAATAAGATGGGGAGAGGGTTTTAAGAAACATATAGCGGCGGCTCAATGCAGTTCCAAGAAATTTCACCAATTCCTCTTCTTTACCGCCCTAGGGTGGTAAAGAAGAGGAATTGTTCAGAATTATGAGACACGCATGCGCAATGAATACAATACAAGTACGTAAAGAATCACTTTCTATGCATCTACACAGAGATACAATGTTTATATTTCGTAACAATCGTAGATAAAAGTAATTTTTACGATAAAAACATCGATTTAAATAGTTTTACCCTGCTAAAACTTGTTTTACAGACATTTTAAGACTGATTCCGTTTAATCCGGACTTTCGGTAATCCGGACTGGGTCAGGTCCCGTCAAACCCAGATTAGCGAGACTCTACTGCACACCAAATTTCAAATCTCTAGCTATAGTAGGTTGGAGATATACTTCAAGATGCGACGGACGGACGGTCGAACCACCACAAGCGTAAGGGTTTCTAGCATGACCTCCAAATCCTAAAAGGGTTGAGAAAAAACATTTGGTTTACTAAAAAGGATATTGGGGAGCCGTTACCTGCTAAACGGTAAGAGATACAAACAATAAACAGAATCAATGCAGCAGGGAGATTTATTCAGCTTTTATTTTTTGAAGTGAAACTTGTTTAGGCGCAGTTGAGTAAGTTGGCTTGGATGAAACGAAACTTTGAAACCAAGTTTGTGTTTCCAGACTCGTCCAAGTGAAAAATTTTTTATCAACTGCAGCAGATATTTTATAAATACTTTTGCATTAAGAGAAAGAAACTTTACGTTCCTTCGGAATTCAGATTTTATAATTAGTTTTCATTTTATTTTTAAAAGTAAATTTCAAGTCTCCAGGTTCAGTATACACAGTGTTCTGTTGTTACATTGTGTAATCAAAGGGGAGGTGGGGGGGGGGGGTTTCTAAGACGACCCACTACTACCTGTCTCAACTTCAAGTTGTCTTTACTCTACTGAAAATCTGTCACAGTCATTTTATTTGAGAACAAAGTGATACGTAACAGTACAAATATAACTTAATTGTTTTTCAATCAAGAGTATGTCGTATGATGTGGCAACGGTGATTTGCTGGAAAGGCTCCTTTTACTACTGAGGTTTTAAACAAGTCCCGTGACGGTCAGCTCGACATATTACAAATATTTTCTTTTCCAAGAGAAGTTTTGTTAGCAAGTCAACAGAAAAGGCTAATTATTTTCAACAGAACCAAAGTTATACAAATTTGAATTGTCCAAACTTCAGCCATTTTGAAACAGATTGGCAGCTCTTTCCTGCCAAGTCTGTTTTCTGTTTAGCAAAACAAGTTACAAGGCAACGATAAAGAAAAATCTGTGTCAAAACCATAATATAGTGAGAGCTGCAGGTGTAATGTACTACGTTCGAGGGGGATTACATTTCATTTCATCGATAGGCATTAATCAGCTGATGTAATAGGACACAAGTTAGACTGTATTACAGGGGATTTAAAGATTCTCTGTTATCAGTTAAATTGTTAAGAGAGATAAGGGATGTTTTAAACGAGGTAGTGGGTCCCCGAGATAATAAAATCCAGGAGACCTACAAACAAAACAAAAATAGAAGTGATAAGATGGGAGAGGAAAATCTAACTGATAAGATAAGACGACCTTCGACTACTCACTCCTGATAGGGCACACATTGTCACCCCCACCACACACAGTCTGATAATACAGGTGGAGTGCCATCCAGGTACCTTGGATATCCCTCACCACCCGAAAACAAAAACATATGACTGCGATACTCCACCTTATCTAACCACAGAGACACTTTCATTTAAATACAACATCCTACTAGATCCCAATCCTTCATTTTCATTATTTCTCCTTGTTTTCTAAGATAATTAGAACAAGGGAAAACGTAATGAAAGAGATGTTTACTTAAGATTTTCGGTTTTACAACGTATCAAATTAACTTTTTAACAAATATCAGGGCAGATGAGCGGACTTACTTCCTGGGGGGGGGGGGGGGGGGGGGGTTGCACACGTCAAACAATATTGTATCAAACAACCCACTTGGCTCTATCGACCTCACTCCAGCAGTGTGAAGGCAAAGCAGTAACAACATTAACACAAAATTCATTTTTTTTGGTGTGTGTCGGATAACCCTCCAATACATATACAAGTAATAGTACAGTCTGCACGCAACTAGAATTAGTGCGTTGACAGCGTGGAAAAACAAAAAACTGGCAAATGGGGTGAGGAGCCAATGAGAGCTTGAGATTTTCCCGGACAAAAGGTGGGCCAACTAGGCAAAGATAAATGTCATTAGTGGAGGGGAGAGGCCCTCTGGATAACCGTATAAGAAGGCTTCGTAACCTATCATTCTGTTAAACATAATTAGCTTTACAGAAAAAAAAGTCCGACAATTGAGAAATTTTAACTTTTCTACATACTATTTAATATTTTAAACTGGAAACCTCGATAGAAGTAATGGTTAATGAATGTTATTTGAATACATTGTATTATGCAAATTCTGTTTGGCAAACTTCTCCATCTACTTCTATTGATATAAGCCTTCACTTTCTATAATATTTCATTACTCACATCATATTTAATAATTATTTTAAGGAGAAAAAAGAACTCTTACATTGAATATTAAAATTTATTCGTAAATAAGATGTGAAAATCTATGGACAACATTAGTTGAAAAGATCGCGATTTGTAAGAAGTAATAAAATAACCTCTTTTGTTTACCAACAAGTAAGCTGCCCCACCCCTACCCACAGACCTAGTGGCTTTATTTTTTCCCCCAGAGAGGTTGGCCAATCTGTGTGTCAGTCAATTTGCCACACTGTCAACGCACTAATTCTAATTGCGTGCAGACTGTAGTGAGAGAAATGATAATAAAACAAACATTTACTGAAAAAGGCCAGGAGGGATATTAGAAGTGGCTACATTAGAGCTGAATCAACTCTCGCTACCTTAATCACGTCTGCCTGCACTGCTTAAAAGAGTTGCTCCAGTCCAACCTCTCATACGAGAAATTTCCAAGATAAATAATTTTGCTTTAAAACTTAAAAAATATTTAACAATTGATATGCGTTTGTAACCCACAAGTAAAGAAAGCTTCAGAGCTATTACTTTTTCTCTCGGGAGTCGAGACTATTTACAGTGCACTCTCAGTGACTCGTAGAATAGAGACAAGAAGAAGACTTACACAGTGAAGACTTCGTTCCATTTAGGCTGATAGGTACACTTGACTACTTCTGTCTTACGGGGCGTCTTGTCGTCCACCGACAGCTCCACGTACGGGTTCGGCTTGAGGAAACTAGTCCCGACCTTCAGATGGGCGCACTCGACTGTAACAAAACATCAAAATAAACTTCTCTTAGCGCTCATTTTAAGAAACATTCGACTCACCGAGTTCAACTTTTAACATTGTTTTGTGCGTTCAAGTTCTAAAAAAATAAATACTAAAAAAAACCAGAAATAATTCGCATTTTATTTTTGGGTGAAAGTGAATTGTAAGGTACTGTTACCTTACTGGTATTATCTTTATCGAAGTAAAAAAATAACTTTTGCCCTTGAATTGTCAACAGCCGCTCCACTCATTTTCTGAAGAAAAAATACTTCTTGCATACGAATCCGCAAGACAGTGAGACATTTTCATGTTTTCGCTCTGCGTAAACTACCGACATAAAATAAAATCTGTAATTTATTCAAGTAATTGATAAAAGTAGATGGAAGATAATTTTTATTCTCATATTCACACCGGCAGTGCCGCGGCTTGATTACAAACGACTGAATTCAAAGGCGCCGGCCTGCCTTCTACGAATTGTTAATATGCCTTCATACTAGGTAGGCCGAGAGTTGATGGCAACCTCCTGTACTTTCATAACTCCCTGTCACACATATAAATCTTTTCGACTTTCTTTGGCTCTATGACGTGTGGTGGAGGGAGGCCCAACAGCTGGAGACAGACTGTGCACACCTCCTATACCTTTCTAACTCCTTGATACACCGGGTAACATTTTTTAGTAACGCTTGTCAAGTTATGTAGCACAGCCTAAACATGAAAATGTCAAAACAACCCTCCTGCATATAGGCCAGGTAGAAGTCCAAATCGAAGTACAAAATCGATGGCACCGTACAATTCACTTTAGCCCATTTTTTTTATTTCAGTTCTATCAAAACTATAAGGAAATATATGGAGCCCCCTCCCCTCGTCAGACATAATGTTATATACACAACACAAAGTTAATAAAACATGAGGTCGGGGTTGATAACGGACTTAAATCCAAACAGGTCGGTCAGTATCCAATATTAGGAATTAGAATTTCCACATTTAATTGATCAAGGCTGTTGACAGAGTATTATTCCTGATAAATGTACGATGTTAAATTAAATATTCACTTTGTTTTGGTTCGCTTGAGTAACCGGATAAAACTAAAAAAAAAAAAGAAAAAACATTTTTACAACTGTGAGTATAAGTGAGGTCGTGGCTTGGCAAAGCAAATGAAACACTTGATAGGCAAGATAATCGTAGATATAACGGAGATAATAGAGAAACCCCACAAGACTAATTGAACAGAGGGGCTCAAACAAACTCCCTTCTAATATAAATCAACCTCCTGCCTAGAAATTAGCAAAACAATCATTATAACTTTATAACAAACCGGTCCGTCTTTTAAATATCTTTCAGACGAAGAATTTTATTTTATCAGCCAAAAGCCAGTTCAATGATACCTGGCTTAGCCACATTACATTACCGGCTGACATTCGACAGTGTCGGAAGGACGCCCTTTGAGCGATGCCCCAGGAAAAGGGTTAGGAATATGTAGGCAGGGTACGGTGTCGGTCGGCCTTCTCCTAAGAGTAAGCACGAGCCAGATGATTGTTCAAAGTGACATTAGACACTGTAACCTTGGTCATATTCACCGTAGTGTACATCAACATGGTGCTGACCCTGGTAAATTATTAGAATTAATGTCGACATAATGTACGCGACAAGATGACGGCACCACTCGACAGCCGTAACTTTGTTCAAATGTTCAATAAAAGGACAAGTTTATTGCTCGAGAGAGAGGTAGATGTAAGTGAGCAGACGACGCTAGAAAACTTGCTGCTGTCGTTCTGTTAGCAACCAGTGCAACGAGTTTAGTGTTTACGCTAACTATCCTATAAATATTTATATCTGACGCTAAACACTACTTGATATCATCATGTGAGTTACGTGATTTCCAGTTACGCACTTTCCATGTTACCTGTCGTTGCAAAATTGTAACAATAAGTTTACGAGGAATATTTTCGAGTAGCTGAAGAGGAGGGTTGGGTTTGAACGCGACGGGGATGTTATAAGGTTACTTACGAGGAGATAAGGACGTACATAATATGAGGAAATGACTTACTGGACACACTCAGCTGATAGTAGCCCGTGTTGCCCTGTTCTGTCATTATAACTCTTGGATACGATTATATTTGGGTAGGTCAAGGCAAGAAAGAGTACATGACTCCCGACGAGCGGTGTCCTGGGTCTTTAAACTCGCAGTGGAATCCTTGTAACTGGAATCGACGGTCACAACTAGCACTCAACTCGTACTCTCGAGGCTCGACACTCGACACGTTAACAGAATACCGGATCCCTCTGGGCTCGACCCTCGCCGAATCAATCATTGATAAAACTACCGACCCCGACCGATCTCCACATCTCGAATCGAACTGTGTTTTCACCAGCACCGATATAAACTCTTATCATGAAAGGCACTTGGACTCTGCGGCCATTTGCAATGTTCACTGTCGTGTGACGTCATTTACCTCGCAACTACATCACGAATTTCAATTGTATCGCTTCCGAAATATATGGACCAATTTTTTCCTCGTTAAAATTTTGTAAAAACGGTTTAACGAAAAATCGAATCGGAACGGAGAGGGGATAAGATACGGAAAAAACCTCGGCCTAATAACAGAGAAATCGGAAAAGTTAATTATTCGACTTTTACTTTTTTTCAGCGGCTTTTCATTTCACTTTAAACTAATTGAAGACTTACATTTAGATTGATTCACCAAACCAACTTAAAGCATATTACATTTTTACGTGCATTTTATTAATTACATTAAAATAAAAAAAATTAAATGCAATTTCTTTAAAAAATGTTATAATAATAAAACTTGATAATTATTTTAAAAATAAAGTTTATCGACAACACTGATGGAAACCTTCCTTGATGTTGCAATTCTTGTTTCATTAATACATTCTTTAATTCACTGATGCACAACCTGACGAATGACGAATTATATTCCGTGATAATCTTATAAACGACTACTTGAAACTGCATTGAGCCGCTGCGTTAGATCCATACACCCCTTTTCATCAGCTGGATGAATTAGAAGACTTTAGTATTTTGTTTTTGAGAGCGGTGTCGTTCGTCGAGGTTTTGATTTTTAAATTATATTTTCATCAGGATAATGGTGAGTTTAATTCTTTTTCGTGGTTAATAGTTTGTACAGAAAGTCCGCAAGTACTCTTTAGACAATTTGCGAGTCGACTAAATCTGTCGGGATTTACTGCGTGTTTCATTTTACTGTGTATTGCCGATACATAATACGATCTAGGGCTTTATTTTTCTATAAAATGATCGAAGTGCCTTTTGAGCTTATCCGGACAGATAATTAATTGAGCTTTGATATCCGGGGGAATAGTTGAATACACCGATTTACCTAGTCGCAGCATTTATAATTTATACAGATAAGGAGCCAAAATATTTGTTTAGAAAAAGATGTGATATGACATCTATTTGACGAAGCCAAAGTCTATTTGTATTTAGAGTTCGATAAAAGCAGGCGTAGATGCGGGCTCGGTTGATTTGAATGAAGTGGTTAAGAGGCTGTGAGAGTTAATGGCAGGGAAGCAGCACAGTTTGATTGCTTCGAGTTTATGTAGCCTTCACGTCCAGTAAACAATTACTCAGTACATTTTCACCATATAATCCTTTACTAACATTCAAACCATAGAAAAGTTAGAATGATTCCAAGGTTTTAGAGAAACGTGTGTCTGTGGTCCCCTGTACGTGTGTCTGTGGTCCTCTGTACTTTTACTGTAGCAGACCTACACCTTTATAATTACGCAGGTGCACCCTGGAATGACAAGTTATAGGCTTAAGGGTCCATTTCCCAGGTATTGTTGTAACCATTTCATTGTTAAGGTTTTGTTTGTGCTGGGCATACCCAGGTGCGTAGTCATGTTGATTTCCTGTTAATATGTTTTTACCCAATACTTGAAACACAGCTAGATTAACGAGTAGTATCCCTGAGAAGCTCTTTGGCCCTGGCCTGGGTTATAGTGTAGCCCTCATGATCAATCTAATCCCACTCGTGGTGTCATTTAACACTTTGTTTATCTAATCCTCTCTTTAGGTTTCTGTAGGAAGTAAAAAAAGAAACCTTATATAACGGCTCTGTCTGTCTGTCCGTTGCTTGTTTCAATTCATAAACTACTACAACTAGGAACATGAAATTCAGTATACAGGTGCATCTCGGTATTTGAGACAACTGTACACTTTTTGGAGTTTTCACACTTAATATTTTTAAGATGGCGGGCGACTAAAAAAAAAGTTTTTAGTCACCATGACATGTTATACATCAAAAGGTCTTGAAGTGTAGAAAAAGAATATGCAACTATTGAAATTTGTACACTTATAATTTTAACTTAATGGTACAGAAACAGGGGATTATCGCCTCACGTACCTACGTGAAGCATTGCCTTACTTGTTCATATTAATTAATATTTATTGATTATCACCATTTGCATGTACATATAGGGTTTATCTGGGTGTGACCTAACTTTTAGAGCTTCTCTTCAGAGGTACGAGTCCCAGTCATCTGGTTTTTGCAGTTCAGATTTATTACTGCCACTACCACTATTCAAAAAAATAAATCTAGTACTGTATCCTGATATATTACACGTTTGTGTTGTCTTTAAGATTGCGGTAAATATCGGCAATAGCACATCCCTTCTCACTCCAACGTATTTTTTGATAAAGGGATATCAACTCTCCTATGAACAAACCCTACATGTATAATTGTTATATACGTATATTATTATCAGAGACCTTCAAAATGTAGCATTTATTTTTATGAAATGTGGCACTAAAAAATGTGGCAATATGGCACTTATTTTGGCCAAATGTGGCATTTATTTTAGCTAATGTGGCATTTATTTTTCAACTTTCCAACCCCCCCCCCCCTCCCCTTTCCATTGTAAAAGGAATATTAAATCGTGCAACTTGAGTCCTATTAACTACATTATTACTAGGGTTAGGAATTATTTGCTCTAAAAAGCCTAAATACATTCTCTCTGCATGCCCGAAATATTCTTTTATATTCTCTATCAATTATTTAGGCCAACCGGGGGGGGGGGGGGGGGATTTGAAAAAACACATTTACTACTTAATTAAATTTATTAGAATTTGTGCATATACATACTTATATGTATATGCACAAATATGTACTTATAAATAAATTAAATGTATATGTACTTATATGTATATGTAGCAGATTTGAACATTTCTATAAATAATATATTAATACTCGTACAAGCACGTAATAATATAAATCTTCGATATATATATATATATATATATATATATATATATATATATATATATATATATATATATATATATATATATATATATATATATATATATATGTATATATATATATATATATATATATATATATATATTCAAAATCCAGAAAGGTTGAAGAAGGTTTCTTACTAATACACTTCTTTTTATGTAGCAATTTGCTTTGTAAACAAATTTCAAATTAAAATTATTATACTTTAATTCAAATTATTATACTGTACAATAATTATCTTTTCAATATTTTCTGTGGTCAATTTCTAGCGATTGATTGCTAGTATATTTTTTAATTTCAAAAATGACCTTTCCACGTTGGTAGAAACAATTGGCATATACATACTTCAATATAAAGCAGTCTTTAAAACTTGATACTGCGTCTCCGCCTTACATTATTTTAACCCTTAAGCGCCCAGGATAACAATAACTATTTCATTCCAATCTGGATTTACATTTCAAGCAGCTTCCAGTATTTTTCGGGCTTGCTCTCCTTTTTGGCCCGGCAACTCCATCGCAGCTTTTTGGAGCTCCAAGACAACTTAAGCAGCTGAAGTCAACGAAGTGCCTTGCACCTCTTCTTCTTTCATCTTTGGCAACTTAAAAATGAGCTCGTATTTTTAGTTGCGTCAAAGTTTGAACGTTTCCCAGTGCCTGCTTGGCTATTTTAATTGCCATGTTATCCTCTTCGTCGAATTCTTCTAATAGAACTTTCACTTTTTCTCCATGTTCTGCGTAATAAAGGGCCGCTCTTATTTAAGTTTCCCATCTTGTTAGGATAGGCTCTGAAGGAAGAGGGGTCCCTGGTATCATTTCCTTGAAGATTGGCACTCGGCTTAGAGCTTTAATAAAAATTTGTTTACCCTGCTGAAATTAAGTCATTTACAGCTGGTGAAAAACAGCATGGGCCAAGCAGGTTACATGGACCATTTTAGGGACACTTTTAAACACACCCCTGCTTTCAGTATGTATGCAGCGCTGTCAGAGCAGGGCAGTTCGGTTACTTCTATTCTTTGGCATGGTCAAAAATGTAATACACAAACAAAGTTTAAATTCACTGGGAAAGTTCGAAGACTCTAAGAAGACAATAACTGTCAACAACCAAAGAGGTGGAATGATATTGGTCAAGTATCTGACTCAGGTACACCTGAGACTGGAAGAGGGAAGGCTCCGTTAGCAAAAATTCCCAAAATATAACACTATGTTTCTAAAGGAGGAGTTAATCCCTAAACCATTCAATATTACTACGAATGTGCCAATGGTTATCCTCTAAGTATGCTACTTATACCTTTTAAGGGTAATTGGTATTGAACACGACAACACTACCTGCGTCTTTCCCTAGATTATTTGCTACACGCGGCTTTAAACTTGATTTTTTTAACCTTAGAACTTCTACCCGAGACGAAGTGTGTCACTACCCTAAGATAGGAATCCACGTCACTTGGGGAATCCTCAGCACCTTGGAATCCTGCCCTGCAAGGGCGTATCTTACCTGGTTTTATGGGTTGTAGCAGAACCCCTTATAATATTAGAATATTTTTTTTTTTTTTCTCAGAACTTAGCCCAGATAAGACAAAGTGTGGCATTTTACCGAAAATCTGCAAAATGTGGCTTTTTACCGAAAAATAGGCAAAATGTGGCATTTTAGTATGGCGCCATGGCAAAAAGGCATTTGAAGGTCTCTGATTATTATATACGAATGGAAGGGATGAATTGATGTATCGAAGCCAACTGTACGACTTGGAAAGACATCGATTACACGGAAGAGGTGCACTATTGCCGAGTTTAGCCAAGATTGCTTTACACAAAAATGTTTTTATAAAAATCGGTTGTATTAACCAATATTTTGTGATAATTATTACACAATATGAACACGCTGGTGGTCTAATTTAAAATCATTTCTAATTCTCTAACCACAATTTGCATAAAAAACAATGAGGCAATGGTTTTAGTGTTTAGGCTGTGTGAATGACAACTGTACACACACTGAGTTAAATACTAAGTTGTTAATAAGTACTGGATCTAGTGTGAGTGAGTCTGAGGGGTGCGGCCTGGGGGGTACCGTTACCTGTGTAGACTAAGAAGCGCATGTTAGTCATGCTTAGGTTTTTACTGAAGATATGTACTATGTATATCTAAAACTAAAAACTGAAACTAGCAACTTAACAAATAAGGCAGTAATATGGTTAACATTATTTAGTAATAGAAAGAAAATATAGGAAATACTTATCTATTTTTTACAAATTATTTTTAAATTAAACCACCTGTGAGTTTTTATTTAAGTGTGAGCTAATTATTATTATGTTTGTATTATGAAGTCTATCATCGATTTATTTTGAATAAGGAGAAAGATAGAAATGTACTCTGCCGCTAAGAATTGAAACCTAATCCTCAACTTTATTTGTTTTAGTTGCCGCTCTCGTTACTTCGTACCGCTCAAAACCACCCCATGGTAACCATTGTTTTATTCTTCTTTTTTTTAACTTGTAGTATGCTGGAGGTTAGCAAAGTGACCACCGTACTTGATGTGCTTGATGTAGCGTGCAACAGTAATCGTGATTGGTCTAATCTAGTTTTATTTTTTCTCCTCTTCTACAACAATGACTATCCTCCACAAACTACCTAGTTGCCAAATTAATTTAAGAATCTCCCTTTGAATACGGTGACCTCCGAAAACGACCAGGATGTTGAATAATAAATGACCGAGGTAGTAATGGACCGCAGTAGGTATGAAGTGTGTGTTTAGAATTCACTTCAGCCTCTTCATTCGAGAAAGGAGTAACTGTTACTTTTATTTCCAAGTCGACTCCACGACACATTAATAAATACAGTATTGTATAATGGATTGCACTAAATTAACTTTGGAAAGTGTTTTGTGTTTTGCAGCTGGTGGAGTTAAAGAACGGAGAAACGTACAACGGTCACCTGGTGAGCTGTGACAACTGGATGAACATTAATCTAAGAGAGGTCATCTGCACATCCAGGGTAAGTTTATTTTATCTTATGTGTTTTTGTTGGGGAGACTTGAAAAGTAATAAATAAGACTTGAAGAAAGTTGCTGCAAACCCAGTTTAATAAAGCTTCTAATATTACTAATGAGGCTGCCAGACCTACCTTGGTTACAGCAAGTAAGCTTAGTTGTTGAGTGGGGAGCCGGCTCGGCCGAGTTACTGCAGCAAGGCTCTAATCAGGTGAGAAGGGGTTTCATCCTCCTCACACAGCCCTGCACACTGGGCTTTCAGACCAGCCAGCTGTAGATGTCAATTTAGTTTACAGTAAAAATGCCTGTAAAATATGGCAGCATTATTTTTCCAGCAAAATGACTGATGGTTCCTGGATAGTCATTATCAGAGACGGGAAAAAGTTATAAACGTCATAGTCATATGATTTTGTCATAAAATAGCCTTTTTACGCATAAACGTCATAAAATGGGGTTTCTAGGAATAAACGTCATAGAATGGCCCTTTTTTGCCAAATGTTTAGCAAAAAAGATTTTTTTTTGTTAAAGCAAATTTTTAAATTGATTATTCGTGGTCCGGTTCCAGGTAAAAGTGCAGTTCAAACAAAAACCCCTTATACCAGCTTAGTGAAAGGCCTGGTTTCTTAATTCCCTGACCACTTTCGGACTTAACTAATGCGCTTATGCATACCCACAACCAGAGAGGAACCGACGGTCATCCCTAATTCCAAACTAGAGCTCCTGATCGGCTTCTTCTTGGAACAACTATCAACAACTTCTCCAATTAGAATCCAGGAAGTTCAAGATAAATTCTCCAATCAGCCAATAGCAAACCCATTGGGTTGGGCAGTCTCCTGATAGGTTGTTTCAGAACTTAAGATTTTGTATTATATATTCATGGTCATGGTCATGGTAAGGGAGTAGAATGTTTAATTGCTCATTTGATTTCTTACTCGTGTTACTTGATTAATTTTACTCGTGGAGAATTTTTTTGAGAGTGCAAAGTTCGGATCGGAAGTGTTTATATCGGCTCTAAGTGCTATCTTCGAAAATTAATTGAAAAATACACAAAACTTTTACGGAAGTTTGTAATTTATAATAAAAAACAGTATAGTTACAAGTTAAAGTGTCATTTTCATGAGGATATCTCACTTAATGAAACAATTTACCGGCTTTTACGTGTGTGTTGTGTAACTACATTTCCGTACTTATCAACTTATCAGATACCCGCGTAGTATCGATACTGCAACGAAGTATCGAGTTTTTGGATATCGACTCAGTACAATTATAAACGCACATCGAGATAAATCGATTCTTAAGTTTTTTGATTCTATTACTATTAAACCATCAATTATATGTTTAAAAATCACCCAAAAAAAGCTTTTAAAAGGCCACTGGAAGATAGATCTCCTGAAAAATCTTCAAAGAAGGTTAATACCATGTCGGGACCTGTTGGTAACCTTCCGTTGGACGAGTTAATTAAAGCTCTAAAAACTTCCCTGGCCACTAAAGAAGACGTCTCTTTCATTAACTCGAAAATTGATAGTATTATATCTGAAAACAACCAAATAAAGGAAGACGTTGAAGTACTAAAAAAGTCGACCACCATTCTGCAGCAACAAGTTGATTCCTTAACATTAATACTTAAAAAGAATAACCTAATATTTAGAGGAATCTCGTATTCAGAAAATGACAACCTTATCAATGTTTTAGAAGAATTCTGCAGAGAGAAGTTAGATATAACAGCTCTTAAATTTAACAGAGTTTACCCTCTAGGCAATGTGTCAGCCATTAATAGACCTCTTCTGGCTCATTTTCCCTTTGATTCAGACATTGACCTAATTTTTCGTAATACACATAAATTAAAAGGTACTAAGGTTTCAATAGTTAGAGACTTACCAAGGAATCTCAGAGTAATACAAGGCAAACTTAGATCTTTAAAAAGAAGTATTTTGTCCGTTAATCCTAACATCAACGTACATGTAAAAAAAGATATTCTGCTTATACAAAACATCAGGTTTAACCTCTCTGAAGACTATGAAATTATGTATCAGGGAAAACATGGAATCAGAAAGCTGTCTGAAATGGTTGGAGTTGACATGGAGTTAGCCGTAGAATCACTTAAGGCGGGGCGGGAACCTGTAGTGTTTTCATAGTTAACAAATAGAGCCTCTATTTTAAGAGATAGAGAGCTGATTTTTTTTTCAAAAGATTCACAACTAAATCCCAAAGGGCGGCTAGTTTTTAGATTTATATATTTGGTTTATTTTAGCCCTTAAAAAGCTCTCAAAGTCAAAAATTGTATTTTCATGAACGAAATTCAAAATTCTAAAAACTAGCCGCCCTTAAGAAGCATTAGTAGGTGCCAAATATGTAAAAATTATTTTAAAATAATTAAATTTGAAGACTGCATTTGTTAAATACGATTTGACGGGACAAGGCCGTCCGCTACTGAACCTGGTGGATTTTTAATGTACTAGTGAATTAGGTTCTATTCAGATTGGGGAAGGAATGAAAGGTGGAGTGTCATATGTGTCCCGAGTCCCGGGTACTCCCACCCTGACTGCCTCTAGTTCTAACCCTCTTCCTTATCTCTTATAATTATACCAACACAACTTATACACTTTTTAATGAACTAGTATCATCTAAAATGTCTTCGATTTCAAAAAATACAAGACGAAAATTCGTTTCAGATATCAGTTAACTTTTTCGGACCCTTTGTCTGCATCCATTTTTTTGAACTAACATAATTCAAAAACTGCTTATCTAATTATAATAAAATATATTATAATGGCAGTTTATAATTAGCAATTAGCCATTGTTGGTCCCATTTAAACTTCTGCTTCTGCCCCTATTTCTTTCTCTTCCACAGTTTTCAAAAATACATTTATTTACACTTACATCTTCAAAATAACGTATCTGATTTTCAAGAAATTTGGATGGTTAGCCAACAGTAGTCATAAGATAGCTCAAGATTAATTTCAACCACCTGTACCTGTGCTCATTAAATATTGCTAAATTATACCTATACTATAATAAAACCAAATTAATAAATTAACCGCTAATATATAACGATAACCGCTTTCTATAGTAGGCTAAATTGGTACTCTCACTACAATTTTGGCAGATTTATAAAAAAAACGTTCCGCGCCAACTCAAACCAACTTTCTCATTTAAGAGTTAATAATTACATAGCCCAGTGTTCACTATTTATTAGTTTTAGTACAATTAATTATTTTAGACTATTTACCATAGAAATAACTTCTCCTCGGCGGGGAATCGAACCCAGCCTCTGTCCGTCCCAGTATTAAGCTATTTTCTCAGGAACTAGATTTTCCCGGGAGAACTGCTTATATATTTAGATTCGTATTTAAATAGACTACATTTTATAATTTTTTAATCAAAATCCTTGGAACTGTTTGCGAGAAATAATTTCTTTTTTCGTTTTTTAGAGTTTTTGGGGGTAGTGCCCCCAAATTTGGAACTAAAATTAATTTCATAATTTCGCTTTGGGGTAAGAGTTTTTTGAACACGTATGCCAAATTTCGTCAAAATTGGCCCAGTAGTTTAACCTCAGGGGACCTCAAAACGTGTAAATCACTCATCGCGCCATGAAAATATTTTTTCTTTATACGAGAAAGTAAAAAGGGAAAATTTAAATAAATTACGCATTAATGAATTGTAAAAGTATAAAGTCATTAGAGATTGGCAAATCACTGATTGGCAGACAATTTTTCTTTACACTAGTTTGGCCAATCAATTATGTATTCATTTTATTATAAACCTGACAATATAACAAATTTTTCTTTCGAGCTTACAGCTTACCTAGGCAATGTAAGTTATGTGTATGTGGCATGTTATGTGATGTTTAATGTTTCCGATTTTAAAACTTCTAAAACAAAAATCCGTTTCAGACATCAGGGAACATTTCGCCCATTTTTTGCGAGCCAACATATTTCAAAAACTGCTTATCCGATTTTAATGAATTTAGATGGTATCTAGTATCTAGAATTCAGATAGAATTAGCGCATTGTTGGTCCCATATAAGTTTCAAACTTCTGCTCTCATTAGTTTCTCTTTCACATGCACGTAAACATACATTTATTTACACTTCAAAAATACATCTGATTAAAATGAATTATAAATATTTTGTCGAAAGTATCCCTCAGAAAGCCCCAAATT
Source organism: Gerris lacustris (assembly GCA_951217055.1). Taxonomy (NCBI): domain Eukaryota; kingdom Metazoa; phylum Arthropoda; class Insecta; order Hemiptera; family Gerridae; genus Gerris; species Gerris lacustris. Next base: position 362,686 of record OX578278.1, on the reverse strand, counting down.
AATTTAAAACGACTGTGCTCTTTAAATTTTGCAAGTTAAAATAGCAAGGTTATGATAATTTCTTCATATAATTATATTTTTGCTTTTGCCAACACCAAAATCTACAAATAATTTTAAATTATAGTTCACGTTAATGCTTTTAATTTTTATTACATATAATATACAAAAACAACTAAAAATTGTAAACATTTTGTATGAAATTATTTGGGCATAATTACAATATTTGAAATTTTTTCACCATCACTACTGTAACAATATCATTATAGACCAATAAAAAGAGTCTTTTTAGGGTTTCATTGGTAAAACAAAGAAAAGAAACCCTTATAGTTTCGTTCCTGTGTCTGTCGCTCTGTACGATTCCAATAACTTTTGAATCAAAAGAGATAAAAAAAAGAAACTTTTCAGTTTTAAAGATCGTTTTGACGCGCACACAGAAAAAATATAGCGAATTAAAAATTATTAGCTTGCCCCCCCCCCCTAAAACTTTATTTCTGCTGTTACTAAAAATATAAAAATGCCAAATGTGCTGTCTGCTGGGCCATAGAAACAATAAGAATAGCAATTTGAGATGATTAACTGGGAATTCAAAATGGCGGCTAATTCCAATCAGAGGGAAAACATATTTTTTTAAAATTTTGAGTGGAATATCAAATGAAAGGTATATAAGGGTGGATTACAAAAATATATAACACTTCGGGAACATGTTAATTTTTTATGTCATTTTGTCATAAAAAAATTCAAAAGTTTGCTTCCCCCCCCCCCCCTCTTATACTACTTTGCGTATAGGGGTCTCAAATGCGCCAAATACTGGGATACCCTTTTGAACCGGTGAATTTATACAACCTTTATGAATTTATGAACGAAATACAAATTACATCGCATGTAATTTTTTATGGTCTTCAAATTTTAACTCTGGTTATATTTCTTATTATGATTTGTTAATATCTAGTAAAAACAATTTAAAAGTTAACTAGGAATATATTTTTTAATTTATATGAAGATTTTAGTGTACGTACATTCGAAGACTTTATTTTTCTTTTTGCACGTTTCGACTGACGCACAAAAAAAAGTTTACTGAGCTATTAGTAGGTTTAAAAATTCGTTTGATTTGATTGGTTAATATAAATTAAATAAACAATATTTTACAGTGCAAATAACTTAATTGTTGTTAATTTTTCTGTTGTATTTTTTTAAAAAAAAATTACGTAGTTTCATTAAAATTCCAGTTTTAACTTAATTTATTTCCCCAAAATGAATATAAAAATGTTAATTTTTATTCTTTTCCACTATTTTACTCCATAGCCATGATCCTATCGAAAAAATATACATCTTACATAAATTAATGCTAGATTCCAAATCCCACAACGATATTCATAGAAGTACACTTCTCCAAAATTTGAATATTTTCTTGAGTCCTAAAAATTACGAGGGTTGGAACTATTGGCAGCTCAAATTCATATTTATTTATTCATAAGAAAATTAAATTCAATTTACACAGAAAAGAAGGCTTCTACTACCAATTCTATAACCATAAGATTTCAAAGAAAAAAGTATATAACAATTATATTATAATAGTCTGTCAATTAGTGCGCCACGTAGCTTCCTCGGGGAATGCTTTAACAGTCTATATTATTGTCAAAGTTATTAAATTTTCCCCCGTTTTTTAAATCCTTCAACATTTTTTTGATTTTAATTGAATGAATGTATCAATTTGACAAAATTTAAAGATCCCAGACAGTCTAAATTAAGCTGGGAGCTACTTCCGATAAACTACCCAAAACGTATGAAGATATAGGAGTAAATAAATCTGTTTGTGCGAATGTGGAAGAGATACAAATGAACGCCGAAGGTGGAAACTTATATGGGGCCAACAATGGACTATTTTTAACCTACCCTCGAAATTTCATTAAAAGCGGGCGAGCGGTTTTTATCACGTGTTATTCGCAAAAATTGAGCAACAGACAGACACGGAACCATGTCGTGTTCCCTGATGTCTACATCGGATATCTATCTTGGAAAAATTTTCGTTCTGCGGAGCGATTGAGTACATAGTTTCCGTTACTTTCGGTAAGGATGGAAGCAAATGATAAATTTTAGTTATATGTAAATGAAACAATGGAAAATAGTGACAATAAAACGACATTCAAAATTCAGGGTAAGCGGTCTAAGGGGTAAAAACGGTAACGGTCAGTCACTAAAACTTAAATGCCTCCTAAGACAAAAAAAAAAAAAATAAAAATAAAATCTTATACGAATACCTAGGTATTTTTGTTTTTCCCGGCCGCTAAACAAGCTCGGGTTTATTGTTGTTGATAGTGAAATGTAGAAAAGACAGAGTGCGACAATGTAAGGTTTGATTAGAAAGGGAACTACTCATGGAAGGGAGATGCTATATTATTGTCTTTAGGAAGATAGAAGAGGGGTAAAGGTCAAATGAGGCCGCGATTGTCAGACCCATCTAGCGGCTGAAGGAGGCAAGATTTTCTGAAGAAATGAGCGACCGGTGCGGTAAATCGGTATACTAATTGTAGGAGAAGGGACAGCGGATTACGACGAACTATATCACGTAGCCCACCGAGTATGAGTTCGACATCGCTTCCCGCCCCGCCTTAAACAGCAAAGGGGGCAGAAGCAAAATCTATCTCAAGCTCCTGGTCTAGATAATGCCAAATTCACCAGATTGGATCAGTTATGACCGAAGCCAAACCCAACTCATTCCTCGGAAGCTACGGATTCTTTTAGCCTCTTATTTTGGAACATCAACGGTTATAATAACCTTAAAAAATTAACTTCAGTTGAGAAAGAGTACTTACTTAGCTTTGATCTGTTATGTTTTTCCGAAACCTGGCTCAAATTTATTCCTTCCTCTAATCCCAAATTCCTTTCCTCCTTCAACTCTTTATATTCAGTTGCTGTACAGAAGAATCGTGTTGGCAGACCAAGTGGCGGACTAGTAATATATTCAAGGCCTAAAATTTCAATAGAAGTGATAAATAAAAACCCTGCTTGGTTATTTTGTAAAGTCATTTCGGGCTCATCTGTATTTTTCGTAGTGTCGATCTATTTCCGTCCTGAATGTGATTTGACTGAACAATTCCACTCACTAATTGAACTACTGCTAGAAATAGGTAATAATGACTCTAAGGCAAAGATCATTATCGGTGGTGACCTAAACTGTAAGATCGGCCTTAATAATAGGCTCTTAGATGAGGAACTTGTCGAGAGTACCATCTTTAATAAGACTAGAGCCACAATTGACAGTAGACTAGATTACAGGGGAAGTTTATTAACCGATCTATTTGAGTCTTTGGGACTCATAGTCGCTAATGGCAGAACTCCCCAAGACAGCCCTTCTCAATATACTTTTATTTCTAGATCTAAAGGGTTAGCCATTTTAGACTACATCTGGTTATCTCCCTCATGTCTTTGTCATGTCTCCTCTTTTCAGGTATCGCCTTATCTAACTATCTCTGATCACTTGCCTTGCACCATTTCCTTTTATACTAACTGAATTAAGAGCGATACAACTACCACATTATCTCACAGATATAAATGGAATCAAATCAGGTCTGATCTTTTTCAGGACTCCTTAAATAACTCCCCTTTACTATACTATGACTCTGATAATAATATTGATCTTAGTAATAATCTAATTAATGCTGTTAAGGAAGCCGCAGCGATTTCAAACATGTATAAGAAACCAAAATTAGCTAATTCCTCACTGCATGAGGCACCATGGTTTACTGAGGAGTGCTATAAACTTAAGCAAGCTGTTAAAAAACAACTGAGAGTATGTCGTAAGTTGCTCTTCGCTGATGAGAAGGAGCTGAATTCATATTTAGAGTTACAACGTATGTATCGCCAACTTCTCAGAAAACTGGAAAATCAATTTAATAAAAACCTACTAGATTCTCTAGCTTCTATCAGCAACTCAAGTGACTTCTGGAAAGTTGTTAAATCCTATTCACCGAGACAAATTCCAAACAATCCAATCAATATATGCAAATGGTTTGAGTTTCTCTCTTCATTGTACCCCCCAAGATGCCTAGTAGCCCTGGATTTGTCTGATGTAGCTCCACCGCACCCAACTCTTGATGCTCAAATTAGTATGGAAGAACTCCTAGATGTTTTAAATAAGTGTAAAAACAACAAAACACCTGGACCTGATGGGATTTCTTATGAATTTTTTAAAAACCTTAGCCCTTCATGGTGTCATTATTTATTAAACCTCTATAATTCTGTTTTATCAGAAGGTACAGTTCCCTCTGACTGGGCTAATATAAGGATTTTCATGTTGCACAAAAAGGGTGACCATTACAATTGTCTTAATTATAGAGGTATTGCATTATTGAACTCTGTTGAAAAAATATTCTCTTCCATTCTCTTAAAAAGAATCTCTCACTGGGCCGAAGAAAACCATTTGATCCCTGAGGAACAAGCCGGCTTTAGAGTGGGTCGAGGGTGCCTTGACAATATTTTCATTCTCCATTCAGTTATAACTAGCCAATTAATTGAAGGTTCACCATATATCATTGGAATCTTTGTTGATTTTCTTAGAGCATTTGACTCAGTATCTCATAGGTTACTTTGGGAGAAGCTGCTTTCCCTTGGTCTTAGTGTCAAGTTAACCCGTGTACTTAAAAGCCTATATGATAATGCATGTCTATCAATAAAAGTAGACAACAAGGCTTCACAAGGCTTAAGTTACAGAAGGTCTGCTGCAGGGAGAACCCTTGTCTGCTCTACTTTTTAGCCTATTTTTGGCAGACATAATTCGTTTTTTTGAATCCAAAGGTATAAAGGGTTTACAACTATCTAGTACTGCTCACCTAATTCTTCTACTATATGCAGATGACCTTGTCTTCCTTGCCCAATCCTGGTCTAGCGCCCAAGACATGCTAAATATTTTACTCGAGTACTGCACTCTAAATGGTCTGAAAGTTAATGTTGAAAAAACCAAAGCAGTAGTATTCTCGAGGGCAACTAAACACAAAAAACTGCGACAACTGACATATAATAATAATATAGTTGAGTACACCATTATGTTTATCTAGGTGTTCCTTTTACATCTTCTTGCAAATTTAGGCAGGCATCAAAGCACTTTATCTCAAAGAGCTCTCTTGCTGTAGCTAAGGTACGGTCAATACTGAGCAGAAGTAAATCTGATGCATGGGCTACAAAGGTTACTCTTTACAACTCAATTATTGTATCCACACTTTTGTTTGCTGGAGAAATTTGGGCTCCCAGATATATTGATGACATTGAAGCAGTTCAGTGTAGATTTTTAAGTTTTTGCTTCACTTGCCTCGTTGCACCCCACATTATATTCTCAGAGTGGAGCTTGGTATTGCAAGCTTAGCTTTAAACGTATTTAAGGGCATGTCTGCGCTTTGGCGAAGAATTCTAAAAATGGATGAAAGTCGATTACCCCGCTTATGTCTGGAAAAGCTAATACGCTTAGATAATCAACATAAAAATATACCTAACCTCAACTGGGTTTCCCAATTCAGAAGCTTTTTACTAACCATAGGTTCTCCTGAATGTATTACCTCGGATTTCTCATTGTTTAATGCTAACTATAATAATATCCTGAAGAAACATGCTAATCATTGGTCCAATTATTGTAGAAGATTGTATTATTATCTTATGCAAATAAATTAATTATTTTTTTTTTTTAATATTACTCGTGGAACTAGTTTCTTGATTTCTCTACCCCATGGTTGTGCATTTGTGCATTTAACGTGCTTCAGCCACGGGCGTCATCGGGCTGGGGAAGCTGTGCGGGATGAATACCCGGCTGTCAACAAACTGATTTCGTCAGTGAAGAAAGTTTTTCTTAAAGCCCCTACGAGAGTAGACTTATTTTGGAGCATTATGCCAACCGCACTCGTTTCCAATTTAACTCTGGAGCATATAGAACAACACATGATTATTTTTTCCTAAGGTAACGGAAGCATTGTGTTCACTTTTGAAGACGAAAACATGTCTCCGATTTTAAAAATTCCAAGTCAGAAATCCGTTTCAGACATCAGGGAACATTTTTGGTCTGGTGAATGTCTGTCTGTCTATCGGTCTGTGTGTCCGCGTCCCCTGAAACGTGTGACGAGACTTGAGTAAAAGTAGACCGATTTCGATGAAATCTGGTACACATATTCATTTTACTAATACCCAGAACAAGTTCGTGGGACAACGTTATTCGCCGAAGCGTTCGCCTGCAATGCTCGCGTAAACGTGAACTTAAAATTTACAATTTGAATTTTAGGTCGGGAAAAAAATCTAACTTCATCTATTCAATGAGACAAACATTTTTTTTCAAATACAATTTTTTTAATAAAACCAACAGCGACACCGCTATGAAGAGTTAAAGATCGCTAAAACTATTAATAGTTTATGCGATCTGTTTTATTTATAGTTTATATTATTAATAGTTTATATTATGGAGAGAACGCGAGGAGGGAGATAGACAAGGGGAATAGGAGGTGGCTTGGTTCCCCCACCTCTCTCTTTGACCTACCTCTTCAATAGCACAGCAAGCCTATGGACCTCGAGACCAGGTGACCAGGCTTTATTGATGGGAAATTAAATAAATTAGACAATTCATTAAAATCATTAAAGTATACGCGAAGAAGCTATGTGCCACTCTAATTGGCAGTGTATTTACAATGTTGAAGCATTCTGCTAATTATTATTATTGTAAATATATAATTCTGTATATTTATAAAGTATTGGGATCTTTCTTTTGAACTGTTTACCCTCCAAAATAACGAAACGCTTCATATAAAGACTAAATTTTCACAGTAATATAAACGTCATACTCTTGGCTAAAAAGTCATAAAACAACCGATTTTCTAAAATAGAGGTCATAAAGCAGGAGAATAAAAGTCATAAAAGTCATAGAATAAAGGTCATGAAATGGAAAAATAAAAGTCATAAACGTCCCGTCTCTGGTCATTATAGATTGTGACATGGCTGAAGCACTGCTCCGTATCCTATGGAGATCTAAATTCACGCAAGCCCTCGTGGAATGTTTCACTCCACAACGTGGCACTCTGCTAATTTGTCGGTCGGGGATGTTCTTAATCAGGGTAATTTGAGAAGAGGCCAGAATTGTCATATCCCCCCCCCCCCCCCTGAAATACAGTGGCATGTTTGCCGAAGTTCACATTGGGTTGTGCGTCGAAAACCCTGGCCCCTGATAATTGCTAGATTCGGGCCCTATCAGTGAACATCTGTTGATATTGGCATCTCCAGGTTGCCAGTCTTGTCTTGAAATCGAGGAGATACTTCCAGCCGATGTCAAAATTCTGTAAAAGTCCTTTAACACAGCTATTTGGGACAAATTTGTGATACAATTCCATAGTATACTATGACTAGGGTAACTTCCACTACTATTATTATCTTTTCTTTACAGGCAAATTAAGTTATTTTTACCAAGTTTTTGTGCCGTTTATTGACTCATCAACCGGTTATAATAGTTTGTAATTCATGGAAAACAAAAATCAATGGTCGGCCCAAACGATTCTCCTTAGGACACAAAGTCACCACTGCAGAGGGAGTATTAAGCCCTGCCCAAACCCCCTCCCCCTAGAAAAATAACATTTTATTTTTAAATAAAGATCTAATAAGTAGTTTTGAGGGTAAATTTGTCTCAATATTTTTTTATACCTGAATTGATGAGTATGGAATTGTTATTTGTTTGGAACGTCTAGGAAGGAGACAAGTTTTGGCGAATGGCCGAGTGTTACATCAGAGGAAGCACGATAAAGTACCTAAGGATACCTGATGAAGTTATAGATATGGTGAAGGAAGAGGTCCAGGTCAAGAAGCAGAGGATGGGGGATAACAACAAGCCCAGGACCCAGCAGCAACAGAGGAACCGACCTCACCGTAAGTACCCCTCTTACTTCTCTCTACCAGTAACTTTACTTTACTTCTCTCTACCAGTACAGGAAGTTTATTTTTTTTCTGCATTTATTATTTAAATCTAACAATCGTAGGTAAAGTATGGTACGCAACTCTTGCGAAAACGGCATTTTGCATTACTCGTGTGGTTTTACTACCCTCGCTGTCGCTCGGGTGCAGACTCTACACTCGCATGCAAAATGCTACTTTCCGCACTCGACGCGTAATGTACTATTTCAGGTTGTTGGACAATAAACTGCTTATTTACCTGTTTGATTATTATCTTCAAGATAAGAGGACTTGTACGGCAAGACAAAGCAGTGGGTGGTCCATCCTGGCCTGACAGTTGAGTTTGTTCTGCCTCACTCAGTGTCGACGGGACGTTGTCAACCCTTACATTCACCTCTACAGATCCATTAAATAGTGTGGGAGTGATGAGCCAGGGAGGCAACCCCCTGCCCCCATTTCAATGATATCATTTATTCAGTGCCTGGTTGGCTGAAAACTGAGGTAGAAGTGGGACATGCGCCAAACAACGGAAAGGTAGAGGTATTTAATACTTATTGATTCTAACGACTTTGTCTCTGTGTCAGGAGGTGGATTCGGAGGAGGACGTGGAGGCGGCAGGGGCGGAGGAGGGGGTGGAAACCAGGGCCGAGGGACCAACCAGAAGAACCCCAACAAGAAGCAGAAGCAACAGTGAGGCGGCGCCCACGCTCCTACTCCTGGAAGCTTCTCTTTACCTCGTCCTGCCCCTTCCTCCCCGTTGTATCTAAGTCTTATCTTTTATACTCTGTAAATAATTTTTACCTAGAACTTTTTTGTTTTTAAAAAATTATAAACAATGCATTTTTTTTTTAAATTTAATAATATTAAATTGTAAATATATACAAATGAAAACAATCAAAGACGAGTAGAATTATTTAATAATGTTTAAGGTGGACTAATGCTAGAGATGCATAACGATGTGTGGTTAAGTTTTACTGGAAGGGAGTGGAGAGCGGACATCCAGTTTACTAGGGAGAGGCCGCGGGTTCAGTGGTGAGGTTCCTTGTAGAAACGAAGACCGCAGTACCCACATGTGTGGTTACCTGGCTTGTCCTGCAACACAATAACATTTTAAACTATTTAACTCAAAATAATAAATCCATGTAAAAACTAGAGACTAGCGAGTGGGCTCCATCCCACTATAAAGTGTCGAGGATTCACTATGTTCAGTTGACTTGGGGGGGGGGGGGGGTATACTAACCAGGTTGATGTAGACCTTGGGGTGGCCGGTGGGTCCTCCACCTCCGTCACACCAGACGACACGTTCGTTCCTGGGCGCCGGAGCTGCATCGTCTATGAGCTTGATAGCGAACTGCTCGTTGACGTGCTTCTTCTTGTCTACGAACCTCGCCAGACGGTAGTCGTCCTTCTCGAACTTCTGTACACACAAAATACAACGCTTCAAGCACACCCGCTTAAACTCGGTAGAACAAACAAATTCCAAAATCAGAAGTACGATATCGTTTCTAATAATAATATTACTTGGTTACCCACCCCTATAGGAGGGTAAATTCGGTGTCATGTGGAAAAAATGTAATAGTTTATCCCCCCGATATTTGTTTACCACATAATAAGTTGCTCTGTCTACATAACTATTAACCCATTAGTTCCCAGCGTACCATATATGGTACGCTAATAGGGGTATTTTCAGATTCACATATCTTGGTGAACTTTGAACCAAAATAATTAAGAAAGTAATTATAACTAACTAGAAAGGTTTGAAAATTATTATTCAGTTGTTTCATTGGCAGTTCTAAGTATGTAACCAGTTTAAAAATCAAATTTTAAATTGAATACTTTTTTTCTCCAGAATCTTTATGGACTCCGTGGATGCCAAGAAAATTTAGGATATTATAAAAATATATTTAGAAGAAAAACCTATTGCTTCAACTTCATAATGTGTGACTGAAATGTAGATATGCATTTTGTAATTTTTTATTGTTTTTTGATGGCTTTTATCTATGGTTGAATTTTAGTGTACCATATATGGTACGCTGGGCTCTTATAGTAGCAAGACTTTTTACTGGTATTTTTTTCAACAAAATGCAATATTTTTTTAGAAATCTAGTTTTTCTTTTATAATTAGTAAATTAGAAGTCTGAAGTATGTTGGATATTCTATGTTTATGATGGATATTCTAACAAATCTCCAGTTAAATTATTTGAGTTGTTTTTGGATGATGAGATGATAGATTATATAAGAGAGAAAACCAATCGCTATGCAAATTTGAATACTTTTCTGACTCTACCTGTCACTAACGATTTCGTTAGTCAACATTCTTATGTTTTGTGGTTATGTGTCAGTACCATCAAAAAGGAGGTATTGGGAAAATACCCCTGATTGCTATTTCACCTTGGTGACTGATGCAATGAGAAGAAATCGGTTTGAGAAAATTTTAAAATATTTACATTTTGTTAACCGTTAGACCCAGCAAATGAAGATAAGCTGTGGAAAATTCTTCCGCTCTGTAAATATTTGCAATGATGATTTATGGAATATTTTATCCCTGAGCAAGAGCTATCATACGAGGAATGTATGATAAAATATTATGGTCATCATGGTTTAAAACAGGTCATACGAGGAAATCGTATCCGGTTTGGTTATAAGGTGTTGTCGTTAAACACATATGATGGCTACCTTATTGAATGTCTGATATATCAAGGTAAATCGGTGACGGTTAATTCTAATCGCGAGAAACGTTTTGGAAAAACTGCTGCTCCACTGGTAGGAATGATTAGAAGTTTTCCTAGTGACATCAGACATTTTCTATTTAATTTTGCATTTGACAATCTTTTCACCAGCTATAATCTTCTAACGTTTTTCAACCATAATATATTCGAGGCAGCACTGGTACTATTAGGTATAATCGCATTCCAAATGATTGTCTCATAAAAAATTCAAACGTCCACAGTAAAAATCAAGAAGAATACGAGTCAATAATTAGTAAAAAAAAAAAGGGGGATCATCCTATGCCGTTGGAAAGAAAACTTGGTTGTTAGCGTTTTTTCAAATACGGTTAGTGTTGCTCCATGGTCTTCTGTAATAAGGTGCTCCCACAAAGATAAAAAACATATTCTGGTTAAAAGACCTAAAATGTTTTATTGCTATAATAAATGGGTACCGATCAAATGGACCGAAACACCAGCTGTTGTAGAGCATGAATTCGTAACAGAAAGTGGATTTGGACACTTTTTTATTGGCTATTAGATGGTACTATAAACAACCCATGGATTATGTTTAAAAAATGTGGAAATTAATTTTCTCATCAGCTGGCATTTCGAAGAGAAATTGCAATCCATTACCTGGAAGTTTACAAAAATCTTCCCAAAAGTCCAGAGAGATTCTCTAAGCTCTCATCCTTACACCTCTGAAAGATTAGATGGAAATGATCACCTAATTGTGAAGATTGCTGGGCAGAAAAGGCGTCGTTGCGCTGGAAATATGTGCCAAACCAAAGCTCGAACACAATGCAGTAAAAAAAATGCGATGTAGGCCTCTGTGTCGATTGTTTTGTTTTTACTTATCATTCATAAATCATTTTTACGTCACACTTATAAATTTATATTATTACTAAAAATAATTATAATAATAATAATTATAAAAAAGAAACATGTATAATAGTGAAAACAATAATATAAAAATATATAATAATATAAAAATATATAATAATATAAAAATAAATTATGATTATTCCTTATTTTTTATTTTTATTTTTCATAGTTATTTCTTCTAGACATATTTTTTTTAACCAACAATAAAGTATTTTTTACTCTATTAAAGAGATAAACATGTGTCTTTTTTACCTCTTTAATTATTTTATTGAGCACCCGCAAGTGCCCAGCGTACCATATATGGTACGCCCCCTGGGGGCAAGATAAATGAATATATTTGAAAAATTGTATTTTTCCCTTATATAATAGGGGTAATAGAATAACATATTCATTGATCACAAAAATTTCTCAAAAAAAATTAATTTGAGCACTAATGGGTTAAGAAATAAAATCTATTTAGTAGAAAGAGGTTCAGGCAAAGCACCGACACTTCTATATGTAAAGGTGACAACACTACTCTGTCTAATTAACTATCAAGACAACATTTACACATCGTCAGCCGTTACCCACAATTGCACACTGCACTCATACAAGGTACGGTTCTCAAGAAATACCCACATACTGCACTCGAACGAGGTACAAACAGTTCTCAAGGAATACCCACATACTGCACTCGAATGAGGTACATACAGTTCTCAAGGAATACCCACATACTGCACTCGAACGAGGTACATACAGTTCTCAAGGAATACCCACATACTGCACTCATACAAGGTACGGTTCTCAAGGAATACCCACATACTGCACTCGAACGAGGTACAAACAGTTCTCAAGGAATACCCACATACTGCACTCGAACGAGGTACATACAGTTCTCAAGGAATACCCACATACTGCACTCGAACGAGGTACATACAGTTCTCAAGGAATACCCACATACTGCACTCATACAAGGTACGGTTCTCAAGGAATACCCACATACTGCACTCGAACGAGGTACAAACAGTTCTCAAGGAATACCCACATACTGCACTCGAACGAGGTACAAACAGTTCTCAAGGAATACCCACTTACTGCACTCGAACGAGGTACATACAGTTCTCGAGGAACACCCACTTACAGCAGTCGGTAATACCCACTTACAAGGTAGAGTTTTCATGGAATCAGCTCGTTGCCATCAGGATATGCCTTCTCTAAAAAAATACAAGACCCTTGATGGTACTTGGCTTCTAGAGTTTTGGGGTGTGAACATTTGTACAAATGAGATCACTTCCCAAGTAAAGAAAAACTAAGCGCAGATAAGAGAGGGAGAGGAAACATAATAAAGCAAATACAAATATACTTGATTTCTAAGCTCACCACCAGATCCAGATCAAGTCAACAATGTGTCACATGCCCACTATTAATCAACTTGAAATCAGCTTTAAGCCGAGTCATCTCAACAATATTGCAAGCCCAACCAAGGTAAAAACTCACTACACCTCACAGTCAATTTTGTTAATGAGAAATTAATTAAAAAATTAGGGCGTCATTATTCAATTTTTCTCTATATTAAGGAGGGTTCAAAGCAAGCGGAGCTCAGCGTGTACACATTCATGGCCTTCTTATAGCCCTTTAACACCAGAATGAAACCTTCACTTAAGTCCTCTTCTAATACTTCATGATTTTGTTTTCATTTTGAACCCATTCTTTTAATTTAAAGTAATTATTTTATTTTAACCCTTGGGTGGAGACACGAGGAGGTGCAGACACGAGGAGGTGCGGACCCCTGATAGGATTTAATCTGTTTTATATGCCCACACAACAGGCTAAAATAAATAAAAAAATAAAATAAAATAAAATTTAAATAAATTTAAAATAAATATAAACTTGAAATAATTTTAGCAAAATATTATAAAACATATTTAAATTGGTTTTATTATTTTTTTATTACCGTTGTTTAGTCTCATAGTTTATAAGCACAAAATTCAGTCTTAATCATAATTTTTAATATTTCTGTATATTTTTATTATTTTATTTTTAAATTCAGGTACCATATTAATTGAACGAGCGTAGTGAGTTCTTCATTTCAGAGACTTGGGATTTGAAAAGTTTGTTTGTTTGTTTGTTTGTTTGTCTAACGATAACTGGAGTAAAAATTGATCAATTTCAGCGAAATTTGGCACGTAGATGCATCTCAGCATTTTTGAGAACTGTATAGTTTTTGAAAATTCCTCACTAAACATTTCCAAGATGGCGGCCAATATGGCGGACGACTAAAAAAAAAGTTTTAAGCCAGCATAATGTGTTATACATTGTTTTGAAGGTCTTTAAGAGAAGGAAAAGAATATGTAACGCATTAAATTCCAAACTTCATATTTCCAAGATGGCGGCCAATATGGCGGACGACTAAAAAAAAAGTTTGTCAGCTTAATGTGTTATACATCGTTTTAAAGGCCTTAAAAAGGAGGAAAATAATATTTAACTGATAAAATTTAATACTTCACACTTTCAAGATGGCGGACGACTAAACAAAAAATTTTTAGTCAGTATGACATGTTATACATCAATTTAAAGGTCTTGAAGTTTAGGAAAGGAATATCTAAGTATTAAAAATGTCACACATAATATTTTCAATATGGCGGACTATTAAAAAAAATTTAATCTGCTTGGCATGTAATACATTAATCTAAAGGTCTATAAAAGTAGGAATAGGGTCAATAACTTTTCAAATTTCATCATTTATATTTTCAAGATGGCGGCCAATAAGGTGAATGACAAAACGTTTTTCGTCAGTATGGCATTTTATACATCGTTTTAAAGGGTTTAGAAGTAAGAAAAGAGTAAATAACTATTCAAATTTCACTCTATTTATTTTCAACCAATTGTAGATAATTATTATTTAGTATAATTATTGCATACTAAGCAGTTTAAACTGGAAATTTAGTTAAACGTTGTTTAATAGAGGTATTGCAGGCTCGCTATGATTGCACGTTTATACAGGAGTTGTAATAATGTTATTGTTGGCTCGCTGCGCTCGCCCTGTATAGACAGCATTTAAAATTAGTTTTCATTTAACTGGGTATATATTGAAGGTTCGCTGCACTCACCAATTTATTTAGTATTTCTGGATAATGTTATGCCGTATAAACTTGCGAGCGCAGCGAGCCTGAATTAATTATATTAAATAATGATTACATACAAATACTTTATAAACAGGCGAGCGTAGCGAGCCTACAATAACTTTATTTAATTAATATTTACTACAAATTCTAAATCAAACCGGCGAGCGTAGCGAGCCATCTTTAATTTGATTAAATAATTACTATATTTACTGTATAAACAGGCGAGCGTAGCGAGCCTTTCTTAATTTATTTGATTAAATAATTAGTACATTTACTGTATAAAAAGCGAGCGTAGCTAGCCTTCAATAACTTTATTTAATAAATATTTACAACAAATTTTGAATCAAACAGGCGAGCGTAGCGAGCCTTCTTTAATTTGATTAAATAATTACTATATTAACTGTATAAACAGGCGAGCATAGCGAGCCTACAATAACTTTATTTAATAAATCTTTACTACAAATTCTGAATCAAATAGGCGAGCGTAGCGAGTCTTCTTTATTTTATAAAATAATTACTATATTTCCTGTGTAAACAGGCGAGCGTAGCGAGCCTGCTATAACTTTATTTAATACATATTTACTACAAACGTAAATCAACAGGCGAGCGTAGCGAGCCTGCAATAACTTTATTTAATAAACATTTACAACAAACTCTGAATCAAATAGGCGAGCGTAGCGAGCCTTCTTTAATTTGATTAAATAATTACTATATTAACTGTATAAACAGGCGAGCGTAGCGAGCCTACAATAACTTTATTTAATAAATATTTACTACAAATTCTGAATCAAATAGGCGAGCGTAGCGAGCCTTCTTTATTTTATAAAATAATTACTATATTTCCTGTGTAAACAGGTGAGCGTAGCGAGCCTGCAATAACTTTATTTAATAAATACTTACTACTAACGCTAAATCAACAGGCGAGCGCAGCGAGCCTGCAATAACTTTATTTAATACATATTTACTAGAAATGCTGAATCAAGAGGCGAGCGTAGCGAGCCTGCGTTAATATTATTAAATAAAGATAATGGACAAAATCGTTTTAATGATCTTTTCAGGTTAAATAAGAATGTCAGGTTTTACTGAAATATTATCCTGATATCATTATTGAGAACATAGTATGGCTGATATAAAAGCACCTTTCTACGCGAGTTCTTTATGCACCGCATCACTAGTTTATTTTGTATTATATGTTAAATTTCACTAAAATTAGTGAAATACTAATTTTAGTACCCCTGTCAGGACAATTCAGGCACAGAATTGAAGTATAATCACGTACGATGTCAAACAGTGTCTGATTCCCTTGATAAAAGCAAGAAATGTAGCTAGAAAAATCCCTATCTTCCAATCGCACCCACATCTATCTCAATTTCACAGTTATATCCCAAATTTAGTCCTCACAGGACCGTGCGTTCCCGAGGGTTAATAATTACATTCCATATTATTAAATATTATTATTTAATTATATATTCCTACTACTATAATAACTGTTTTGTTCATTTACTAATTTACTCCGAGGGAGAGAATCGTAGCAATATTTTTGAACAAAATGATTATTTCATTCTAGATTTTTTTAGGATATGGGATATTATACTACCCCCCCCCCCCCCCCTTGCATTAAAAGCAAAAGCAAAGTGCTTTAAAGATGTCTTCTAAAGATATCAATCAAAACAATCAAAGAAATCAGTGAAACATCGGAACTTAAA
Source organism: Gerris lacustris (assembly GCA_951217055.1). Lineage (NCBI taxonomy): Eukaryota > Metazoa > Arthropoda > Insecta > Hemiptera > Gerridae > Gerris > Gerris lacustris. The sequence goes on along the minus strand of OX578278.1, from coordinate 346,375 downwards.
CTTACTTTATTTACCATTTACGTGCAGTGAAATCATGTTTGGTGCACAGAATTTAATAAAGCAAAAACTATCAACAACCCCGTAAATTGAAGTTCACAAAATGTATTGTTAAATCCAGGGGGTGAGCACTAAGCACACCCCCTGGGTTGAGAGGTGTCGCCAACAACTTGGAAAAAATCTACATCAAACTACCACTGTGCCCGCGCATAGCTACGCCCAATTTCTTCCCGACTGTTACCCCCACTGTTTATTTTGAATAAAAGGTTTCAATCTAACATTTTTTAATCAAGTTTTTAATAAAATATTTTCTTGTTTTAAGGGTTTTTTATTTCAATTTGCAGTTATAATTTACCGATTTTTCTACTAAATTATCACAGTTTACCTTTTCAAATATGTATGTATGTATGTATTAAATATACAATTTTAAAAAGTTTAACGTAAATGTTATACATATTTAAATATGTATTATTTTATCTTATAGTTAAGCAAATAATATGAATTTGAAGTAGATAGGAACTACGTTCAAGCCTTCTGCTGATTTTGATTCTGAAATGTAAATTTTGAAGTATTAATATTAAAATGCAAAGTTTTATATAGAGAGTTTTTTGTGTAAAACATTGGTTAAAGTTATTGATTCACATAATTAAAACATTATTTATGCAGGATCGGCAGTCGCCCAATAAAGTTGATCTATTTGACTATGCCTGGAACAAACTTATTCTAGGCTCTAGGCAATTGTATGCGTTTACATTTCAAAATACAAAACACGAGTGGAAGGGAAGAAAATAACATAACCTAATCGAATTTTTCACATTCTTCTTCATCTTCTATAGTTATAACCATACAAGAGGTAATCGATCCTACTAGATTTTCCAAGTTCGTGGCGACACTTTTATCGCCTAGTGCTCAATCCCTATTTTATAAGATCCTTGGTTAAATCACAAGAAAATGTTCAACAGCAGAAATTATCCCTTCTCAACAGAAGATAAACAAATGAATCTGCTTTGTTTTGTTTACAACCTAATACCCGACTCAAGAGAAACCAGCCAATACTTTTCTTTTCTTTTTGTTAAATTGATCTCAGATAGTAAAACCAAGTGAGCAGTGAACAAGCAACACATCCCAACTATGTGACAGAGATGCAACACCACACTAGCACACACTGTAAACACACACTTAGTGAACGAGCAATACAGCACACTAGCACACACTGTAAACACACACTTAGTGAACGAGCAATACAGCACACTAGCACACACTGTAAACACACACTTAGTGAACGAGCAATACAGCACACTAGCACACACTGTAAACACACACTTAGTGAACGAGCAATACAGCACACTAGCACACACTGTAAACACACACTTAGTGAACGAGCAATACAGCACACTAGCACACACTGTAAACACACACTTAGTGAACGAGCAATACAGCACACTAGCACACACTGTAAACACACACTTAGTGAACGAGCAATACAGCACACTAGCACACACTGTAAACACACACTTAGTGAACGAGCAATACAGCACACTAGCACACACTGTAAACACACACTTAGTGTCCATCGCACTTGGGAAACTTGAAGTATTTGGTGCTGTCATCTGCACGTTACTTGTAATGTTTCTCTTCTATTTACTTCAACATGTTTTTTCCCATAATTTCTACTAAAGCGGAGTTTCAGAGCTTTATAAATAGATCAATTGAGCCCGATAGTGAGGATGATGAATCCCCTCATATTTAAAAGGATGATTGTAAAAATTAATTTGTATAAAATAACCTGGAAAATGTTACCTTCAAGAGGCGGAGAAAACTCTGATTAGAGAGGTGTCTCTACAGACATAAACATTTCTAGTTTAGCGTAATGTAGGGGAGAGCGGGGTTGGTTGGGACAGTGGGATGAATTGGACACTGCTGTTTTTGGTTGAAAACAAGGTGAGATCAGCAACTCTGGTGGACCAGTCAGTAGCCCTTCAGTTGCTATTTAACCCCTCAAGTGGTCTCACGTCTTGTTGATCACCATTAGTTTTTAAAAAAATAAATTCGATTTGGAGGCAAGGTGGTGTAAAATTTGAGACCCACGTCAGAAGCCTTCCAGCCCCTCTAAAATATTCTTACGAGTCTCTACTATTTTTACTCGGTAATGGATTTATTTATGATTACAAATCACTTTGGTTGCTTACTGTGGAACTATGGGTTCCAATGTTGTTTGTGTTTTTTTAAAAATTGCGTCGAGGGATGAGTTGGACAGTGAGTTCCATTCATCCCCAACTGTCCCACTCATCCCCCATATCACACACCCATCATACCTATTTCTTCTTTTGGTCGCCTACTTTCTTACTTATTTAGTATTCTTTCAAATTAAGTACTCAAATAAATTGTTTTCACGATTTTATTTACAAAATCGGGAGTTTTTGAATGTGTCCAATGTATCCCACCCATTGGGATACATTGGACAAAATGAAGGTTTTGGAAAAACATAAAAAATAGTATGATAATGTTTTTTTTAAGTCGCTATAAGTCTGGATTATGTTAGTTAGGATCGATGCATAATAATCATACAAAAGCGAAAAAGTTGATGCAAAACTGTGGCTCTCACGGCCTTTACAAAACAAGTGTGGCAAGCAACCCCGCTCTCCCCTACAGGTCGACATCTTCAAGATATCAGGCAAAGCCGTGTTATAACTTGTTTACATATCGGAGATTAATAATCCTCGGACACAACAGTAACCATTCAACACGACTAAACCTTATAAAATATACGGACGCCCCGAATAGACCACTTTTACTGAAGAATCGTCTTCTAATATGGAACTCAACGTACGTACACCAGAGAACTCTACCTTCTGAATTTGTAAACAGTTGAAAAGTGCTCGAGCTAATAAAACTGGAGCAGAAGAAGACGGGTGGACTGAAAGTTAAGAGGAGTCGAGAGAGGAGACTGACGTGGGTTTACCTGGCCGGTGTGTATGACGGGGTCTTCAGGTGTCGCAGCATGATTCCACCGCCGGCTCACTCCCACAACACAGTTCAATTTGTTGCCATCTCGAAGCGTTTTTACAGAACCGAGTAAAATCCTTCCAGCCATCGAGAATACTTTTCAAAATGACACCTGATAACGAAAATAACCTGCGACATTGAAAACTTCCACTGAAATTTTTTTTAATCAAGTTAGCCAACTGCAAACAATTTTTTAATGTCTAATTGAAGATATCTATAAACTAGATTGAAATGAAAATATTTTAGCCGGGTTTACACGATCCAAGTATTACTTGGCCCGAGTAGTGGATCTTAGTATCTTAGATCCACTATAAAGTAGTGCTTAACAAGATTGTGTCAAATGTTCTCCGTGTTCTCCCCTCCAAAAATAAAGTTTTAAACAACGGTCATATAATATAAGCCCCGAGCCCCGCATTCATACCTTGGTTGCACGTTGCGCTTGCACATCTCACACTTGCTCACTTATCTTACTAAAAGACAGTTAAAGGTAAAGACTTACTGTTGTGGTTGGAAGGGTGACAAGATGGCGCTGCACTTGTGTACGACTCGTTGTAGTAATACTTGTCTCTTGTATTTTATACTATATTTATGGTTTCGTTGGTAAAACCAAACAAAAGAAACCCTTATAGTTTCGGTCCCGTGTGATCATGAGATTTTTTACGCCACGAGATTTTAAAATAAATTTAAAACATCACTCTTGGGTGTTTATCTTTCAAATTCTCCAATACTCTGCGTCTGACCATAAAACACCTTGAAAAAACCTTGTAAAGAACAAAATTTGTCATTGATTGAAATCCCAGCTCTGAACAACAAACCCCTGATTTTCAACGAAATTTAAAAATTCTACTTCCCTGTCGCTTTATTAATCAATCCATAAAGGTGATCTCTATCAACGCTCAATTTTAAAGGATTTTGATGTGGAGAGCTTAATCAGTTTAATTCGACTCTCTACAAGATTTGCTTCATGCAGTATTATAGTAAAAAGCTTAGTATTAGAAAATTGTAAGGATAGACACCCAAAAGTGACGTTTTTGCGAATATCTCGAAAACGAAGCTATTCCGGATCCATGTTTGTAGGGACTTTTTGTTCAGCGTCAAATTGCTTATAAGAACCCGAGGTGTATGGTTTTGTTTGGGAAAAACGTTTTTGTATTTGTACAAGAATTTGTTGTGATGCTGACCGAGACACTTGACGCCTGGTAACGTTGAATCCACCACAGTGGCGTATCCAGCGGCTAGGTCTGGGGAAGGTGGTTAGATGGTCTGCTTGTTTATAATTAAAGTAAATGTTTTTACTTTTCCTCACCTTCTCCGAAGGTAAGTAAATAGGAAAAGTATTGTTTTCACCCAAACTTTTTTTTTCGGGGTTTCAACGGAATTATCCGTTTGGAGTGTTTTTAAGACATCCTGAGTGGTTTTCAGCATGACGTCAGTATGTATGTATGTATATGTGTGTATGGATGTGTGTTATCATCGTAGCGCCCAAGGTATTTAACCTAGAGAGTCGAAACATGGCAGAATAAATTGGTAGTGCGTGCAGTCTCACGTAAAAAGGGTTTCGTTGGTGATGAAATTAGTAGTTGGGGGGGGGGGGATTTGGATGTTTTTGACAAAATGGCGTAGAAAATTAAACGCTTTGCACAAGTGTTATATATTTTTGTAATTTACTCTTCAATACCTTTCACTTGATACCCCACTCAAAATTTGAAAAAATATTTTTTTCCCCGTGACAGCAATTAGCCGCCATCTTGGATTCCCAATTATTCCGACCAAGTTGCTATTCTTATTTTTTCTTTGGCCCATCAGACCACACATTTTGCATATTTTTTTATATTTATTAGTATGAGCGGAAATACGATTTTAGGGGGGGCGGACACGCAAAAGTTCGATGTTTTTTGATAAAATGGCGCCGAAAATTGAACACTTTCCCTAAGTGATATATATATTTGTAATCTGCTCTTCAATACATTTCATTTGATACCCCACCCAAAATTTAAAAAAAATATTTATTTTTGTGTGACAGGAATTATCCGCCATCTTGGATTCCCAGTAAATCAGATCAAATTGCTAATCTTATTTTTTCTATGGCCCACCAGACCACACATTTTGCATATTTTTATATATTTTTTAGTATGAGCGGAAATACGATTTTAGGGGGGGGGGCGGACACGCAAAATTTCGATGTTTTTTGACAAAATGGCGCCGAAAATTGAACACTTTCCCTAAGTGATATATATATTTGTAATCTGCTCTTCAATACCTTTCATTTGATACCCCACTTAAAATTTTAAAAAAATATTTTTTTCGCATGACGTAAGTTATCCACCATTTTGGATTTGAACAGCTGATAATTTTGAGTTCGCTATATTTTTCCTGTGTGCGCGTCAAAACAATCTTTAATATTGGAAAGTTTCACGTTTCTATCTCTTTTTATTCAAAAGTTATTGGAACCGTACAGAGTGACAGACAGACAGACAGACAGACAGGCACATGAACGAAACTATAAGGGCTTCTTTTTTTGGTTTTACCAACGAAACCCTAAAAATCAGTGCTTACATGTAGTGGTGCCGCCCGGAAAATCATATTTTTCCGCCATCTTGAACTCAGTTTGCTGAGTCAGCAAACATTTAAAAAAATCGTAATAAATCGAAAATGGTCCTGATCGAGTTGAAATTGGGCACGAATGTACCTCTCTTTATGACAAACAAGCCCACCAAATTTAATTTTGATATTGGCCGCCATTTTGAAGTTATCAATTTTTTGAATTTTTAAACTTTGACGGTTAATAATACCGAAAGTATAAACAGGTTTTTGACATAAAGCATATCCGTTGGAACCGGAAAAAATTTAAAAATACGTGTGGTGTCGCGGGACACCCGGTAGCAACCAAGTTCCTAGCGGGTGTCGCGGGACACCCGGTAGCAACCAAGTTCCTAGCGGGTGTCGCGGGACACCCGGTAGCAACCAAGTTCCTAGCGGGTGTCGCGGGACACCCGGTAGCAACCAAGTTCCTTACATTTTTCATTAAATATAAATTATAAGCTTAAAGTATTATATTAAACCCACCCGTAAAATCAAAACAAAAAATATCCCTACAAAAACAAAACAAAAAAATTTCCCTATTCCCTACATCAAAACTAAAAAATTCCCACATCAAGACATGTCAATGTCAATATTGTAAAAAGATTTAAAATCTGGTTGGTCCAAGTGACATTTTGACATATAACAAAAATAAACAAAACAAGTCAAGGAACAGGCTTCCTTAATAAATATTTTCCCGTCTTTTTGAAGCTTACGTTTACGCGAGCGTTGCGCGTGACCGCTTGAGCGGATAACGATTTCCAACGAACTCAGCCTGGACATTGGTAAAATGAACATGTGTACCAAATTTCAACTAACTCGGTGATCTTTTACTCAAGTTATCGTCATCGGTAGATTTCGTGACGGATTTTGCGTGACAGGGATTTTGTGACGGTGATTATGTGACGGTGATTTTGGTGGTTTTTTTCGGATTCACTCCCGGGCTCCAGAACGTGCCATAAGGAACTTCGTTCCAAAAATTAAGGAACAAATATAAAAAAAACCCGATGAAATTCCATTAATTAGTTTAAAAGTTATAAGCGAATTTATTAGTGTTAGCGTTATTATTAGTGCGATAATTTTGAAGACGTCATAGTTTGTTTACATCTCAATCAAAATACCGCCAAACTTCAAATAATTCAATAAAATATAGGTATTAAAAATAAGGGTTTTTTTTAAGAATGATAATAATAAATCAGTTAGTTCAAAACGGTCACCCATCCAAGAACTGACCACGTCGAATGCTGCTTCCTCCTGCTTAAGGAGAGGCCCCTTTAATGGCCTCTGAACCCGATTTTTTCCTGTATTTACTATTAAAATCCAACAGTCGTAGATAAAGTACGGTACGCAACTCGTGGGAAAACTGCATTTTGCTTTTACTCACGTGGTTTTACTACCCTCGCTATGGCTCGGGTGCAAATTCCACACTCGCGTGCAAAATGCTACTTTCCGCACTCGACGCGTAATGTATTATATTTTTCATTAGATGGTATTGTTACAGGGGTATCCAACTCCAGTATTCTAGAGGTGTAAGAGCACTAGCGCTCCACGAGAATATGGTGGTTAAAATTGTAAACTACTTATGATCTTTTGACATTTGTACTATTTTGTAAATAAACAATACAAAATAATAAACAGCCTCGGTGGCCGAATGAGATGCGCGATAGCTCAGAATGAGAAAGTTCCCGGGTTCGAATCTAGTAAATTGACAAATTAATTTATTAATTTATTTCTTTGAATTAAGAAGCTCTATGTCTTTTGAATGGTGTAAACGATTTAGTTATAGTATTAACCGCCAATTCCCGTGGAGCGCTAGTAGTCTAGTAGTAACACAGGTAGATAAAGAGGGGAGTTGGAAATCTTTCCGTTTAAGGATTCTATGATCGCTGGTATTGTTATAACCTTTAATTAATTACAGTTTGTTTCTTCGAATTACAAGATAACTAAAAATACACTCTTTTTCTAAGGAAATAAACAAAATAGTTAAAATTAAAAATGAAATATGTAGTTGGTTTTGTAACGGCTGATTGCTAGAAGACTGTGAATCTCTGCATTGTAATGTTCCAACGTCTTTCTACTCCTTATTTTAAACTAGAGAATCGTCCACAACCATATTGCTTTATTTGTTTTGGTTTTTTAACTAAGTAAGGTGTCTTTTTGTTTTGTTTTTTTTTATCGCTTTTCTACTATCCTTCTATTTCTCTTGAAAAACGTATAAAAGTGGGAAGGGGGAACCAGGTGGGCACACAGATGTCTTTTTTTTTAAAGAAAAACAAAAAAACAAGCTAATAGAATTAAAGACAAGATTTTAGTCTTGAGTGGATTTTACTAGTGGAAAGATCGTGCTGACACTTCCGGTTTTAATTTTATTTAATTTTTTTTGTTAAATCTCGATTGTTGTGTTAAAAAGGGCAAAGAGAATATTCTAGAGAATAATTTGAAGCTTTATTTATTTCTTGTTTTCATCTTTAGTGAATTCAACTTCATTTTATTTATTTTATCTCTAATATTGGTCAAGTATATTATTCTACGTACTGATATCTATAATGTATTATATGGGTCATTTTCAAATAAAATGTAGCTTTAGGGAAATCAGTTTGGCTACTTTATAGAAAATTAAAATAAGCCTTAGACATGATAATATTGATTATTTTGACACATCAGGGACTTAAGATGACATTTTCGTTCAAGAACAGTCAGTTTTCAAATTTATTTACATACATATGACCATATATACATAAAAAATCACATTTTTGTCGTAATGAGTGTTACTATCATAAAAACGGTATTTTTTTAGATTTTGTTTCTCTGTTTTTATGAAACGTTACTAAATTGTATATATGACGCAAATATTCTCTTTCATCCCACCAGAAATATTTTTTAGACCTAAAATATTTGTAATTTTTTAAAAAAAGTAATGAGTGTTACATTTATTATCTTTTAATGTTTCCTCAAAGCTTCAAAAATGTAAAGGATACGTTTTCAGTGCATTGTAATAAAAGTTTTTATTATAAAGAAGAAGAAAAAAATAATTTTTCTTTATTAAAAAAATAGTTGGACACGGCTACCCATAAGAATTTGTTGTTATTCAAGTAACACTCATTACATTATGGTAACACTCATTACACATTTATATATTGGACCTAGAAAAAATTAAATTTTAACACAAACTTTAAGCATTAAACTTTTATTTACAATTTTTGTTTACATGCGGCAAATTTATTTTTTGTAAAAACATTAAACTCAATCATTTTTTTAAAGTTTTAAAATATACAGTATTGTAGAACCAACGGAATAGTAACACTCATTACATTTTTAACTTTAAAAAATCTTTCCTCGGAAACTATGTTTCTTAATTAAGCCAATTTAATGTGTACTGATTATATTAATTAATAACTACTAACTCATATTAATAACATAAATAAATGTTGATTACAACTACAAAAAATGATGGTAACACTCATTACAACGAATAAAAATACTCACAATTTTTTTTTAGTGAAATATTAATTGTAGAGAAGAATTAAGTGCTATCAATCTAAAAAGTCGTTGATTACTGACTTAAATGTCTTCTTAACATAAACAAACCCTAATCCCTCCTTCTTTCTTTCATACTCACCCTCTAATTCTGTCAACTCTTATCGGTAACACTCATTACAAAACCCTTGGGCATACATATAAATATATTTGTTTCGTTTTGTACTAAAGTTTTATTTTTTCCTATCCCATTTATATAAACTTGGATATTTTATTGGTTAAAAAAAAAATATATGTAATGAAAAAAACTTATGAAAAAAATGAATAAAAATCACATTACATGTTATCAAAACTACTGTGGGACGTAACACTCATTACAATTTTTAACATTAAAATTTTTTGATGCAAGAAATTTCACCTTATAAGCCATAAAATGACCCTGATTAACACAATTATAGACAGACATCTGATCAATAAACCTAAAGGTCTTTTTTATTTTTCATTGATATGAATTTTTTTAGTTACAATAAAGTTGTAAAATCTTGGGACAGAAAAGGTACATTTTATTTGAAAATGACCCATATACAAACTATAAACTATAGAAAAATGTATCAGTTTTTTTACTTAAAGCTATAGCAGCCAATATTTAAATTATTAATTTAATAATTTGCCAATAATTAAATTAATATTTAAACAGATGTCAATAATAATTCTCTGTCTCTATCTCACTCAAGTACCGTTTAAAATCATCACCATATCCACCTTCCATATGAATCAAACCCTAAGAGTAAGTTTGATCATTTTATTTAAAAATAAAAAAAACCCGACTATTTTAAAGTTTATTTAATTATTAATTTGAGCTTAAAAACCATGTGAGGGTAAATAACTGTGTGACTACATACGAGTATAAGTAAAATAAAATCTTTTTAATAATATTCATGCTAAATGATAATTATCCATTATCATTATTTGCATGTATTACACATACAATTGTTCTTATAACTTTATTAAACCACGTAAAGGAGAAGGAGAGCCTGCAGCTAATGTAAAGGAGAAGGAGAGCCTGCAGCTAATGTAAAGGAGAAGGAGAGCCTGCAGCTAATGTAAAGGAGAAGGAGAGCCTGCAGCTAATGTAAAGGAGAAGGAGAGCCTGCAGCTAATGTAAAGGAGAAGGAGAGCCTGCAGCTAATGTAAAGGAGAAGGAGAGCCTGCAGCTAATGTAAAGGAGAAGGAGAGCCTGCAGCTAATGTAAAGGAGAAGGAGAGCCTGCAGCTAATGTAAAGGAGAAGGAGAGCCTGCAGCTAATGTAAAGGAGAAGGAGAGCCTGCAGCTAATGTAAAGGAGAAGGAGAGCCTGCAGCTAATGTAAAGGAGAAGGAGAGCCTGCAGCTAATGTAAAGGAGAAGGAGAGCCTGCAGCTAATGTAAAGGAGAAGGAGAGCCTGCAGCTAATGTAAATGTGTTGTTCTGTATAAAAAACTTAAATATTGTATTAAGATCTTAAAACAATCACAGGCAAGTACATTCATCCTAGGGGTCATTTTCAAAAAAAGGGAGACTTTGAAAATTCTGAGCAAACCTTTATGCCCAAATTTTTTTTTTTTTTAGATTTAGAATCAGCTAGTGCTTTATTTTGATGCTTAACATCTATACAACAAGAATATGTATGTGGGTCACGGGATTTTTAAATTTTACAATTTTTTATCAATTTTTAAATAAAAAAAGTCAAATTTTTTAGTCACAATAGTCACCGGAATTTTCTTCAACTTACCGATTTGCAAAATGATATTTACCACCTGGAAATCGTTACACAGTTTGTTTTAATTTACATTAAAACATGCAGCTTACATTGGTTTTAATTTGTGAAAAAATTAATTTGGTAATTATAATTTTGTCACGATAGTTTCCGTTCAAGTTCCTTTTATTAAAGTTCCTGGTCATAGAGATTTTTGTTTGCTAATTACATTTAATTTCCTAAATAAGTCATTGTACACTCAACTATATGATGAGGACCAAGTTTTTTTATTTGAAAAAAAAAAACCTTTAAATTTAAATTCAATTTTTTAGTAACTATGGTGAAACGTAGTACGCTGGGTAACTAATGTTAATCTGCTTTTAATTAAAACAAATGAATTTAAATATTAAATATAAATATTTAAATATTTTTAAATATAATACTGTTTCTTGACCGATAAAATTGATCAACCTTTTTTACATCGAACTTTTGACGAACGTGAAAAAGAAATGAAGCCTCTTTGCACTGCTTGAGTACCGCCGCCTACTTGAGCTAGTTAGTAAATAAATAAAGTCTACTAAAATAAATAGAAACTCATTTTCATAGGATAGAGTTTAGATAATTTAACTTTTGTTTTTAATCGATTCGCTTACCTCTGATATTTTGATATCCTCTAACATCCTTTTACTTGTACGTACGTTTGAAGAAAAAATAATTATAGTGATCTTTAATCTAAACAATTTCACTTTCCTAAACAAAAACATGAAGAGAACTATGAATTAAAATGAAGTATTTGTAGACCAAGTTGTCGTTTTAGAGTAAAAACTTTCCAAAAAATATCAACCGTTAAATTACCTGTTTTAACTATCTGATACAATGAATGAATGAAAAATCCGAAAGTTAATTTTTTTAAAACGAAGTTGGTGACATGGTAGAAAAATTAACAAAAAGAAAGCCTAACAGCTGATTTAGAAATAAGGGTAGACAAACTCCTGCATGCGAAATATTTTATTTTCTTCGATTATAATATTATTACCTTTTTTTAACAAAATAAATATTGGTTTAACAAAAAAAATATTATTTTTTTTTTTAGGAAAAATATTTCAATTAAATAATGAAAAAGAAGAATTATTTTAGAAAATTTAATTTAATTGTTGGCAACAGTTATCTTATTGTAAAGATTTTTATTCCTCAGTTTTCTTATCCGCCATTTTGTTAATACACTTAATTGTAAGTTGTAAGTTTAAGTTATTGTTTTAAAGTTTTTGCCGGACATATTAGTTTGCCGTCGCTGTTACTTTTCTAGCGAAACTAATGTTTTTTTATGTATATAATACTAATAAATAATAACGATGTCAAAGTAATATGTATTCAGTGCGGTAAAGCCAAGTTAAAGGAATTTTGCTTTAAAGGTACGTAGTAAGTTTGGTATATTTTTTCACCATTAACTTTGTAAGTTGTTATTTCATGTCATAGTTAGTTCATATTGATAATGTGCCAAATTTTAGGAATGTAGATTTGTTTAATCTGAACTCACATACTCGTAATATATATTCAATAACTTGAACGTTACTGTCTTTTAAATTATAATTGATGTTAGATTCAAATTATATTTCACAGCTGTTTCAATCGAATCAAGTCGAAACAACCGATATTATTTATTTGTAATTCATTTAAAAAATTAGAAAAATTATTTTTAAGGAAACATTAAATATCATGGAATAGGTGAAACCGGTAAATTCGGATTGTACGTGCCCCTACTTTGAGGTTAGGTGATAAAATCCCGTAAATTATATTAAAAACCTTAATTTTGTGTACCCTTTTCTGTACTCCAACATATTTTTAGACAAAGGGAAACTCTCCTAACTCTCCTAAGTAAAGGGTACTATAAAAAGAATGCTTGTAATGCAACTTGTCTAATTTGAAGGTTTCTTTACAAATTCATCTTTAAAATGATTGTTTTATTAAATTGAAATTGAAAGGTTCAAATTACAGGTTTTACAACAAACAGAGTGTATCTCCACTCTATTTAACTATTTAAGACAAAACTTTATTGTTTTTTTAATTTTGTTTTGTTATGTATAATTATGCTAATATAAATTTCTACAGAAGAAGATTATGAGAGTAAAACTACTCTGAAAAGGCTCTTTTAACATTGCCTTTATAATATTGCTTGTTTATAAAAATAAAAAAGTCATACACATACATTTTACATTTTATAACTACATACATCAATTGCCAATTGAGGCATACGCTGGTAAAAAAAAAAAAAATTATCTTTTCGTTATATAGTAGTTAAATATAGCACAGGCGTCGTGAGTCCATTTTTGGGAGGGGGCATATTGCGGGGGGTCCGGGACCTTCCATCTTCAAACCACGCTTTTATGCATTTCTGAGGTGAAATTTGATATTAATACTTTGTCAAATAAGTAAGCTTATGGTGCAGTTCGTTGGCAAAAAACTAACACCAGGGCCGTCCCTAGGGGGGGTCAACCGGGTCAAGCTGACCCGGGCGCCCCGTCTAGGGGGGCGCCACCAGGCCCCCGTCTTAAACTACTAGGTGCCTAGGTGCATTTACCAATAAAGGGGGGGGGGCGCCACAGTTGGCTTTGACCCGGGCGCCTAAACCCCTAGGGACGGCCCTGACTAACACAAAGAACACAAGTATTAAACGACTAGTAATTGTATGAAATAATAAATTGTTAGTAATTGTGGTAAAACTTATGCACCTGATCATTGTATAAATTAAATAGATCAGTCAATAGCCATTATGCAAATTACGTAAACTCTATAATAAACTATGTCATTCAATGATAACTGTTTGCCTTTGTTTCGGCCAAGTGAAGTGCACTGGACCTGTTCTCGGCCAAGTGAAGTGCACTGGACCTGTTCTCGGCCAAGTGAAGTGCACTGGACCTGTTCTCGGCCAAGTGAAGTGCACTGGACCTGTTCTCGGCCAAGTGAAGTGCACTGGACCTGTTCTCGGCCAAGTGAAGTGCACTGGACCTGTTCTCGGCCAAGTGAAGTGCACTGGACCTGTTCTCGGCCAAGTGAAGTGCACTGGACCTGTTCTCGGCCAAGTGAAGTGCACTGGACCTGTTCTCGGAGGAGTGCGTGTTTTATACGGAAGGAGTTACGAGATAAACATTAGTTTAATAACTAACAAATTACAGCATCTTATCCTTACAGCTTTCATACTTATTAATCAAATTAACAATCAACTATTATTGTTGCGGTATTTTGAAACAAACAGTATGACACAAATAAAAGGCTCTTGGCTCTTATAAGCCACAAAAGTACACAAAAGCCAGCAAACAGTACACTGCCTTGTCAAAGCTTAAATTGAATGAAGCTCTAAACTGGTTAGCGAAACTGACTGGACCTGCAATCTTAAGTATCAAGGTTGAAACGGCACGGACTACGGACATTGGATTTTAACAATATAATTGATAATTTTGCACATATTAAGTAAAGGGTGCTTTTTAAGAAAGGGTAAGGGGCGCATTTTTTTATCTTGCGTGCGGGCGCTAACAGAGCTATAGCTACGCCACTGATGGCTAATGTAATAAAGTTGTTGAAATCAGGTTGGCGTAACTGCTTTTTCGACCATGATTATCTTTGTTTATAACCTGCATCTAAATAACCTTCTATTTGAGTATAATTCCAATTCTTACTTGTTTTTAATATCGAATCTCTTATATCTGCTATTGAAAGTGCTAATAATTATTGTTATTTATTAAAATAATAAATAAAAACTGTGCAATGGACGAAAATGTGTATTTTCTTCCTACTGGAGATAAAATATTGTATGCACCTCGTGAGTAAATTGCCATTATTCCCCTCGCGATAATTATCTCCCGAGGCGCAGCCGAGAGAGCAAATTAAAGTTATTAAAGAGTCTAATTCCCTCGGCTTCGCCTCGGGATTTAGGCACCATGGTTCCTTCGGCTTCGCCTCAAGAACCAACTTTTTTCGCTCAGGGAATAATGGCTTAATTTACTCCCTAGGTGCATAACTATTGTCCCCTATTCTTATGCTAAACACTAGTCTATCATCAGCACAGGCTAAACACTAGTCTATCATTAGCACAGGCTAAACACTAGTCTATCATCAGCACAGGCTAAACACTAGTCAATCATCAGCACAGGCTAAACACTAGTCTATCATTAGCACAGGCTAAACACTAGTCTATCATCAGCGCAGGCTAAACACTAGTCTATCATCAGCGCAGGCTAAACACTAGTCTATCATCAGCACAGGCTAAACACTAGTCTATCATCAGCGCAGGCTAAACACTAGTCTATCATCAGCGCAGGCTAAACACTAGTCTATCATCAGCGCAGGCTAAACACTAGTCTATCATTAGCACAGGCTAAACACTAGTCTATCATCAGCACAGGCTAAACACTAGTCTATCATCAGCACAGGCTAAACACTAGTCTATCATCAGCGCAGGCTAAACACTAGTCTATCATCAGCGCAGGCTAAACACTAGTCTATCATCAGCGCAGGCTAAACACTAGTCTATCATCAGCGCAGGCTAAACACTAGTCTATCATCAGCGCAGGCTAAACACTAGTCTATCATCAGCGCAGGCTAAACACTAGTCTATCATTAGCACAGGCTAAACACTAGTCTATCATCAGCACAGGCTAAACACTAGTCTATCATCAGCACAGGCTAAACACTAGTCTATCATCAGCACAGGCTAAACACTAGTCTATCATCAGCACAGGCTAAACACTAGTCTATCATCAGCACAGGCTAAACACTAGTCTATCATCAGCGCAGGCTAAACACTAGTCTATCATCAGCGCAGGCTAAACACTAGTCTATCATCAGCACAGGCTAAACACTAGTCTATCACAGATTGTCTGACCGGGTCTATGTCAAGCTGACTTATTACTTTCTTCCAAGCTAGATTGAATAATATGGCTGATGGGCTGATAGGTTTGTTATACATAAAGCTATTTTTTTTAAGATTAAAAACAAATAGCGGGAAGTAAACAAAACTCAATATACCCTTAATTCTCCCCCCCTTATTATTCTCTATTCTTTTATAGCTCGTAGTGCATTTACTCTTATATTTCACTCCCCCTTATCTAAATCCTTGTTTATCGTTTAATATATCCTACTAATTCTTACAAAACAATTGTTTTTAGTTATTTTGTGAACAGTAGTCATGGCTCTCAAAAAAAAAAAGAAAAAGTAAACACAAAACACAAAAAATCAACCATATAATTATGTACATTGATATAATAACTTGAAGCAACATCTGCCACAAATTTCATGAAACATTTTTTAATTTCTTTTTTAAATAGCTCACCTACAACGAGTTTAATGTATTAAAAGAACATCGAGCCCAAATTTAAAGAATAAAAGAAAAAATACGTGTGGTGTCGCGGGACACCCGGTAGGAACCAAGTTCCTTACATTTTTCATTAAATATAAATTATAAAATCACTCTGTTAAGTACGTATACATTGCTAACTACTTATACATGGCGGAGTTAGAAAAGAGACAAAATTAAAAGTAACGAACTGTTTGTACCTGGCAGAGTTAAGGCAAAATTAAAAGAAAATCATTATTTGTATAATTAAAGCAAGCGTCTTACTATAAATATATATTGAATATAAGAAAAAAGTTAATCATGATGAGTTTATAGTGAAAGAGTATGTTTGTTAAAGGAGTTTGGATTGAAATAGGACTGCTTTCTACCTACCAATTAATTTAAAATATTCTCTACAGCTTCTGCTTGTATAAGGGTGAAATTTTACATGGTTATAATATTTTATTTATTTACAAAACAAAGTGACATTTTTGACATATATAACAAAAATAATCAAAACAAGTCAAGTAACAGGCTTCCATAATAACATTTTTCCCCGTCTTTTTGAAGCTTACGTTTACGCGAGCGTTGCGCGTGAACGCTTGGGCAGATAACGTTTTCCGACGAACTCAGCCTGGGCATTAGTAAAATTAACATGTGTACCAAATTTCATCTAACTCGGTGATTGTTTACTCAAGTTATCGTCATCTGTAGATTTCGTGAACGATTTTGCATGACGGTGATTTTGTGACGGTTATTTTGTCACGGTGATTTTGGTGGTTTTTTTCGGATTCACTCCCGGGCTCCAGAACGTGCCAGAAGGAACTTCGTTCCAAAAATACTCTGCCAATTAGTGTGGCACATAGCTTGCTCGCGTTCTATCTCTTCCTCGCGTTCTATCTCTTCCTTGCGTTCTATCTCGTATACTTTAATGATTTTATAAGCGGGAAATCATTTTATTTATATTATTATCTTTATTTTGCTTGGAAGCTATGTGATCGTTCCAAACAACAAACATTTTTTAGGTTTCCGATCTTTCAAAAATTTCAAGACAGAAATATTTTTCAGACATCAAGGAACATTTTTGGTTTCGTGTGCGTCTGCTTGTCGGTTTGTCACTCAATTTTTGCGAATCAACATATCTAAAAAACTACACATCTAATTTTATTGAAATTCGGATGATGGGTCATAATTTGCCCATTGTTGGTCCCATATAAGTTTCAACCTTCAGGGCCACATTTGTTTTTCTTCCACATGCGCACAAACATACATTTATTTACACCTATATCATCAAAAGCACTTATCTGATTTTTATGAAGGATGTTTAGTCGAATGGTTGGCGACGTTAACATTATGGTGAAGGCTTCTCCATGGTACGGTAACATTATTGTGAAGGCTTCTCCATGGTACGGTAACATTATTGTGAAGGCTTCTCCATGGTACGGTAACATTATTGTGAAGGCTTCTCCTTGGGACGTTAATATTATGGTCACGGCTTTTCCTTGGGGCGTTAACATTATGGCGAAGGCTTTTCCTTGGGACGTAGGCAGCTTCTTCTATCAACAGCTGATAATATAATAACTTGATTCCAACCTATATTGTCAAGCTGCCAAATCAGACAAAGATATTACTTCTGTTTCAGTTAAACCTTCAGTGAAACATGATTGCTTTGGGCCGAAGTTTTCCTATTAGTTCAATTGAAAACAGAATTGTAGGAAGGTTCAATTGAAAACGGAATCTTAGGAAGGTTTAATTGAAAACAGAATCGTAGGAAGGTCCAATTGCAAACAGAATCGTAGGGAGGTTCAATTGAAAACGGAATCGTAGGAAGGTTTAATTGAAAACAGAATCGTAGGGAGGTTCAATTGAAAACGGAATCGTAGGAAGGTTTGATTGAAAACAGAATCGTAGGAAGGTTCAGTTGAAAGCGGAATCGTAGGAAGGCAGACCTAACTACAAATTTAAAGAATGTGATCGATTAAAAACAAACACGATAATTTTTTACATTTATTTATTAACAATAAAATTGGAATTTCAATATTAACAACAAGACGAATAAATTGGAATCACGGGAGGAGAGGGGGAACCTGGATACAGTGGGCATAAGGTTACAGCTCCCTGCTTGGAATCCGTATATAGATTACTCTGAGTTTTACTTAAACTGTAATATAATAGAATATGTGAAACTGAAACTTTACCTAAAAGGCAAAGTTGAGGAAAGGGAAGTTGAAGCTTGAGGTTTTAAACGATTCGTCATTAACGGGGTAAATACTAACAGCCTTGAGTATTAACAAATTAGTTTGGTAGGTTGCCATGACGTGAGTTACAGTATGAATCTGGGTTGACCCGTAGAGACTCGGTGCGTACGACCGGGTTGCCTCAAGAATCACCCAGTAATAGAATTACAATTAATAACTTGTAATGTTTCATCCTTGGTCGGAAAACCTTGGAGATTGCGGTGTTTTCTATAAAAGGCAGAATGAGAGACAAGGACCTCCACGTTGGGAACCCTTGGGCTGGAATCTCATCCATCAAACGTGGCTTTACATCTTCATTTGTAGGCATAGTTTTTTTTTTTTTTTTAAGGAAATATAATTTCATTAAATTACTACTAGAATTGTATTACGTGTATAAGGTCTAACAGCGAGGTGTCCTTCGTGCTCAGGTCTCAGGTGAGAAGGATATTTATAACATTATATCTATTATACAGGTTTCTTCAGGTCAGCATGCTGCTTGTTTATTTAGTCCAGCACGTAAACAAACCATTATATCTTCCCATTTGGGAATGACATTTATTATAGGAAACATTTGTTCTGCACCAAATCTATTTATTACACTGTTACATCAATCTTAGCATGGCCATGAAAGTTTTAAACGCTTGATTTATAACCGTTCAAATAAATTTGTCGACAGTAAATGTGATAATGCGAGTATTTTAATTTGTCTAAAAGGATCGTAGCTTCAAGTTAGAATATAACTAAATTTAAATATTTTCTTTTCTTTTATTTATCAAACGTCGACCGTTTCCGACGTTGTCCTCAGGGTGGCAAAGCAAAACGTTACGTAACCATTTGTGTGACCAAATTCCTGGTAGGTCACAAAGTGAGTGGAATATATCATATTTTGGTTGTTTCGTGAAACGGGCGTTCTTCCCGTGTTTTTTTTTGTCCTACTTTAGGGAGACCTTCCCTATATAACAGTAGGGGGTTGTGCAAATTGGAAAAAAAGTTGTGATAAGAAATCGGTTAGCAAACTTTTTTTTGTTAAGTTATTGGATGACGGGTGGGTTGTAGAATTATATTTGTACCTTAGATAATTTAAATTACTTTGCTGGGGCTCGTGGGAAGGCTTGCTCTTGATCCGCGCTTAATAATTTGACGTTCCATGGGAATGTCAACATCGTAAACTTAAAAAGTTAAGAGTCCCTTTAGGAGGTATAGGAGGTTCAAGGATTGAAAGCGTCTATCAGATTGGTGAAGAAAGAGCGGAGAGAGGTTGCAGCCGACGCCTGATCGACAGTGGAAGCCGAAGAAGTGGAGCAGTTTTGAGGAGGTCTGTCCGGTGGGATGCCTTCGGACACGGCTGCCCTGTACTCCGTGGTGAAATCGGATCCGACCCTCAGCTTCTTATCGATCACAAGATACGGACCGTACTGGGTCGACATAGGCGGCCACCAGTGTGATCCTCCCCCAGGATCTCTGCACACGTTCAACAAAAGCTTTAAGAACGCGAGAGCGTGCACGAATAATTAAAAATTAAATAGATATTTGTTTTCCTTAGATTCCAAGAGAAGTTTTTGCCTCTTACCCATATATGGCGAAATTCGTCCAGAGCCGAACCATTGTGCGCGCCATCTCCTTGTCATGGCCCTCCAAGGTTTGACCGTCAGTAGGAAACAAGTAGAGGAGCTCGTCTGAATGTGCGACACCTGCAACAGAATGCACACAACAACAACCACACAATATGATGCACACAAAATCCATCAAATTGTAATCAGTTGAAGGGATATTTACTATTCCAAAGATTCCTTAATGAATCAATTAATGGTTAAGCTCTGCACTGCTCGTACTTTACCTCCGATCCAAGTGAAGTCTCTTCTTTAACAAACTTTACAGCAACAAGGGATGCTGGAATACTAACCTCCAGGAAAGGAATAGGAGTCTTCTTTCCCGTATCCGTACTTGGTATACTTCCCCTTATAGTTGAAGGAATAGACGAAAGTTGGCGAATATTTCATAGCAAGTCTTGCAACCTTAAACGTGCAGGCCTTCAGCAGAAGAGAACCACTAATCTGAAAACACATTTAGTAACTTAAACTAAATGACACCTCTTAGGCGGATTTCACACCGCGCGTGAGTCCAAGCGATGCGAAACCGAGCCTAGCAAGTGCGTATTCACACTGCGCGCGAGTCCGACGCTGAACGGCCGATAATTCATGAAATTATTATTATGTAAAATTGTTCATAACTTTGTTTCTACTCAATATTTTTTGATGAAACCAAGTCTACAACAACCGCAACATATTTGCACACAGAAAAGATCTTTTCAAATGCTACCAAAATGTTTTTTTATTTGTCTTATATGACATAGCTTTCAATTAATTTAAATCTAAATGTATTTTGCCGCTCCTAACTGCTTGGTGGATACGCGTTTTCGGCGGCCGAAAACGCTTTGGGAACAAACATGTTTGATTCAATGTGTACAGCCCCATGCTGATACATGTGTACAGCCCCATACTGATACATGTGTATGTGCAAGGTGTATGTGTATATGTAGGTGTGTGTATATATATCTGTATATAAATAATAATAATAAAATGAAATAAATAAATACTGACCAAATTGAGAGACGGAGTGCTCTCTCTAGGTGCTCCGACACCTACTGAGGACTCTCACCACATATAATATTGTTTATTGTTTAGCTACTAAATGGGTGTTAGTTATGCTTATTTTTTGTATTATTATTTAAATTGTACTTCATGTTTATTTCAAGTGGTGGAATAAAGAATATTTATTATTATTATTTATTATTACATGTGTACAGCCCCATACTGATACATGTGTACAGCCCCATACTGATACATAAGTACAGCCCCATGCTGATACATGTGTACAGCCCCATGCTGATACATGTGTACAGCCTCATACTGATACATGTGTACAGCCCCATACTGATACATGTGTACAGCCCCATACTGATACATGTGTACAGCCCCATACTGATACATGTGTACAGCCCCATACTGATACATAAGTACAGCCCCATGCTGATACATGTGTACAGCCCCATGCTGATACATGTGTACAGCCCAATACTGATACATGTGTACAGCCCCATACTGATACATGTGTACAGCCCCATACTGATACATAAGTACAGCCCCATGCTGATACATGTGTACAGCCCCATGCTGATACATGTGTACAGCCCTATTTTGTGTTCGTTTCTGAAGTGGAATCGAAGACTCTCGGTCCCGCTCGGACTTGCGCACAGTGTGAAAGCTGCCTAACTTCATTGTATGTATTTTATTACAAAGGATTTGTTTAAATTGGTCCTGGTGGAAATTTTGGACTAAAGGAAAATAAATAAATTTTATCTCCAGTAGGGAGAAAAAGTTATGATTTTGAATTAGTTTAGAGGGACTAAAATAAGTCGTTTCATCCCTGAACTCAAAAAGTAGGGAGAAAAAGTAAAAGTAGGGCAAAAAAGAGTAAAGATTGCCACTTAATTATTTTATAAATAGTAGAAAATGTATGGCTAATGTAATGAAGTTGTTGAAATCAGGATGGCGACTCTTCCTTTTTCTACCATGTTTATCTTTGTTTATAACCTGCATCTAAATAACCTTCTATTTGAGTTTAATTCCAATTCTTATTTGTTTTTTATATTGAATCTCTTATATCTGCTATTAAAAGTGCTAATAATTATTGTTATTTTATTAAAATAATAAATAAAAACTGTGCAATGGACGAATATGTGTATTTTCTTCCTACTGGAGATAAAATATTGTATGTACCTCGTGAGTAAAGTGCCATTATTCCCCTCGCGATAATTATCTCCCTCGGCTGCGCCTCGGGAGCTAATTGGAGTTATTCCCTCGGCTGCGCCTCGGGAATTAAAGAGTCTAATACCCTCGGCTTCGCCTCGGGATTTAGGGTCCAACCAACTTTTTCGCTCAGGGAATAATTGCTTACTTTACTCCCTAGGTGCACAAATAAATATTATCATGCCGTTTTGCCCAATTTTCTATAATACAGCGTGTGGTCTAATTATTTATGGTAGATTTTTCAAACGAAAGAAGTTATGGCTTACATTTACTTCATCATGTTGCTATTTTTCCCGACCAGGAGGAATAATAAATGACGAAGCGTTCTTCTTGTTCTTCTTTTTGGTAACATGGATATGTTTCAGCTCGAGGGGACGGAAGATATTTCCGTCACGCAAAAAACGACATGGAAAATGTGACTCTTTTATCTTGCCAGGAAGTAAAGATAGGTTTTCATTTATAGTACAATATTTTGACGAAAGGCGAGCCGAAGTTTCAATAAACGGCGTGCACAATGCGACACTCTTAAATATCGTGCCAGGAAGTTAGAATCTAATCGGAGGTAGATCGGTTTACACTTGTATTCATTGTAGTACTATATTTCACCGATAGAATTTTATATAAAATGATATGAGAGCTCCTAGCGGATCAAACGGTAATCAAACTGGATTAATGTTTCATAATTTCGCACCTTAAGATCCATCTACTATATGGATTAGACGAATGTAGACTGATTCTCCACTTGTTGGACAAGCATTGAAATGTCCATATTGGATTCAATGCCTGAAGGCATCAGAATTAAATTTTTTTTCCATGAAATTGAGAAAACGAGTATTTATTCTGTTTCTCTTTATAGTATCCCGACTTGGCCTGATCCTTTATATCTACTCTGTGCCAGCCATACTCCAGCATTTTGATGGATACTTTTCCAGACTGCTCTGCGGTTATAGCAGTTGACTGAATATGGAGAGGAAAACATGACCGTTTTAAGATTAAAAAAATCATCAATGAACGGAGTAGATGGGTTAAGAGACGTGTATTAGTAAGTGGGTGTCTCCCAGTGAGGTGCTCATGGTCGCGACTTCAGTCTTTTGTTTACATTTTCACCTACCTGTAATAATAATAAGTAACAACGAGAGAGAGAGAACGTTTGAAACTTGGGCATTATAATGTGTTTCTCTTTTATCTTATGAAGCCATTCAGTGAATGACTGATGTCCTTTCAATTTGTAATCGGTTGCATTTATTATTGTTTTAAACGATCAAATGAGATGCATTTCTACTTGTTGTTAAAGTTCTACTTGTTGTTAAAGTTCTACTTGTTGTTAAAGTTCAGTCCAAAACTGATTAGCATCTTCTAAAGAAGCGATGAGGAGCATTTATTTTCCTCCTTTGTTGCATTCAAGTTGGAACCTCCATGGTAATATTTTTTCTCGTCACTTTTAAGGCAAATATATTTACATTTGACCGTACATTGAAGTGAAACCTTTACAGGTTCCACTGAAATATCCAGAGAGCTTTTCGAGATTTCTCTTTATCTAATTATGGAGAAACAGACCTTAAATTAAAAACTCACACAGAACTCTTTACGCTAGGGTCGGTAATTCCAGGAACGGTGGCTTCGGAGATTTAATGTTGAAGTCAAATTAATCTAAACATGCTCGACATTTTTTTTTAAATTGAATCGGCATCGGAAAATGCTTTGTTGCAATCCTGCAACAAAGCATAAAACCTCATGACGCAGGCGGATGCCTGCGTCATGAGAGGAAACTCTCAAGGTAAGAAAGTAGATAATTATAACTGTACGGATACCGTATTTCAACTACTTTTTGATTGGACGTACATCGGCTAATCCCGGTATCATGGCTCTCAGGCTCCCCATGTCTCCGTCTTTGAAGAAGTGCTTCTGGAAAACATCTCTGACTGCGTCGGACCCGTCTTCTATTCCTGTAACATTAACAAGACTACACCAAGTTTCTAGCTCAACGAGCAAACTACAGTACGTCTTCTATTCCTGTAACATTAACAAGACTACACCAAGTTTCTAGCTCAACGAGCAAACTACAGTACGTCTTCTATTCCTGTAACATTAACAAGACTACACCAAGTTTCTAGCTCAACGAGCAAACTACAGTACGTCTTCTATTCCTGTAACATTAACAAGACTACACCAAGTTTCTAGCTCAACGAGCAAACTACAGTACGTCTTCTATTCCTGTAACATTAACAAGACTACACCAAGTTTCTAGCTCAACGAGCAAACTACAGTACGTCTTCTATTCCTGTAACATTAACAAGACTACACCAAGTTTCTAGCTCAACGACCAAACTACAGTACGTCTTCTATTCCTGTAACATTAACAAGACTACACCAAGTTTCTAGCCTAACGAGCAAACTACAGTACGTCTTCTATTCCTGTAACATTAACAAGACAACACCAAGTTTCTAGCCCAACGAGCAAACTACAGTACGGCAAAATTGCCACTTCTAACAAATCATGCAAGCTTAAATTCAATGTCCGAGATTCGTGAATCTGGGGCCTGGGTAGCTAGTTGGAGAGAATGATTGAGTCCCAGCATTGTTTAAACAAATGGGTGGCTGCTCGAATGAGTAGCGCCACCAGGTTTCGGCCTGGATACCATAATATTACCAGGCTGCACTGACTTTGGCGATACTCGGGACTTCCGATTTAAAACGAAGCTAAGTTTACGAGGGCTGTCATTTCTTAGTCGATCTTTAGCATATTCTAGTGTGTACGTGTCTAGGGGAAGCAAGTTCATGACAAAGGGACAGACCTGCGTAGACGAATATAAGCCTGAGGAGGTCCGGGGTGAACTCGTCATCGGCCTCGTCACAGTCCGTCACGTTCTTATCGAAGAAATCCAGCAAATCTGTTGAATCGATAAACCACAGTACAATTAACCATCAAGCTCGCAAAAAAAAAACTCTTTCAAAATACTAAGTCATGGTGAGAACAAGTGCTGCGTCGTAGAACCCCCGCTGGTCGTAGAACCCTCGCAGCGTAGTAGAACCCCCGCTGCGTCGTAGAACCCTCGCAGCGTAGTAGAACCCTCGCAGCGTCATAGAACCCTCGCAGCGTAGTAGAACCCCCGTTGCCTCGTAGAGCCCTCGCAGCGTAGTAGAACCCCCGCTGCCTCGTAGAGCCCCCGCTGCATCTCATCCACTTGACCAACATGTAACATTTAGTATATTGTTTATAAGCTAAAATTACTGAATGTCAGTAATGAGCCGAGTTAATCACATCGAGCGATTTGACCTCTTTATACAATGTTATCATTAATCTTATAATTATAATTTTTCTTAATGTTATGACAGTTGTTTTGCTTGTTATTTAATTGATTATTGATTCCGAATATTTTAGCCCAGAAGATAGCGTGCATAAAAGTGACTGACTCAAGCGACATATTGGGTAAGAGTCAATTTTTCGGTGGCCTCCAAGAATATGTGATGGGCAAAGTTCGTCTGCGGGACATATCGCGGCCATAAGCTTTTAATCGACGAAAAGCTACCACTTTGATTCGGAGAAATATTCGAATAACTAACCTATCAAGTGACAAACTAACATCAATTCGGTTTTAGCTCTGCAAACAAATTTGTACTCAGGATCATGGAAATCACAGTGTCCGCCAAACTAGGTGGGACATGGCTGCTCTCTATCTGTCTGTCTATTTTAGCAGGTTACGGCTGAGCCATCTCCCTCAGAACAACTTAACCGGACCATATATTCTTGGAGGACACCGACAAATTAACTCGTACCCAAAATTCTAGCTCGATGTTATCCAGTCAGTTTTATGCACGCTGTCTCCTGGACCGGATATCGGACTAAGTCTCTTGTAGTTGTAAATTTGTTTGCGTGAAGATATAAGAGAAGATATATATTTGTGTGGTGGAATATTATACTGGCCTCCGAGTATGAAGGTCCCCTCGTGCTTTGTGACGCCTACCATCAAGGGCACCTTGAGGAAGTCACCGGCCTCAAACAGGCGTCTCGGGTCTTCTTGCAGCACTCGGCTCGCTCCCTTCCTCTGCACGATGGCGTGAGTTCCTGTCATGTGACTCGCTCGAAGAGAACCCTGCTTTATCTCTTCCACCTAAAACAAGTCGTCATTCTGCTCCAGTCACAGGTTTCACAAGACTGAACACCCTAAGGCTCGTACTGACAGAACAGAAACCGGTCCGTTGCGGTGGGAAGCGGTACCTCGCCGAGGCGGTCAAGTTTTATTACGCATCAGGATTACATTAACTCTACAGTTCCGAGCGCGGTCTGTCTCGTCGGCAAGTGGTCCATTTGTACGAAATTACAGTTTGGTGTGACAGGCCTGACTGCAGTGATAAAACGGAATAAAAAATGGGAATTATTATAACAAAATAATTCGGAAAACGGATAAAACGGAATTATTAATCGAAACTGTGCGCGAATACCCGTATTTTTTCGACACTTCCACGAATTGTAAAAATTGGACCGTTCACACGAAGGTGTCGCGTCCTACGTCACGTTCCCATATGTCGCCGCGACTGTCTGGCCGTTCCTTTTTTGAACCGATCATGCGTAAATACAACGGTCCATAATATACCAGGTGGACGAGACCGGTGCGGAATAAAGCGGCGAACGGGGGTTTCTTCTTTTGTATGCTTAGAAGGGTGAATTACTGAGTGAGAAAGTAATAAATGCGATTTTATGAGATGGAAAATATGAAATCACCATTAGATAACAGTAAAGGGAAAACACAAAAGAATTCTCTGGTGCGGTCCCATATAGCTATAGGGAGGATCATTCTTGGTTCCGTGTCTGTCTGTCCTTCTTCTGTCTGTCTGTCCTTCTTCTGTCTGTCTGTCCTTCTTCTGTATGTCTGTCCTTCTTTTGTCTGTCTGTCTTTAATAAATTAACCGTTAAATTTGGGAACCAACATCTCTTAAAAAATATTTTCCGAAAACGGTTAAGACGATTTCGATTAAAAAAATGCCGTTTAGGTACGAAACTAACGATATAAGCAGTTTTCCCGAATACAAATCTAGTTCCTGAGAAAATAGTTTAAAACGTGGACGGAGAGAGCCCGGGTTCGATTCCCCGCCTAGGAGAAGTAATTTTTATGATACATTTTGATAAAATTTTCAATTAATAATTAAATGTACCTACGAAGAATCGAAACTAATCGATGGAAAATTCTGGGCCAAGTAATTATGAACTCGTATATGAGAAATTTGTCTGAGTTGTCTCGGACCGATTCTTTTTCAAATTGTTGAAGATATTGAAAAATTGGCTCTAAAAAGTTTTAGTTTTCATTTTTTCGTCTTTTAGGACATATAGATAATTTTTATAATAAAAGTAACAAAACACAAACAATTCACGATTAAATTTATTTTCATACAAACATAACAATATTCACATCAACTGAAATATCAATTCATTAAACAAGTTCATTCAATAGTTATTTATGTAACTAGGCAGCAAAATGGAATTTTACTCAAATAGGTAAATTACCTGCCTCGGCTTCGCCTCGACAGTTAATTATCATAGCCTGTCGTCGCCTTCGGCTCGGAGGCTAATCTAATCACTCGTCAGTAAAATTCCATTTTGCTGCCTAGTTACTTAAATAACTATTATATGTTTACTAACAAATTACTAAAGGTATTAAAGATATCTTCTACTGCTTAAAAGAAAAGAAGTAACTAGGATAAATCAAGAAAAGTAGCTAGTCTAATCTAGAATGACTTCAACAATAATAATAATATGGATGTTGGATGTTTACATGAAGCTGCAGTGTGGCCAGTGACTCCTCTATTTTGTTAATTAAAGATCTGCTATTCATTGAACTAATTTAACAGAATTAAGAAATATAAACAAATTATTTAAATATTAAAACGTTTATATATTAAATTTTACTTATTAAACTATAATATATTGCTACCTGCCCCAAGGATTTGCAATGCCTAGCGTTGCTCAGCGGAGACGGGCGTGGACTTTATGAGTTCATGTATTAATTGTGGTTTAATTAGAGTATGTATCAATTCCTGTGTTAGTAAAGGGCGCCACGTTATTTCTTCTGTCCAAAACGTTGGATGGGCGAAACAACGAAACCCCAGCCGTAGGAAAACAAAGTAGTCCAACAACTAGGGTTAATGTTTGTCGATATATTTACAAGAAACCACTTCTGACAAAAAAACTTACACTTTCTTTTTAGTAAAAATAAGTAAAAGAATATAAACTTATGAGCACCAGCGTAAAAAAAATGAAGTTTCTTAACTAAATAAAACTATAACCGAAGTGACCGGCCACCGAGCACATTGTCACATCTCAACTCCCAAAATAACAAACAATAAAAACTATCACCACGCTATTCCAACGACTCTCTCACTCCTCACTCTCTCCTCTCTCTAATCTCTCCTAGCGATTTCTCTCCCACCTTCCAACTGAAAACCTAACCTCAAAACCAACATGTCACCCATCTCTTAGTCTCGGGCGTCCCCTCAACTAATCGATCCGGATCCCTGGGCAATTCTAGCGATCGATGCGTCCATCAATCGATATCCTTGCCCAAAATGTAGCGGGCGATTCAAAATTGCACCGTTACAGCCATCTTCCCCTCGAAGGCGGTGAATTCAGGTCTCTGGTGCGATCTTCAGATCTTTGATGTGCCACCGACCGGCTAAGTTACCTTTACCATCCTCTAGCTCATAAGTAAGACTTGTAGTAGAGTGGAATAGGGGAAGACTACTAAACGTGAGACTACCATAGCTTCGTGTATAAGGGAAGAATACTAAACGTGAGACTACCATAGCTTCGTGAATAAGGGAAGAATACTAAACGTGAGACTACCAAAGCTTCGTGTATAAGGGAAGACTACAAAACGTGAGACTACCATAGCTTCGTGTATAAGGGAAGACTACTAAACGTGAGACTACCATAGCTTCGTGTATAAGGGAAGAATACTAAACGAAAGACTACCATAGCTTCGTGTATAAGGGAAGAATACTAAACGTGAGACTACCATAGTTTCGCGTATAAGGGAAGAATACTAAACGTGAGACTACCATAGCTTCGTGTATAAGGGAAGAATACTAAACGTGAGACTACCATAGCTTCGTGTATAAGGGAAGACTACTAAACGTGAGACTACCATAGCTTCGTGTATAAGGGAAGAATACTAAACGTGAGACTACCATAGCTTCGTGTATAAGGGAAGACTACTAAACGTGAGACTACCATAGCTTCGTGTATAAGGGAAGAATACTAAACGAAAGACTACCATAGCTTCGTGTATAAGGGAAGAATACTAAACGTGAGACTACCATAGTTTCGCGTATAAGGGAAGAATACTAAACGTGAGACTACCATAGCTTCGTGTATAAGGGAAGAATACTAAACGTGAGACTACCATAGCTTCGTGTATAAGGGAAGACTACTAAACGTGAGACTACCATAGCTTCGTGTATAAGGGAAGAATACTAAACGAAAGACTACCATAGCTTCGTGTATAAGGGAAGACTACTAAACGTGAGACTACCATAGTTTCGCGTATAAGAGAAGAATACTAAACGTGAGACTACCATAGCTTCGTGTATAAGGGAAGACTACTAAACGTGAGACTACCATAGCTTCGTGTATAAGGGAAGAATACTAAACGTGAGACTACCATAGCTTCGTGTATAAGGGAAGAATACTAAACGAAAGACTACCATAGCTTCGTGTATAAGGGAAGAATACTAAACGTGAGACTACCATAGCTTCGTGTATAAGGGAAGAATACTAAACGTGAGACTACCATAGCTTCGTGTATAAGGGAAGAATACTAAACGTGAGACTACCATAGCTTCGTGTATAAGGGAAGAATACTAAACGTGAGACTACCATAGCTTCGTGTATAAGGGAAGACTACTAAACGTGAGACTACCATAGCTTCGTGTATAAGGGAAGAATACTAAACGAAAGACTACCATAGCTTCGTGTATAAGGGAAGAATACTAAACGTGAGACTACCATAGCTTCGTGTATAAGGGAAGAATACTAATCGAAAGACTACCATAGCTTCGTGTATAAGGGAAGAATACTAAACGTGAGACTACCATAGCTTCGTGTATAAGGGAAGACTACTAAACGTGAGACTACCATAGCTTCGTGTATAAGGGAAGAATACTAAACGTGAGACTACCATAGTTTCGCGTATAAGGGAAGAATACTAAACGTGTGACTACCATAGCTTCGCGTATAAGGGAAGACTACTAGACGTGAAAATACCATAGTTTCGTGGATAAGGTAAGCCTGCGCTTCGACTAGTTGGGACGACGACAGGTTGCGAAGACAAGACGCAATGTCGTGCGGTTGGATGGAATCGCAGCCGACTTGGTTAGCCAAACTTCTGGCGTACTCGAGAGGCTCGTAATTCATGGCCCACTCGCAGAGACACGATCCACTCTGAACTATGCCCTGCTGGAACAGCCCTGTAAACAACAACATTACACAATAACAGAGTGACAAACACAATTACATCCGCAGTTTACAGCCCTCTCGATGTATTGCATCTCTAGTCCAACAACTTGACATGCCAGAGTAATCATTATTTTTTGTATTTTATTAAAGTTTTTTTTTAACATAAAGTTCTCCCCTCCCTCATGGATGAAAATTTGAAATCTTGGCTGTGGGAGTTGGGTTCTAATGAAGCCTCCGAAATGGAAACTTGTGAGCTTGAGATGACGCTTTGTAACGTCCTTCTGTCCTCTTGCCATAGTTTGGTGATGAGCAAGTTTGTTTTTCTTTACATAGTATAGATGGTTTGAGCGGAAACACCGGGGAATAGATTACCTCTGGGAATAGATTACCTCTGGGAATAAATTACCTCTGGGAATAAATTACCTCTGGGAATAGATTACCTCTGGGAATAGATTACCTCTGGGAATAGATTACCTCTGGCCATGGGACTGAGAAGCAGGATGCTGACAGCCGCTCCCCCGGCACTCTGTCCCAGGACGGTGATCCTGTCTTTATCTCCGCAGAACGATCCTATGTGTCTGTTGACCCACGTCAACGCCATGATCTGATCTAGCAGACCCATGTTCCCAGACACGTCCTCGTTCTCCAACGACAGAAAACCTTTTACAGTAAATTAAACCTTAGTGTCAATATTTTCTTTTGCGGAACGAGTTAACTTTAGGCTACGCCATTCGGACTTATATCGTGAGCCTCAAATTGCGTTCAGGCTATTCATTCATATACGTAAATCACAATTTACCAAAATATCTTTAACCGGCTCCCGCTATTATGTATGTATAGTATATATTCTTTAGCTATATGTGTACAAGACGTTTAAATACAAAATATAAAAATATTTGATGAATAGATACCGAAATTTGAGGCTCACTTCGGTCATTATGGGAACCATTCGATACCAAACTATAAAAAATCACAGGGAAGTACGTGCGTCCAAGTACTTTTTAGGGTTTTGTAGAAGATTAAGCATGCCCGTTATGTAATTATGATTTTATTCTTATTCTTGAATTTTTGAGAAATTGTAAAATAACGGAAATAAAGATTATTATTATTATTATTATTATTATTATTATTATCTCAAGGGTCCGGGTTCGATCCCCCGGGGGGTCACAATGTTTTTCATCGGTAATAACGACTAGAAAAATTCATTTTTTCAGACCATTTCCATCGCTTCACCATAAGGTATAACCATGAAATATTTCGAAATTTTAGAACCACCCGTTATATAGTGGTTGGGGAGGGGGGAAATTTTTGGGGTATATTTAGACTTATAAAATTAATAAAGAATGAAAAATTAAAAAAAGCAAATATATAATTGAATCCTACTTTTCACCAGCTTTCATATGATACCCAACTCAAAATTTTAAAAAAATAAAATTTTTGGCGCACTTCAAATTTTCGCGCCCAAAATTGGCAATTTTTTAAAATTTGGAATGAACTCCCGGATTTCAAATTTCAGCTCTATAGCTTAAACGGTTCTGGCCCTATGAACCAACGAGCGACGGACAGACGGACACATCACCCTCGGCATAAGGGTTTTGAGAAGAATCTACAAAACCCTAACACAACACTTTTTAAAAACTTTGTTCCTCATCCGGAGTCAGAATTTGGAAGTGATATATAACTCTGCGGTAATCTCACCAGAGCATTTCGTTTACTCAGTCAGCTTAAAAACAGTGCACCAAGTGATAACAGACTAAGTGAGAGTCACCCGATTCCATGCAGGAGAGTTTGGGTGCGTTCGGAATTAACCGGTCGACCGGCGGTTCATCGTGGTGTGTGCCATGGCAGCTTGAAATAATCTTGTTTCCGAACGGGACCGATTGAAGGCAGGGGTCGATCGGAAAGGTTATAAAATTGGCTGTTAGTTGTTGTTAGGTCTTAGATGGAAGTAAAGCCAGAGATAATAAATACGCACTGGGCAACCTCTAAATCAACAGGGGAGCCGAGTACATTTCAAAGCGCAACGGATAGTCATGTACGGAGGAGCCGAGTACATTTCAAAGCGCAACGGATAGTCATGTACGGAGGAGCCGAGTACATTTCAAAGCGCAACGGATAGTCATGTACGGAGGAGCCGAGTACATTTCAAAGCGCAACGGATAGTCATGTACGGAGGAGCCGAGTACATTTCAAAGCGCAACGGATAGTCATGTACCGAGGAGCCGAGTACATTTCAAAGCGCAACGGATAGTCATGTACGGAGGAGCCGAGTACATTTCAAAGCGCAACGGATAGTCATGTACCGAGGAGCCGAGTACATTTCAAAGCGCAACGGATAGTCATGTACGGAGGAGCCGAGTACATTTCAAAGCGCAACGGATAGTCATGTACGGAGGAGCCGAGTACATTTCAAAGCGCAACGGATAGTCATGTACGGAGGAGCCGAGTACATTATAAAACCAAACTCAATTCAATAATTAATATAAAAATGCTATTTTTCAAAACTGGTCTTATTTTCAACGTTTTTTTTTTTTTTTGGTTTCTGTATTCTTCACCTTAGTTGTATCTATGTGCAAAATTTGGGGAAGATTGAATCGAGGGAAGTGGTTCAAAATTGTGGAAACGGAAATGTGCGATGAAACTTACAAAGCAAAGTAATATAAGACCAGAAAAAAACGAAAATCATATCTAAGAATTAACTTCATAAGGTAATTTAATTAATAATCCACATGGCAATTGAGTCATGTTGGGGGAGCAGAGTGCATTTTAAAGCGAAACTCTTAGTCATGTAGGGGGGAGCAGAGTACATTTTAAAGCGAAACTTTTAGTCATGTTGGGGGGAGCAGAGTGCATTTTAAAGAGAAACTCTTAGTCATGTAGGGGGGAGCAGAGTGCATTTTTAAGCGAAACTCTTAGTCATGTAGGGGGGAGCAGAGTGCATTTTAAAGCGAAACTCTTAGTCATGGAGGGGGGAGGCGAGTTCATTGTAAAGCGATATCGATAAAAATGTGAGACCGAAGGGTCCGAGGCGGTACTGGACGGTGACTAGAATGACGTCGTGTTCGAGGAGGTGATTAGGACGATATGCTCGGGCGGATCCGGCCCTGAACGAGCCGCCGTGGATGTAGAACATCACCGGATCAGATCGCTTGCAGTCTCCAGGCATCTGCAACATCACACACACATTTCATTCTTCAAAACTCCCTTTAACTAATAAATAAAATTATATAAAAACCACATAAATAAAACTTATTAATAAAGTGTGTGTGGAGAGATTCAGATATGCTTATCTGTATAAAAGACTTGGTAGAGCCGAAGATTGGGTATTAGAATCACATTATACATTTCAATAACCACTTTAGAGCATAAGTTAAAACCAAAGATACTGAGAGATGAAGTTGAATGGGCTGTTAATGTGCTAAAAGATGGAAAAACCAGTCTAGACGAACTAGACGTCATTACTCAAGAAATAATAAAGGTTGGTGAAACACAATGATCAAATACTTGGTGGAATTGTTTAATAAGTGTCTAAAAAATCCTCACTTCCAGATACGTGGAACATAGCAAAATTAACCCTTCAGTATAAGAAGGGAGATAAAAAAACGAAATAATTATAGACCTTGAAGTGCTGTTCACCCTACAGACTACACACTATCAAAAATATTACTCAGAACAGAATAAGCAACAGATCTCCAGCAGAGAAGCAAACCCATAGGCCTAAATATAAATACTGAAACATTTAAAAAGATCACATTAAACGGAGAAATAAAATACCACGTCGAGACTTGCCTTTGCAAGAAGTAAAGCACTTTTTTTTATTTAGACCACCTTCCCAGTTTCGAAGGTCAATTGGGAGAAATACAAAGAAGGGTAAGTCACGTTTGGAAAGCTTTACTGGAAAACCGTAGCTTCCTTAAGAGCAAAGTAAGTCAAAATTTAAAGAAAAATCTGTGGGAATCAAAAGTACTACCGGTGAGCTATGGATGTGAGATCTGGAGAAAGTAGCAGAGGAGTAACGAACTGGGAGTTGTGGAACGCAGTATGGAAAGATACATGATGGGATACACTCGGAATGACAGGAAGAGCAAAAGATGGCTTCGAACCTATTCTGGACTCATAGACAGAGTGGAAAGGGTGACCAGCAGGAAGTGGAAATGGACTGGACATGTCATGAGGAGGAAACAGGACAGCTGGACTAAAGCTTTAGTGCAGTAGACACCCTGGGAGAATGAAAAGAAACGAGGGAGACCCGAGAGAAATTAGAATGTGGAGATATGGAGAACTTGTGGAGAAGCAACCTGGGCAAGAGTAGCTATAGAGAGGCAGGAGTGGAGAAGACTGGGCAGAGCCCACTATCAAGTACTTGTGAATGTTGTAATAGAAAATAAATTGATTAGAGAACAAATTTAATATATATATATTATATATATATATATATATATATATATATATATATATATATATATATTATATATATATATATATATATATATATACATATATATATATATATATATATATATATACATATATATATATATATATATATATATATATATATATATATATATATATATATATATATATATATATATTATATATATTTTTGGAATGGACAAATAAAGGATTGTATTGTGAGGAGAGACTGAGTTACTTCTCTAGCCAGGTTCTACTTAGTGAGCAAACTATCCGTACATAGAGCAGACCCGTGTCTTGTTCTCCGCTTTTAGAAGAGAACAACATGGCACTGAGTATTGAGTATGATATTAGTATCATACTCAATACTCAGTGATATGAGTCGACCATTGTCATGTTCACTCAAATCAATAGCAAAACTATGTGTTTCGGTTTAAACTGGAATCCTCTCGACCCAATATATTAAATTAGATTTGTATGTAAAAATATTGCGGGAGGAGGGAGTGCAGCATCATGTTGGGGAGGAGGAAGTGCAGCATCATGTTGGGGAGGAGGAAGTTCAGCATCATGTTGGGGAGGAGGAAGTGCAGCATCATGATGAGGAGGAGGGAGTGCAGCATCATGTTGGGGAGGAGGAAGTGCAGCATCATGTTGGGGAGGAGGAAGTGCAGCATCATGTTGGGGAGGAGGAAGTGCAGCATCATGATGAGGAGGAGGGAGTGCAGCATCATGTTGGGGAGGAGGAAGTGCAGCATCATGTTGGGGAGGAGGAAGTGCAGCATCATGTTGGGGAGGAGGAAGTGCAGCATCATGTTGGGGAGGAGGAAGTGCAGCATCATGTTGGGGAGGAGGAAGTGCAGCATCATGTTGGGGTGCGACTCTACTGAATCTGGGTCGGGCTTCGAGAGAAACACAGCGAGTACAGTTTGATTTAACTTGAACCCAGGTTGACGGACCTGTTGTTAGGGGTAAAGCAGGGATACTTGTCTGTCTGTACCCAACTTAAAAATTCCAAACTTGGCAGTTATAGTATGTGTGATGACCTAAACAGGAAATTATAGGGCAATGCGTCAAGTAGGCTATGTTTTGTTATTAGTTATTGTAACAATTCATCTTTGCTCCATGAGCGCTTGAAAATTTAATTTTTCGTGTCCCCCTTTTTTTTTAACAAGATTTAATACATTTTTCATACGCCAAGTATTTTGTGATAAAGAAATGATTACCCCCCCCCCCCCCCCAAAAGAAGAAATGTTAAACCTTTGATATGATAGGTAAGGACTTGATGCATATATTTATTTTTAAGACGGTAAGGACTTATTAGGACCTGGGAGGTGTAAATGTTGATGTGGAGGCAGTCCTCGAGGTCCTGACTGGTAGAAGCCATGGTGGAGAGTCTGAGGAACTCCTCGGTGGTGACGGCCTGGGGACACTCTCGTCCGAACACGGTGGCGTTCAGTAGTCCGTCCCACCCACCCGACTCCTCCGGTTCCTGTCAACATCCACACAGGGCTTAACTCACAAATAACATTTAAAGCAACATTTATATTTTACTTTAAATCAAATTATAATCATCAATTTTTGATTTAAAGTAAAATTTAATCTTTCCGTAGTATGAATACTACCAACAACTTATAAATTTGAATTTCTAATAGATTGTACTAGGTACAGGTACTAATTGAGTACTTTATAATTATAAGCGTTAATTCTCGGTCTAGTTCTATTGCCGTGAATATTTGGCTTGCTAGATTTGTAGAAAAGATTGAAAGCTTGGATTCGGGGAATTTGTATCGGTAACGACAGAGAAAAATCATTCTCCCGTATAGCTCAGTTGGTAAGAGCACCTGTAACGGATTAATTGGAGGACCCGTGGTTCAAGTCCCGGTGCGGGGGTCTATTTTTCTCTGTATGTCTCCCGTAGTTATTGATAATTACAATTTGATTTAAAGTAAAATTTAATCTTTCCGTAGTATGAATAATACCAACAACTTAAAAATTTGAATTTCAACATTTATATTTGACAAGACATTTAACCACTTCTAATCACCTCGTGTCCCCTGTTATCACCTCGTGTCCCCTGTTATCACATCGTGTCCCCTGTTATCACCAAGTGTCCCCTGTTATCACCTCGTGTCTCCTGTTATCACCTCAACCACCTGTAACCCTCCGTGAGGCGCGATGTTCAGAGTCACGTCTAAGGGCGCTATGAGCCCGCAATAGCCACTTTGTAAATTAACAAAACTGTAGCCGTTTTCTCACTTTCCTGTCATTCTATCCCTGAATCTTAAAACGTATTAATTTTAGATTTCACATACAAAAATTCATCTTTAGCCACTGTGACTTATTGACTGCACCACCGCACCGTGTGTAATATGTTAGTTTCGCCCCGACTCAAACCTGGGCGCTGGGCACCGGCCAGCGTACTCGCGACTCCGCCTCGTGAAACCAAGGTCCATACACACGGACACGTCCCAGCGAGTCGAGACAGTATCACACTGATCGACACACCCGTCAGACGAGTATAGTGGCCGCATCCCTCGTCCTGCAGTAATCTAGAGTTGATCGTCACGTAAAACAAACACTAAAGAAACAAGTGACCGAGGTAAACATGTTTACTCTTACTGTAAGGTGGCGTCGCAATATTACTCCGAGTTTGCACCAGTCACCCTGTCTGAAATATTATGTTTACCGAGAGAAGATCAAACAGACGGGCTGGCTTGTTGACGCACCTTATCTTTACCCAACTGTTTTAGTTTATGATGGAGAGAAACTCACAGCCCCAGACAGGAAAACTAACCACCATACCGACATCCCCACACTAAATCACAACATGTTTTCTCGGGCCGACACTGAGTTTTCCTTGGAAATAACGCTGTTTTATCTGCGAGTTATTACCGTGCCGAGAACTACGCTTCGCTTTGTTTATCCTTAGCAAGGAAAATAAATTACCTTGGGGGAGGGGGGGGGGGGGGGGGGGGGGCTGTTTGCTCGGATCGCTTAGACTCGGCTTCCAACTCGAGCCACCTTCACACTTTAGTACAAGTTTTCAGTAGTAAAGCCAAAATACACAATTATAAATAAAAGAGCGAAATGATTAGAAGAGTAGTGAGGGCCGTATATCACTGCCCGGTCTTATCAATAAAACAAAATATAGTATAAAATACAAGAGACAAGTATTACTACAACGAGTCGTACACAAGTGCAGCGCCATCTTGTCACCCTTCCAACCACAACAGTAAGTCTTTACCTTTAACTGTCTTTTAGTAAGATAAGTGAGCAAGTGTGAGATGTGCAAGTGGAACGCAGTACTTGAGATGCTCGCCATGTCACCACGGTGGTGAATCTGCCCATCCCAAGTTCCAATACAGTAACAATGTGTGACAGCTGCAATGTGTGACAGCTGCAATGTGTGACAGCTGCAATGCGTGACAGCTGCAATGTGTGACAGCTGCAATGTGTGACAGCTGCAATGTGTGACAGCTGCAATGTGTGACAGCTGCAATGTGTGTGAGGGTGTTGCAACCATCCTGAGATAACTCTTTTCTTCTTTATGCCGTTAATAAGTTTAGACCTTTTAGAGAAATTAACAGTCACAAAAAAAAAATAATACAGTTGAAATTGAAAAAGATACTACGTAAACAAGGGCAGCAATTGTAAAGGCTAGTGTTGTAGATAACTACATGCAAATAGATTATTGAGTTTGTGTCAATACTGTAAGAATGTGAGGTAACATTGAAGCAAGAAAAATAAAAATAATCTCCTTTTTGGTCTGAAGATGCCAAGATGAGGCGGAATATCGCAAATTAAACTGGCGTTTTATTTTAATCCCTAAAGAAGAAAACAAAATTCGTGTGGTGTCGCGGGACACCCGGTAGGAACCAAGTTCCTTACATTTTTCATTAAATATAAATTATAAAATCACACTGCTAAGTACGTATACATTGCTAACTACTTATACATAGCGGAGATAGAAAAGAGACAAAATTAAAAGTAACGAACTGTTTGTACCTAGCAGAGTTAAGGCAAAATTAAAAGAAAATCATTATTTGTATAATTAAAGCAAGCGTCTTACTATGAATATATATTGAATATAAGAAAAAAGTTGATCATGATGAGTTTATAGTGAAAGAGTATGTTTGTTAAGGAGTTTGGATTGAAATAGGACTGTTTTCTACCTACCCGGCCAATTAATTTAAAATATTATAAAATATATATCTTCCCTACTTTACAGCTTCTGCTTGTATCAGGGTGAAATTTTACATGATTATATTTTATTTATTTACAAAACAAAGTGACATTTTTGAGATATATAACAAAAATAATCAAAAAAAGTCAAGTAACAGGCTTCCTTAACACTTTTTCCCGTCTTTTGAAGCTTACGTTTACACGAGCGTTGCGCGTGAACGCTTGGGCGGATAACGTTTTCCGAAGAACTCAGCCTCGGCATTGGTAAAATGAACATGTGTACCAAATTTCATCTAACTCGGTGAGCCTTTACTCAAGTTATCGTCATCTGTAGACTTCGTGATGGATTTTACGTGAAAGTTATTTTGTGACGGTGATTTTGGTCGTAGGAGTGCAATGCAGTTATCTGCTTGCAATATTGAGCTGAGCGTGTATTTTAATCTTAAACAATAAACATTTTCAATCGGATCAGAAATAGTAATATTTATCATTTTTAATTAAAAACATTTTCCCTGTTTTTCTATCCCCCCCCCCCCCCTCTTAAATGAAAATATGACAAAAGTGAACATAGCAACAATAACTGTACTATTAAAGACTTTCTAACAACATGCATCAAGAAGGGTATACTATTTTAACTTTTGTACCCCGTACCCCTGTGTACCAATTTGGACCATTTCAGATTTATACTTTCCTTTGGTTGGTCGCATTAACCGTGCCGAATTTTGTGTGGATCGGTTTAGCCGTTTTAGGAGGAAACTTTTGTACCCCGTACCCCTGTGTACCAATTTGGACCTTTTCAGATTTATACCTTCCTGCTGTTGGTCAGATTAACCGTGCCGTATTTTGTGCGGATCGGTTTACTTGTTTAGGAGGAAACTTTTGTACCCCGTGCCTCGTACCCCTGAGTACTAATTTGGACCATTTCAGATTTATACCTTCCTGTGGTTGGTCACTTTAACCGTGCCGAATTTAGTGCGGATCGGTTCAGCCGTTCAGGAGGAAACTTTTTTACCCCGTACCTCGTATCCCTGTGTACCAATTTGGACCATTTCAGATTTATACCTTCCTGTGGTTAGTCACTACGACCGTGCCAAATTTTGTGCAGATCGGTTCAGCCGTTCAGGAGGAGTATGCGTCAGAAAAAATGCAAAGTGTAGTATAAGAGCTTCGCTTCGCTCAGCTCAATTACAAGATTTGGGGAGAAATGAAGTTACATAGAAGCGGGTAACAAGGAGTATAGAGCGAGTCTGGACATTACAGAGGCAACAGGGGAATGATTACCGGGGAACTGTGTAAAGCCGCTACTTGATTAATAACAATGAAATGACGGGAAACACGGCCGGGCCAACCTACTCGAGCACCTCTAGAAACAGCACAGAAATAAAACATTACAATAACCTCTAAACTCCTTCGTAATTAAATCGTAACAAGAAAAAAACTTCAAATTATAAATACTGCATTAAGCACCCTTAGCTCGCGGTGACTCAGTCTCCAACTCTTCCATTAAGCACACTTGGGTCGTTGTGACATAGTGACTTGGCTTACATTGATACAGTGACTTGGTTCGCAGTGACGCAGTTACTTGGTTCGCAGGGACACAGTTACTTGGCTCGTTGTGACACAGTGACTTGGCTCACATTGATACAGTGACTTGGCTCGTTGTGACACAGTGACTTGGCTCACATTGATACAGTGACTTGCTCGCAGTGACACAGTGACTTGGCTTACATTGATACATTGACTTGGCTCACATTGATACAGTGACTTGGCTCACATTGATACAGTGACTTGGCTCACATTGATACAGTGACTTGGCTCACATTGATACAGTGACTTGGCTCACATTGATACAGTGACTTGGCTCACATTGATACAGTGACTTGGCTCACATTGATACAGTGACTTGGCTCACATTGATACAGTGACTTGGCTCACATTGATACAGTGACTTGGCTCACATTGATACAGTGACTTGGCTCGTTGTGACACAGTGACTTGGCTCACATTGATACAGTGACTTGCTCGCAGTGACACAGTGACTTGGCTTACATTGATACATTGACTTGGCTCACATTGATACAGTGACTTGGCTCACATTGATACAGTGACTTGGCTCACATTGATACAGTGACTTGGCTCACATTGATACAGTGACTTGGCTCACATTGATACAGTGACTTGGCTCGTGGTGACACAGTGACTTGGCTCACATTGATACAGTGACTTGACTCGTTGTGACACAGTGACTTGGCTCACATTGATACAGTGACTTGGCTCACATTGATACAGTGACTTGGCTCACATTGATACAGTGACTTGGCTCACATTGATACAGTGACTTGGCTCACATTGATACAGTGACTTGCTCGCAGTGACACAGTGACTTAGCTTACATTGATACAGTGACTTGGCTCGCAGTGACGCAGTTTCTTGGTTCGCAGTGACGCAATTACTTGGTTCGCAGGGACACAGTGACTTGGCTCGTTGTGACACAGTGACTTGGCTCACATTGTTACAGTGACTTGACTCGTTGTGACACAGTGACTTGGCTCGTTGTGACACATTGACTTGGCTCACATTGATACAGTGACT
Organism: Gerris lacustris; assembly: GCA_951217055.1. Lineage (NCBI taxonomy): Eukaryota > Metazoa > Arthropoda > Insecta > Hemiptera > Gerridae > Gerris > Gerris lacustris. The sequence continues at coordinate 304,568 of OX578278.1, read as the reverse complement.
TGGCTCGTTGTGACACAGTGACTTGGCTCACATTGTTACAGTGACTTGGCTCAGGTTAGGTCATCGAGGGTGTTAGCTCAAGGATCTTATATAAAGGGGATAGAGGGTTGAGGCAAAAAAGTGACCCCATGAAGATATGTAAAATATTAGCTCCAATGGGACAAATTACCTTCCTCTTGGTTATAGGTTACCAAGAATTTATTTATAGTGTCAGGTTATAACCTGTTAAAAAAGGTAATTGGTCCCAGTTCAAAGGTCGTGGAGCATGCGCAGTATGATTTTTTCTCCAATTTCTCTTACCTTCATGGGGTCACTTTTTTGCCTAAACCCCTTCTTAACATTACATCCGCTTTATATAAGATCCTTGTGTTAGCCTCATGTCCTGATAGTGAAGTATGTGATCATTTTGTTGTCTAACCAGTTTTCACGTTGAATGTGGATTAGTGGAGTATAGAGTATAGTCACGTCGATGGATTGAGGAGATTAGTATTTTCTTCCGACGTACTCCAAGGTTTGGTTCGACAAAGTCACCTAGATCGGCGCGGCGTCCACGTACAGACGCACGCCATTAAAACTTCTTTTTAAAGAAGTATCTTATATAAATCTTCACCACCAGACCTGCGAACTTCATTGGACAAGGTTGGCCAATTCCTTTTTTTCCTCTCCCAACACCCCAATATATATTAGACGGGAAATTCACGAAGGGCTGGATCTCACTTCCTCCCCTCTCGAGACTTCTCCTCTCCTGGACACACCATAGTTAAATTTTCTTTTATGTATAAATTTTCTGAAAAGCAATAATTATTTTCTGTTATAATTTTCTTTTGTATTCTTTTGGGCCCGCTTCAAAATCAGTCGAGTGGACGACCACTCTTAGGAGAATATGTGATGGGGCCCCAAGGTACCTTAACAACTACGTACATAGAATAACAAAACCAGTATATACTAATTTGTTTCATTAATCTTACGACTTTGGTAATCTTTATTTTATTGCTGGTGAGTAAGTTTTTATGGGCCGATCAGCGTACCGCTGTTCATTTTGTCAATACCTACTTTTTGAATATAGTACCTTTCATTTTCAAAATTATAGTTTTACTCTGGTACATTCTTTACCTCTTTTCCAAATTTAATTTTCTGGCCACTAGATGCCTAGATACTGTGTTGTAAAAAGTTATTTTGTCTGGTGTCGTCTAGTTCTATTTCTTTCTCTACTGGTCTTCCCTGTTCCCCAGTTTCCTCTCTTTCCTTCCTTCCTTTGTGACCGTTTTAAACAGGGCCGTCCCTAGGGGTTTAGGCGCCCGGGTCAAAGGCATCTTTGGCGCCCTCCCCCCTTATTGCCAAATTCACCTAGTAGTTAAGAAGGGGGCCTGGCGGCGCCCCCTATACGTGGCGCCCGGGTCAGCTTGACCCGGTTGACCCCCCCTAGGGATGGCCCTGGTTTTAAAATATACAGGTGTTACGTTTGTCTAATATCTTTCTTCCTCCCCTTCCTTTCTTTTATTTTTTTTTCAGAACAGGGTGGCGCTTATATTTATCACTTCTCCGACCCGTACCGTCTGAGTTGGGCATTTCTTTATTTTATCTGTAATAATCGCAATAGAGCATTACAACCGAATTCCGATGCAAATTTAATTTGCGTCTCTGGGTGTAGAGGTGGACAAGGGAAGTGCCGGACTATTGGAAGGAAAGTGAAGCGGAGTCTGGTTGTGAAGCGTGGTGGTGTGACGAGTCTGCCCCCGGGCTGTCGGAGTGAAACGTACCACCGAGCTGCTGACAGCGACATTGTGCAGGCAAAACCTTGACTGAATGAAAAACAAAAACCAAATGACGGTTTAACTAAAATAAAACAACAAGAGCAGAGTAAACACCGAGTCCACTCAACTCCCAACTTTATAACAATAAAAAACGACTCTAGAGTAAAACTTACTCTAAGCTCACTCGAGTTTATAAAGTCTTAAGCATTGTACTTGAAGTTGCGAGAGCTGAGCTTTATACATTTATGTTCTGTATGATGAGCGTTTCCGATACTTTTAAGACCCGGGGACTCGGAGACACTTGTTAAGGGAACTTCCAAGTCATTTTGAAACAGTTGATTTTAACGCCGGACAAATACAATGAAATTGCGAATATTTGGAAACTCAAATATCTATATCTAAATACGGACTCCGCGCGGGGCTCGCGCTAGGGATCAGAGGCTATGTTTCCTATTATCATGGAGGCCAAGCGTTTAAATTAATAACCATAATAATTTCGTTTCCAAAACCTAAAAAAAAAAAAAAAAAAAAAATACGTGTGTTGTCGCAGGACTTTTTTTGCTCATCAGTAGAAAAAACTCCGATATATCGAGGTTTTCGATTTATCGGAAATATCGATATTTTCACTAATATCGATGTTGAACCACTCGATGTCGATATATCGAAAATATCGATATTTTCTTTCGATATCCCAACCCTACGCGGGACACCCGGTAGGAACGAAGTTCCTTACATTTTTCATTAAATATAAATTATAAAATCACACTGCTAATTACGTATACATTGCTAACTACTTATACATGGCGGAGTTAGAAAAGAGAAAAAAATTATAAGTAACTAACTGTCTGTACCGGGCAGAGTTAGAATTTTTTTCCAGTCCTAAATATCCAATTCTAAATTTGAAGCTTACGTTTACGCGAGCGTTGCACGTAAACGCTTGGGCGGATAACGTTGTCCAACGAACTCAGCCTAGGCATTGGTAAAATGAACATGTGTACCAAATTTCAACTAACTCGGTCATCTTTTACTAAAGTAGATTTCGTGACGCTTTGTTTTGTGACGGTGATTTTGGTCGTTTTTTTCGGATTCACTCAGAACGTGCCATACGGAACTTCGTTCCAAAAAGAATCAGGACTAATGATACCTGAACATCGTTGGTTTTATTCTTAGCGTCACAGCCTCACCGGAGCTAACTCGATTGGAGCCTTAGAGGCTTGGTGAGTCACTAAGCAGAACTGAATGGACTGTTCTCCCTGGCAGACATGGAATGTAGTCGTAGTCCATTCTTATTACGAATCTAACGATATGATATAAGCTGTTTTTTCCGATAAAAATCTAGTTTCCGAGATATTGATGAAAATAAATCTGAGTTTGTTAAATATGGAAAACAATGATCCGAAGAGTGATGGAAATATCGCAAATGTGAGCCGTTTAATTTCCTTAAAATACCCAACTATTGAAGAAATCATAACTATACGAGTGCAAGCAACAATCTACTAATTTGTGAAAGAAAATATTTTGTGTGTCCGGGACCGAGATGACAAAGTCAGTCCCATGTCTCGGAGCGACTCTATACTGTAAGAAAGCTCGTGAGGTTTCTAATAATATTACACAATTAACATTTTGAAATTAGAGGAATAACGTACATTGTCTCTCCGGGTAAAGCCAAACTGGTTTGTTGAAGGAAGCAGCTCGGAGGCGTCAGATAAACCCATGTCAACATAGCAACGCCGCGCCTTATAGAACAACTAATTTCACATTTGTACGCTTTAATTAATCACACCCCCAATTTGGAGATAAAATTCATTTTTCGATTTCTCCTCGGGGTACGATTTTTCTAAACATGTACGCCAAATTTCGTCAAAATCGGCTAAGCAGTTTAGGCTCCAGGCGTCTGCCCATACAGACGACAGATAGACATTTTTTAAAAAACACTTTTTTGGACTCAGGGGACCTCAAAACGTGTAAAGCCATCAAAATCTCAAAATCGATTTTTCGCGCCATCACAATACTTTCTCATTATATGAGAAAGTGAAAAAGAAACTAAAACAATAATAAAACAATGAAATATAAAATTGCATTAGTTTTAAACTATTGGTAGAAATTATTATATTATTTCTGTTCAATCAAATTACACTTAACAATAGTCCAATGAGACACTTGGACTTGTTTTGAAGAATTAAAAAATAAAACAAATAAAAAAAATTAAAATAAAAAATAAATAATTTAAAATTTTAGCCGCGCTCAAGCAAATCGCTTTTGCGGCAAAACTAAGAAATATTTAAAGAAATCAGATAAAGCAATCATGTAATTATTGTAATTATTTCTCTTATGTAAAGCTTATTAAAATAAATTTATGTATTATATATTAAGCTTTTTAAAATCTGGTATGATATTACTGGTAAGATACATATTAAATCAGGCGCAGCAAAAAGTCTACTTCGCTATTTATGTACAAATAGTTCAAGAATGGCAACAAGCTCAGTACTTGTGAAAGGTAACAAAAATTTAACAGGTTTCGTAGCGAGGGTGTTATATTCTTCAGTGTTATCAAGGCTTTCGTAGCGAGGGTGTTATATTCTTCAGTGTTATCAAGGCTTTCGTAGCGAGGGTGTTATATTCTTCAGTGTTATCAAGGCTTTCGTAGCGAGGGTGTTATATTCTTCAGTGTTATCAAGGCTTTCGTAGCGAGGGTGTTATATTCTTCAGTGTTATCAAGGCTTTCGTAGCGAGGGTGTTATATTCTTCAGTGTTATCAAGGCTTTCGTAGCGAGGGTGTTATATTCTTCAGTGTTATCAAGGCTTTCGTAGCGAGGGTGTTATATTCTTCAGTGTTATCAAGCCAGAATTTTAAAAGTCCTTTACGTTTAAACTCTTTCTTCAAATTCTTGTCTGAAGACAGATCTATTAATTTCTGTAATTAAATAAATTCCAAAGATGTTGGCACGCATATTTTATTTTAAAAGTGAGAGCGTTTATTACTAAAAACAGTTTGAAAATAAGATTTGTTTTTAACCATCTAATTTTTTTATATAAATTATTTTAAATTTAATTAATAAATAACTCTTTTTTGTCCGCCATTACAATTTTTTTCCGCGTAGCCCCTTGGGTCTTTTTCGTACACCCGGGGGTACGCGTACTCCAGGTCGGGAACCGCTGCTTAAGATAACCTCCATAGACGCTCCTACATCTAACATTTGGAGATTAAATTCAATCTCAATTAAAATATGGAAACGTGCCTGGCAATAAAATGGAGGAATTTTCGGATTTAATAAATAGGCTCCCACCTGCGATACGCAGGCGCAGGCTATAATGGAACGGGCGATGTATAATAAATAGGCTCCCACCTGCGATACGCAGGCGCAGGCTATAATGGAACGGGCGATGTATAATAAATAGGCTCCCACCTGCGATACCCAGGCTATAATGGAACGGGCGATGTATAATAAATAGGCTCCCACCTGCGATACGCAGGCTATAATGGAACGGGCGATGTATAATAAATAGGTACCACCTGCGATACGCAGGCTATAATGGAACGGGCGATGTATAATATATAGGTTTCCACCTGCGATACGCAGGCTAAAATGGAACGGGCGATGTATAATAAATAGGCTCCCACCTGCGATACCCAGGCTATAATGGAACGGGCGATGTATAGTAAATAGGCTACCACCTGCGATATGCAGGCTATAATAGAACGGGCGATGTATAATAAATAGGCTCCCACCTGCGATATGCAGGCTATAATGGAACGGGCAATAGAGTCTGGATTCCATTCTACGATGGCTTTGGAATCCAAAACATTTAGGCATTTCATTTGATCGCTTGGCCAACCTGATAATAGGAAACAGCCACTGCTTGCTAGTATGAGCATCGCGCGGAGGGGGCTGAAGGCTGGCTGCATTATAAAATGAAAACTATTAAAAAGGCGGGTGAGATGATGAGGCAGCGGATAATACGTGAAGCCTTGTCGAGGGTTCCACAGGGGGCACAGCCTTTGTATGATAAAGAAATGAGAATGTCAGATCCACAGCTCGGACAGATAAGATAACAACACGGACCTCGTAGACTTTACTCACTGACCGGGTGTAAGCGACTTGTGATAGCACATGAAGCCAGTGATAACATCACTGTGAATGTTCTCTACAGGCTTAGCTTCGCTCTCCATTATACATATCTACGGTTACGGCATTGTAGTATAACGTACCGACGAGTCCGGAGCCCAAGGGATAAGAAGGGCATAAGATGTTCTACCTCGACACACAACAACCCTGCTGGCGGCATCCAGTTGATACATTACTCGACTGGATGCCGCCAGCAGGGTTGTAAACCGGGCTTATCTCTCCTCGGAGAGCTCCCGAGCCTAGGCCATATAGCCCCGGCTATATAGTACCGCGCTCTCACGGGCTATATAGTGCCCCTCTCTCACGGGCTATATAGTGCAGTAACTTCCCTGGCCATGTATCGCTCTTCTTAGAAATAATTTTTATTTTCTCTTACCAGACGTTACGAAGTGAGGGGGAGGTTTACGGAAACAAGGGTTTAATCGCATTGTCTTGAACTTACTGTACCGAGCTGTATCGGCACCTTCCTTCACAAAAAGTGTCAAAAGTCGTGAAATCATTATTTTTGTTTTTCTTTTATATATCTTTGTTTTGAAATCTTTCCGAAGAGTTCGATTAATGTTAAATTAGATTTTTGTCTACCGGGTTTTATTTAGTATGATAAAGTCGGCGGGAATCTCGATACAAACAAGTAAACAATCCGACAAGAAATCAATCCGACAAGAAAACAATCTGACAAGTAAACAATCTGACAAGTAAACAATCCGACAAGTAAACAATCCGACAAGTAAACAATCCGACAAGTAAACAATCCGACAAGTAAACAATCCGACAAGTAAACAATCCGACAAGTAAACAATCCGACAAGTAAACAATCCGACAAGTAAACAATCCGACAAGTAAACAATCCGACAAGTAAACAATCCGACAAGTAAACAATCCGACAAGTAAACAATCCGACAAGTAAACAATCCGACAAGTAAACAATCCGACAAGTAAACAATCCGACAAGTAAACAATCTGACAAGTAAACACTTACTGAATGGTCCCAGGAAGAATTTTCCTACTCCGAAAAACAATAATCAACCATTATTTAAAAACAAAATTGAATATGTATTTACCAAAAAAATTGGTAAGGCGTGAAGTCTCACGTAAAAAGGGTTTCGTTGGTATTGTGAACACAAAATTAGGAGGGGGGGGGGGGGGAGAGAAAAGTTTTTTTTGACAAAATGGCGCCGAAAATTAAACACTATCCATAAGTGGTATATATATTTGTAATCTACTCTTCAATACCTTTCATTTGATATCTTACTCAAAATTTATAAAAAATATTTTTTTTCGAGTGACATGAATTATCCGCCATCTTGAATTGCCAGTAAATCAGATCAGATTGCTAATCTTATTTTTTCTATGGCCCAGCAGACCACACATTTTGCATATTTTTCTATATTTTTAGTAACAGCGGAAATACGATTTTAGGGGGGGGGACACGAAAAATTTCGAGGTTTTTTGACAAAATGGCGCCGAAAATTAAACACAACCCCTAAGTGGTATATATATTTGTAATCTACTCTTGAATACCTTTCATTTGATAGCCCACTCAAAATTTAAAAAAAATATTTTTTTTCGAGTAACGTGAATTATCCGCCATCTTGGATTTCCAGTAGATCAGATCAAATTGCTAATCTTATTTTTTCTATGGCCCAGCAGACCACACATTTTGCATATTTTTCTATATTTTTAGTAACAGCGGAAATACGATTTTAGGGGGGGGGACACGCAAAATTTCGAGGTTTTTTGACAAAATGGCGCCGAAAATTAATTACTATCCATAAGTGGTATATATATTTGTAATCTACTCTTCAATACCTTTCATTTGATACCCCACTCAAAATTATAATAAAATATATTTTTTCGAGTGACATGAATTATCCGCCATCTTGGATTTCCAGTAAATCAGATCAAATTGCTAATCTAATTTTTTCTATGGCCCAGCAGACCACACATTTTGCATATTTTTCTATATTTTTAGTAACAGCGGAAATACGATTTTAGGGGGGGGGACACGCAAAATTTCGAGGTTTTTTGACAAAATGGCGCCGAAAATTAATTACTATCCATAAGTGGTATATATATTTGTAATCTACTCTTCAATACCTTTCATTTGATACCCCACTCAAAATTATAAAAAAATATTTTTTCTCGAGTGACATGAATTATCCGCCATCTTGGATTTGCAGTAGCTCAGATCAAATTGCTAATCTTATTTTTTCTATGGCCCAGCAGACCACACATTTTGCATATTTTTCTATATTTTTAGTAACAGCGGAAATACGATTTTAGGGGGGGGGACACGCAAAATTTCGATGTTTTTTGACAAAATGGCGCTGAAAATTAACCACTATCCCTAAGTGGTATATATATTTCTATTCTACTCTTCAATACCTTTCATTTGATACCCCACTCAAAATTTTAAAAAAAAAAAAAAAATTCGCGACGTGAATTATCCGCCATTTTGAATTTGAACAGCTGATAATATTGAGTTCGCTATATTTTTCCTGTGTGCGCGTCAAAACGATCTTTTATACTGGAAAGTTTCACGTTTTTATCTTTTTTGGTTCAAAAGTTATTGGAACCGTACAGAGTGACAGACGGACACAGGAACGATACTATAAGGGTTTCTTTTTTTTGGTTTTACCAACGAAACCCTAAAAAAGAAAGCAGATTGAGTTGGGGCGGGAGCCGTGCTTAGTTGCTGGCAACTGATTGGCCCACAAGTTAATTGACGCTTCCAAACTTGCAGCCTAATTGCTCAACTCGTTCCCGCTTCCTCCGCCAAACTTTCCCTCGTTTCACCATTCAAAACTTTAACCCCCCCCCCCCCCCTACTAAATATCCTTCAAAAGTTTATTTTAACTTCTAATTGCCCGGCAAAACCTCTTGCTTAGAACAAATGAAATCAAGCTTCAAGTGTTATTTATTTAGACTTTTAATATATTCGTTTATTTTAATTTAATATTATCCAAATGTATAAGTGTTGTCTGTACAATGATCGGAGTCGCAAAATGTTTAGGGTCCGCGGGAAAAACCAAGGAGCCTTATATTTTCCTGCGTGTGTCTGTCTGTCCGTCTGTCGCCTGCTCTCACGGCTCTACACCGTTCGTCCGATCACTTTGATATTTGGCATGTATGTGTGTGTGTAGTACCTACCCTGACAGTGTTGCCTGGGGACCCTCGCTGTGGGCTGACTAGCACACACTTGACCTGTTTATTTATTTCATGTATTGCGAAAATCTAAACCTCTGTCTGTATGTCAGGGTGCAATGCAGGTCCGACTGCGGCGCAAATCTGGCAAAACGAAATCCACACTGCGGTGTGTGCTAGCATGTGGCGGTTGGAGGCTTTGTTTCATTTAAAAAGTTTTTTTTTAAAACACGCTTTTAAAATTTTAATGACAATCGTGGTTATTGATTTTTTTACATAAGAGCAATATATTTGATCTCTAGAAGGGAAAGTAAACTTTGCTGCCTAGTTTACAGGGAGGAATGTTCCTCATTGCATGCGGTCAGGTTGAACCGGGAGTAATGGCAAATAAGGAAATGTGAACTCTCACGCTTCCCTCCAGTGTTGCCGATAGATGAACCACGAGTATGTTAGGTCGCTGCTAAATACACAATTTCATTTATTAACTTTTGTTTAATGTCAATGTCTAAATCTATATTGTCATCTTCACACAGGTCGTGTAACCTCCGCAACGGTTGTCATGGTGATTTATCAGTAAAACAAACAATCAAGTTAAAGGTAAAATCACAATTTCTAAATGTAGATAAACTAATCGATATGTGTATATCAGTTGGCAATACCATTCAATACACGACTCAGCTTCCAGCTGATTCTCCCGTTCTAATATTAATAATGAATTTAAAATAATTACTATCTATAGTTTAACTTTTACGTGATTGAATTTATTTAGTGAATTGCTAAGCTAGCTATTTTTTATTTTTTTGTTTAAAATAAATATAAAAATATTTATTTATTTAGTTATTTTAGGTGCAGGACTACAGGGTTCAACCACCTATGCAATAGTTAGTTACATATTATACATGGTATCATTTATAATTACTATAATTTATAATCTATATATATAAAATCCAAATACCACTCACTCACTCACTCACTGACACATCACGATATCTCTGAAACCACCGGACCTACGACCATGAAATTTTGTAGGTGTGTTCCTCTTACCTCCTAGGTGCTCGCTAAGAAATATTTTAAAAATCCGCAATCTTGATTCAAGATGGCGGCCATTTATATACAAAATTCGACAAGACGATATCTCGGGAACCAATTGTACTAAAACCTTGAAATTCAGAAGTTAGCTTCCTTTTATGAAATTAGTAACTTATTGATTAAAGATGGCTGCCATACATATATAAAAGTCAACATGTGTGCATGTTCTTTATACAAATCTACAGTTTTAGTCCGATCTCGATGAAAATTTGCACACTTGACCTTCAAAGCAAGGGGAAAATCATTGTCTACATTGATATTCAAAATTTTAATTTTGGTACACAGGGGTACGGGGTACAAATGTTAAAGTAATGGACATCCTTCATGATGCATATCGTTGAAAAGCTCTTTAAGAGGACAGTAATTGTGGTTATGTACAGTTTTATCATATTTTCACCTAGGAGGGGGGTATAATTAAAACATATAACTATATCTATATATATAAAATTCTCGGCCACGGTGTTTGATCCCGAACTCCTCCGAAACGGCTAGACCGATTTTGATGATTTTTTTTTTTATATTGATCGGTAAGTCTGAGAATAGGATGTTATCTTTTTTTTATGCCCCTAAGTGATAAGGGGGGCCCCCCCAAAATTTTATTTTTTGATTTTTTGGACAAACATTTTTTATTTTATTTTTTTATGATTTGGCATTAAAAAATACTTATAACCCTAAATTTTTACCTTTCTACCACCTCTCAGTGATGAGGGGGGGCCCCCCAAAATTTTATTTTTTGAATTTTTGAACAAAAATTTTTAATTTATTTTTATTATGATTTGGCATTAAAAAATACTTATAACCCTAAATTTTTACCTTTATACCACCCCTAAGTGATGAGGGAGACCCCCCCCCCAAAAAAATTGTTTTATTAATTTTTTGGGCAAATTTTTTTAATTTTATTATTTTATGATTTGGTATTAAAAAATACTTATAACCCCAAATTTGTATCTTTCTACCACCCCTAAGTGATGAGGGGTGGTACCCTCCCCCCCCCAAAAAAAAAATCTTTATTTTTCGGCAACATCTTTTTTTTTTTTATTTGGCATTAATAAATACTTATATCCATAACTTTTAACCTTTTAACATCCCCTAAGTGATAAGTGAGGCCCCCCCCCCTCCCTAAAAAAATAACAATTTTTTGATTTTGTGGACATTTTTTAATTTTTTAAAAAATGCTTTTAACCCTAAATTTTTACCCTTTTTTTACCTCCGTTATACCAAATTTTTACCACCAACCTCAATTTTCAATAGCGATATTGGTACTGTAATAATCTTCAACACTCATTGGATTAAAAATACATTTTCACCCTTCTAAAATTTTAGATTTTGTGGACAAAATTTTTTAATTTTTATGATTTGGCATTAACAAATACTTATAAATCTACATTTTACCTTTTTACTACCCTTAAGTGATAAGAGAAGCCCCCAAAATTTGTATTTTTAATTTTTTGAACAATATTTTTTTAATTTTATTTATTTATGAATTGGCAGTAAAAAAATACTTATGACCCTAAATTTTTATCCTTTTACCACCCCTAAGTGATAAGGCCGGCCCCCTCCTAAAACATAAATTTGTTTTTATTTTTTAGACAAAATGTTTTATTTTTATAATTAGGCATTAAAAAATGCTAATAACCCTAAATTTTTACCCTTTTTTCACCACCTTTATACCAAATTTTTACCACCAACCACCATTTTAAATATCGATATTAGTACTGTAAAAAAATACATATATAACCCTTAATTTTCACCTTTCTACCACCAAACCAAACTCTGTTTTTTAATAGGGATAGATATTATAACTGTAATAATCTTTAACTCTCAGTAGTCGATAACTGATCAATTTTTTTATTTATTTATTTTTATTTTTATTTTAAAAAGAGTCCTCTGACAGCAAGGCCACAGGAGAGGCACTCTTGAATAAACATTTACATAAAATACATAAATGAATTAACAAATAATTCCCATAAAAGTACTAATAAATGACTAGAAAAAAAGCTACTTAATAAAATAACATCTGAGAAACAGCAAAGGGTTAAAATAAAATTATATAATTATGAAAGAGAATAAAAATAAACTCAAATTAATAGTCAAAATTTAAATTAACCATTAGAACAAAACTAATAATAATAATTAGATAACAATTAGACAAAAATGTAAAAATTATTGCTGTCTGCTGGTTATTTAATTAATTTCTTGGTTAATGTAATTATTATTAATTATCCTTAAAATTAGTGAGGTACGGTTTAAATACAAAAAAACTACATAGTTTGACCAACTAGTTTCGTGTAATTTGTACACATCGTCAGGGTATAACTATAGATAATAAACAAAATATACTGAATTTAAAGTATATACATGTTGACGTTAGGAATAGGACTGGTCAAGAAATGATGGAGTAAATAGAGGAGTTAGAAAGGATTGAAGGTGGGAGGCAAGAAGGACGTGAGAGGATTAACAGTAAAAGAAAGGCCAGGTGTAAAAGGGTGGTGGATCCAGGTAAAGGAAAGAGGCTACATTTTATATTACAAACTAGACTTAAAAAACTAATATCACCAAAAACAAAACATAAATATTGCACTGAACTAAATAATAATTCGAAAAACATAAAATAACAGTGAGACAAGACTAAGAAAAAAATAAACTTGACTGAAAAGATAAACAAAAGCAATGGAATAATATACCAAAAAAGTTGTAGAGTTTGACTAGAAGGTAATTGAACAAGAAAATTAAAATACAATTAAAAATTAGTGATAATATTATGGTAACAGATGCTTAGGTTATTGGTGTCAGTTCTGAAGTTAACAGTGTTGTTAGTTTTAGATATGTAATACATTTCAAGAACATTTCGTCGCCGGTAATTAGGTTCTTGAGCTAAGATTGTGGGATTAATAAAATCAAATTTGTGACTAGTAGAATGAAAATGGTTGTTATCCAATTATTATTATCAATCGATCAGTTATCCCCGCCAGGCGTCAACCGGTATCACTTCTCACCCAGCAAACAGTTCGGAGTAAGGGATGAGAACGAAGCCGGTCTCCTATCATTCTCACACAATCACAATAAGCTTTCTCACTATTTTGATAGACCTCATCGTCCACATGTGGCCCACCCCAATTTTTTCTTATTTGGAAAATATGTTTTAATTTAATTTTTTTTTTGTTTATGATTTGGCATTAAAAATAATTATAATCCTAAATTTTTACCGCCAAACCCTATTTTTCAATAGCCTCCATTTTAATATCCATTTTAATTAACCATTTAAACCCATTTTATTTTTTTAATAACCCCCATTTTTTTAATAGCGATATTAGTACTTTAATAATCTTTAACTCTCAGTGGTCGATAACTGATCAATTATCAATCGATCAGTTATCCCCACCAGGCGTCTACTGGTGTCACTTCACACCCAGCAAATAACACGGAGTATAGGGATTAAATTTTAAATTTATAAATTATTAAATTTAATAACGTACAATTCATTGCACTTAGAGATTGATATTGATTTATTTAATTGTCATAATTAGTGATAGCAAATGTGGATACCATTTTTAAATGTATATATAACTTAAGAGATATCATTTTAAATATATATTACTTAAGTTAATAAAGTACTATGAATTAAAAAATAAATGCTTGGAGTATTATTATTTAAATAGGCCATCATTGTCCCCAGCGCTCCATTCCTCCATAGATCACGTCCCCACACACTTACAAAAAGTTAGTTATTTTTAATTTAACTACCAAATTATTCACTAGAAATATGTTACATGGCAAAACAACGTTTGCCGGGTCAGCTAGTCTTATATAAAAAGAAGTGTATCCGTATGAGAGTATGTCTTTTATCCTAATTTGATGAATATTTACACACTTTTTCTTCAAAACAAGGTGAAGGTCACTGCCTACATGAGATTACGAAATTAAAATTTTGGTACACAGGGGTACGGGGTACAAGTGATGAATACCCTGCATCTTCATGATGCATATCGTTGAAATGCTCTTTAAGAGTACAGTAATTGTTGTTATGTGTACGGGGTACAAATGACAAAGTAATGGATACCCTTCATGATGCAAATCGTTGAAAAGCTGTTAAGATAAAAGTAATTGTTCTAAAGTACAGTTTTGTCTTATTTTCATTTAGAAAGGGGAGAGGTAAAATGGAAATTTATATCTATATCTATATATGTATATAAAAGTCAACGTATGTGTGTACATATGCATGTTCTTTTATACAAATCTACAGTTTTATTCCGATCTCGATGAAAATTTGCACACTTGACCTTCAAAGCAAGGGGAAGGTAACTGTTTACATGAATTTTCGAACTATAACTTTTGGTTCAAAGGGGTACGGGGTACAAGTAATGTATACCCCCCCCCCCCCCCCCCCCTTTATCTTCATGATGCATATCGTTGAAATACTCTTTAAGAGTACAGTAATTGTTGTTATGAGTACAGTTTTGTCATATTTTCATTTAGGAGGGGGTAAATTTAGGATATTTGCAAATGATCTTATCAAAGAGGTGGGGGATATAACTAGGAGGGATAGAATCTAGATATTCTCGCATGTAAAATAATTTGTATGCTTTCCTGGTAGTTTATAAACTTATTAAATTTAAAAACACTCCGTAGCGAAGCACGGGTATCCAGCTAGTTAATAATATAATAGTACATTACGCGTTGAGTGCGGAAAGCAGCATTTTGCATGCGAGTGAGGAGTTTGCACCCGAGTGATAGCGAGGGTAGTAAAACCACACGAGCAATGCAAAATGCCGTTTTCGCACGAGTTGTGTACCGTACTTTACCTACGATTGTTAGATTTAAATAATAAATGCAGAAAAAAATAAACTTCCTGTATGCAAGTTCGTATTTATCTTTTGATAAAGATGACATTAATTCATTAGTTGTATTTTGTGCCGAGTTAATTATTTCGGGAGGCGTATTATTCTCCTCATATTCGTCATAATCATTTAAATCACTCATTGATTTTCACAAAAAAAACTCGATATTAACAGTTACTTTTATTAAACAAACAGCAAATTAGTTTTGTTAAATGTAAACAAACTCGCTAATCGTGCGTAAAGGTGAATTATTCTTCTTCTTTACCACCCTAGGGTGGTAAAGAAGAGGAATTCTTCAGAACTATGAGACGCGCATGCGCAATGAATACAAGTACGCAAAGAATCACTTTCTACGCATATAAACAGAGATACAATGTTTATATTTCGTATCAATCGTAGATAAGTTAATTTTAAAGCTCTTTTCAGGTTGAATAAGAATATGTTAGGTTTTCACCGAAAAATGATCCTGGTTGAGAACATAGTATTGGAAATATAAGACTACAATCTACGCGAGTTCTTTCTGCACCGCATCACTAGTCATGTCAATATGAGATATGGGGCAGCCGCGGCTTCAAGCTCTGCTTTACAAAACTATTTATTTTATATTGTGAGTAAACCTGAAACAATCTTGTAGAAATTCGATTTATAAATTGCGATATTGCTTTCTTAATCTTAGGTTGTTCGTTGTTCGATTTGTACAGTGTTCTACTAAGGACTTAAGGCTGCTTTTCCAAAAAGAACGTTGCAAGCTTAAACAAAGCCCTTACGTTTACTTGATCCAGCTAACTTCATGTTAGCAGATGGTGTTGCTGAAGCAACTGCTAGTTTAGTTCCTGTTTTAGCACAAATAGGATAGTTTCCATTCACTTTGATCATGCCAAACTATTTTACCTCTACTAAAGAAGGCCCGTTTGAGAGTGGGTAGGCATGTGGTCCCCTGTAGTCGCTACTTATAGGTATGTGGATGTGGTTGCTACGTACGTAGGAGTATAGTTGCTACGTATAGTTATGTGGATGTAGTTTCTGTATTCAGATCCGGTACTGATCCTGTAGCGCCTCACTGTGATATCTTAATGAAGTATTAATATATTAATTTACAATGGGGAGGTTGCTGTAATTGTTTCTAGTTGCTCGATTTTTACTTTCTCATATAAAGAGAAAGTATCGTGATGGCACGAAAATTTGATTGTGAGAGTTTGATGCATTTTCGGAGAGAGGTCGGGTTCGATTCTCCGCCGGGGAGAAGTTATTTTTATCATAAATTCAAATTTTAATAAAATGTTCATTAATAATTAGATGTACATACGATAACTCGAAAACTAATTAATTGAAAACACTGGGTTAAGTAACTTATGAACTCGTATATGAGAAAGTTTGTCTGAGTTGTCTCGGACCGATTTTTTTTCTCGATTCGGTTCAGTTGAAACGGGTTTGACAGTACTGGCCTTCATTACAGATATTAGTGTTTACAGTTAAACCAAAAAAGGGTGAAGTAATGAAAAGACAAGTTGGTTTGTATAGATTGTGCCCATGTCGGGTTGTACAGACTATGCCCATGTCGGGTTGTACAGACTTTGCCCATGTCGGGTTGTACAGACTGTGCCCATGTCGGGTTGTACAGACTGTGCCCATGTCGGGTTGTACAGACTGTGCCCATGTCGGGTTGTACAGACTGTGCCCATGTCGGGTTGTACAGACTGTGCCCATGTCGGGTTGTACAGACTGTGCCCATGTCGGGTTGTACAGACTGTGCCCATGTCGGGTTGTACAGACTGTGCCCATGTCGGGTTGTGCAGACTGTGCCCATGTCGGGTTGTACAGACTGTGCCCATGTCGGGTTGTACAGACTGTGCCCATGTCGGGTTTCCATTTCCAGAATTCTTTTTTTAGACGACTTTCTGCTTATCACTAAGGAAATGATCTGAGATTAAGGTTTTGTCAAACAGAATTCGACAGGAATTCTATTTCTTATTTATGATCGGAATTGTGAGGTACGGCCGACCACTACATCGAGGACGCCGAAGTCCGGGACTTCTCGCTTCAGACATATCCAGGATTAGGATTTCCGATACGGAAATATATACATTGTAGATTCGGATACGAGATGTTCAAACATAATAGCGCGTCGTGGATGTGCTTCCTACAAAGTCAAGGGCATTACGTCGGAACATGTAAACACCGATGCAACCTCACTGCAGCCTTTGAACCCGGGAGAAGACCTAGTATGCTACAATATAATAGACTATTTTTGTTTGACAAGCTCGAAACAAAATGTACACTTGTTAATAAAGAGAGATGTGAAGAGATAGAGTAAGACAGTGTTGGCGTCACCTTGAACCTGCGGTGTCCGCTGGGTGGTTTGGCGTAGGGAACTCCCTGGAACTGGTAGATGGACCTGGAAGTCCAGAGACTGTACTCGACAGAGCCGAGGAGGGAACCCAGCCCCGGCACCCTGGCCACGGGCAGCCCGCCCTGGTCTGCGAGCTCGTGAGGAGGCGCCGCCACCAGCAGAAGACCCACCGCCCCCCACAGCCTCATCTCTACTACTCTCCGCCTTCCCTTACACACTATCGACTTGATACCACTACCCTGTCGACTCCACACTCGACTTCCACACTATCGATACTAACATTCTCTATTCTCAATCCTCTTCACGTAGTCGAAAAGATTATTAAAACAATGTTAATAACACGGATCTATTAGAACTCATCTCTGCCGCAGTACACGGTTACACAGTGTCGCCATGTTCATCTCAGTGGACCATGTTTCAAGGGAACCAATTTTTAAACCTAGTAACTAAGGATCCAGTATCAGATTGAATTTTATCCTGTACTTTGAATGTGTCCTTCCGAGAGGGAAGAATTATGAGGCATCAGGTATTCTTACCAACATTATGTATTGGAAAGAAGTTCCTTATGGCACGTTCTGGAGCCCGGGAGTGAATCCGAAAAAAACGACCAAAATCACCGTCACAAAATAACCGTCACGTAAAATCCGTCACGAAATCTACAGATGACGATAACTTGAGTAAAAGCTCACCGAGTTAGATGAAATTTGGTACACATGTTCATTTTACCAATGCCCAGGCTGAGTTCGTCGGAAAACGTTATCCGCCCAAGCGTTCACGGGCAAAGCTCGCGTAAACGTAAGCTTCAAAAGATGGGAAAAAGTGTTATTAAGGAAGCCTGTTGCTTGACTTGTTTTGATTATTTTTGTTATATATGTCAAAAATGTCACTTTGTTTTGTAAATAAATAAAATATAATAATGTAAAATTTCACCCTGATTCAAGCAGAAGCTAGAGAGTGGGAAGAGATATATTTTATAATATTTTAAATTAATTGGCCGGGTAGGTAGAAAACAGTCCTATTTCAATCCAAACTCCTTTAACAAACATACTCTTTCACTATAAACTCATCTTGATCAACTTTTTTCTTATATTAAATATATATTTATAGTAAGACGCTTGCTTTAATTATACAAATAATGATTTTCTTTTTAATTTTGCCTTAACTCTGCCAGGTACAAACAGTTGGTTACTTTTAATTTTGTCTCTTTTCTAACTCCGCCATGTATAAGTAGTTAGCAATGTATAAGTACTTAGCAGTGTTATTTTATAATTTATATTTAATGAAAAATGTAAGGAGCTTCGTTGCTACCGGGTGTCCCGCAACACCACACGTATTTTTACTTTCTCATATAAAGAGAAAGTATTGTGATGGCGCGAAAATTCGATTTTGAGATTTTGATGGAATTACACGTTTTGAGGTCCCCTGAGTCCAAAAAAGTGGTTTTTAAAAAATGTCTGTCCGTCGTCTGTCGTCTGTCGTCTGTCGTCTGTCGTCTGTCGTCTGTCGTCTGTCTGTGCAGACGCTTGGAGCCTAAACTACTGGGCCGATTTTGACGAAATTTGGCATACATGTTCAGAAAAATCATACCCCGAGGCGAAATCGAGAAATGAATTTTAGCTCCAAATTTGGGGGCGCTACCCCCCAAAAACTCTGAAAAAACGTGAAAAAAAAATATTTCTCGAAAACGGTTCCGACGATTTTGATTAAAAAATTCTAAAATGTAGTCCATTTAAATACGGATCCAACAATATAAGCCGTTTTCCCGGGAAAAATCTAGTTCCTGAGAAAATAGCTTAAAACGCGGATGGAGAGAGCCCGGGTTCGATTCCCCGCCCAGGAGAAGTTATTTTTATGATACATTTTGATGAAATGTTCAATAATATTTAAATGTACATTTGAAAACTAATAAGTGGAAACACTGGGCTAACTAATTATGAACTCATATATGAGAAAGTTTGTCTGAGTTGTCTCGGACCGATTTTTTATTACTAAGCTAGGGCAACCACATTTATTACGATAAAAATAAAGGTTTATTGTTTAGATTAGTCGGTCTTCAAATCTGGGAGCGCCCCCGCCAAGTCGAGCACAGCCGCAGCATCCTCTACTGGAGCCAACTCACGGCAATTTGGAGCCCCCCCCCCCTCTATCATTCTATTGAACATGTATAACATTCATTTTAATTTAAAGTTCACGACAAAGTGAACCAGAAATAAAAATGTCACAGCTCTGCCCATATGAACTACATAAGCCATATATGAGCCTAAAGTTTTGTTATTTCGTCACTGACTCACTGACTCATCATAATTCTAAAGCACTTCTAACAATCCTAGAAACTTGACATTTTGTATATAAGTCGTATACACAAGCGTTAGTAGCTGTCGTATACATAAGCGTTAGTAGCTGTCGTATACATAAGCGTTAGTAGCTGTCGTATACATAAGCGTTAGTAGCTGTCGTATACATAAGCGTTAGTAGCTGTCGTATACATAAGCGTTAGTAGCTGTCGTATACATAAGCGTTAGTACCTGTCGTATACATAAGCGTTAGTAGCTGTCGTATAATAAGCGTTAGTAGCTGTCGTATACATAAGCGTTAGTAGCTGTCGTATACATAAGCGTTAGTAGCTGTCGTACATAAGCGTTAGTAGCTGTAGTATACATAAGCGTTAGTAGCTGTCGTACATTAGCGTTAGTAGCTGTCGTACATTAGCGTTAGTAGCTGTCGTACATAAGCGTTAGTAGCTGTCGTATACATTAGCGTTAGTAGCTGTCGTACATAAGCGTTAGTAGCTGTCGTATACATAAGCGTTAGTAGCTGTCGTACATAAGCGTTAGTAGCTGTCGTATACATAAGCGTTAGTAGCTGTCGTACATAAGCGTTAGTAGCTGTCGTATACATAAGCGTTAGTAGCTGTCGTACATAAGCGTTAGTAGCTGTCGTACATTAGCGTTAAGTAGCTGTCGTTGCTGAGTTTGAAGTGGGTGGGAAAAGTGCCCCCCCCCCCCCCTCTATCTCGCATATGTGAAGTGCAAAAAATTCTTCGACCAAAAGTAAAGATACCACTTTTTGTAAATTTCGAAAAAAAAGTATTATATTTAAAATACTTTTTTTTATAATTATGGTCTTTTCGATGTATTTATATGTTAGTAGTCCGGTTCAGTGGCAAAAAAATAGTTCCAAAAACATTGTGACCCCCCGGGGGATCGAACCATAGATTCCAGCTATGGAACCATGGGTCTTTGTTTTGTTGGTTGGGCCTTTTATCTTAATTTTTATTTTATTGTCTTTTATCTCAAATTTGGGGGCACTAACCCCCCAAAAACACTTTAAAATAGTGGAAACTGTACTGCCGATTTTGATTAAAAAGACCTATATAATTTAGTCAATTTAAATGCGAATTGTACGATATAAGCCGTTTTCACGGGAAAAATCTCTTTCCTGAGAAAATAGATTTAAACGCGGACGGAGAGAGGACAAGTTCGACTCCCCGCCCAGGAGAAGTTATTTTTATGATACATTTTGATGAAATTTTTAATAGTAATTAAATGTAGCTATGAAAACACGAAAACTAATCAAACACTGGGCAATAATAATTAAATGTAGCTGTGTGCAAGTTAATTACACAGGGTTTACTTGCACTGTATCACAATATGAGTAAGTTTACTTGTTCTTCACGTCAGAGAAGACCGAGTCCTTTTGTTTTTTCTCGGGAAACCCCGAGCGCAGTCCGGCTTGCAGCCTGCACAACATGTCCTGGGATTCCCAGGAGCGAACCTAGTGGCGATAAGGCGTTTTAGCGTGGCGATAAGGCGATCTATCACTTCTCGTTCTCGACTAATCTACTCGACCCCGCAATCGCAATTTAATTACCCCTATCAAAAACAACAAACAATAACTTAACATCGACGCAGGACTGAATATTGCACAATAAAAGAATCTGAACATAAACTATAATTACTGACGAGACGAGGGGGATTGCCTGGGTTTTACTGGACTGCTAGACGGAAGATACTGCGGATCCGGGTATATAAGCGAGAAGACGACTCTACTGTCTAGTCCCGGTGTCTTCATCTCACAGTCTCTCACTGTCTTCTCACAACTATAAACTTACCTGGTCGGTAATCATCCTTATTACTTATATGTAAACGTCATCGTGTGTGTGTGCGTGTTTACCTTCATGTTCTACATTCGCTCTTCCATTCTTAGCAATAGCCAAATTAGGTACACTTATTTGTCATCTCCCTCATAAAAATAATTAAATAAACAGGTCAAGTGTGTGCTAGTCAGCACACAGCGAGGGTCCGTAGGCAGCCCTGTATAGTTTAAGTAGTACCCTATTGATGGTGTTTTTTAAAATGCTAAAAAGCTTACTTTGAACTATCCTATGGGTCTGATATTCTCAAAACACATAAACAAACTTCTGATAAAGTATTTTTTTGCCACTGAAACGGACTGCAACCATATAAATACATCGAAAAGACCATAGTTATAAAAACAAAGTATTTTGTCAATAAAAAATAAAATAATTTTTTTTTTTTCGAAATTTCCAAAAAGTGGTATCTTTACTTTTGGTCGAAGAATGTTCAGGAATTTTTTCAGATTTTTTGCACTTCACATAAGTGAGATAGAGGGGGGGGGGGACAAGTTTCACACCCACTTCAAACTTGCCTACGCTCGCCCTATCAAAGTTATAAAATAAGAATTATATATTTTTGTAATCAGCTCGACGTACCCTTTCATATGATACCCCTCACGGTGTCCTAAAAAAATGTTAACCCTTAAGTTTTTTTACCCTAATTTTTTTGAAAAATATTTTTTTTAAGTCGCTATATTTTTAAAATATGTGGACAGGTACAAGACACATACATGCCAAATTTCAAAGTGATCGGACGAAAGGTGTAGCCGTGAGAGCACGCGAGAGGACGGACGGACAGACACACGCAGGAAAATATAAGGGTCCTTGGTTTTGCCTACGGACCCTAAAAATTACTTAGGTTCATCTCCAAATACTTTAGAAATATTCCGAACTTAAACACAACATTTCTGCGATGAGCAATCAATTCCGAATTTATTGCAATTTTATATTTTTTGTCATTTTTAGGTTGGGTATCATTTTAAAGGTATTGAAATGTAGATCACTAATATACATGCATTTCCAAAAAGGCGACCATTTTTCCCCGAAAAAATTAAAACAAAACGCAAAAAATTGTCCCCCCCCCCCCACTACACCATTAATACAAAAATATGCATCTCTGTGGTCCTATATGATATTTCCGGGAGATGATATGACAAAGTTAAATTTAAGAAATTTTATCCATGGAGCCCCAAAATTTTTTTAATTTGAAAATTCGAACTTGGGTATTATTTAAAAGGTATTAAACTTTGGTTCACCAATAATATATCGTATTTCCAAAATGGCGGCCATTGTACCCTTGAAAAAAAAAAAAAAAAAAAAAAAACGTGTGGTGTCGCGGGACACCCAGTAGGAACGCAGTTCCTTACATTTTTCATTAAATATAAATTTTAAAATCACACTGCTAAGTACGTATACATTGCTAACTACTTATACATGGCGGAGTTAGAAAAGAGACAAAATTAAAAGTAACGAACTGTTTGTACCTAGCAGAGTTAAGGCAAAATTAAAAGAAAATCATTATTTGTATTATTAAACCAAGCGTCTTACTATAAATATATATTGAATATAAGAAAAAAGTTGATCATGATGAGTTTATAGTTAAAGAGTATGTTTGTTAAAGGATGTTGGATTGAAATAGGACTGTTTTCTACCTACCCGGCCAATTAATTTAAAATATTATAAAATATATCTCTTCCCTACTCTAAAGCTTCTGCTTGAATCAGGATGAAATTTTACATGCCTGTTTCAATTGTACTTTAGACAATGTGTAACAAGTTTCATTAAAATCGTTATACGTTAGAAAGAAAGATATCGGTAAAAAAGTTGTTTTCTTTATTTTAAACGTTTGGGTCCACTTTAATAAATATAGCAGGGGTATCCAACTCCAGTATTCTAGAGGTGTAAGAGCACTAGCGCTCCACGAGAATATGGTGGTTAAAATTGTAAACTACTTATGATCTTTTGACATTTGTACTATTTTGTAAATAAACAATACTCAAAAATAAACAGCCTCGGTGGCCGAATGAGATGCGCGATAGCTCAGAATGAGAAAGTTCCCGGGTTCGAATCTAGTAAATTGACAAATTAATTTATTTCTTTGAATTAAGAAGCTCTATATCTTTTGAATGGTGTAAAAGATTTAGTTTCAATATAAACCAAAATTACCGTGGAGCGCTAGTAGTCTAGTAGTAACACAGGTAGATAAAGAGGGGAGTTGGAAATCTTTCCGTTTAAGGATTCTATGATCGCTGAAATATAGCGATCATTATCACTTCATAACAGTGTCGGTTTTGTTTTTTTCTAAAAAAAAAATATTTAAAAATGTTGTTTGTCTCATTAAATAGATGAAGTTAGAATTTTTCCTTGGATTAAGTACGCAGTATTATAATAATATACCTAATATATTGAAATAAGCGTCAGCACAGATCAATTTAACTTTTAACAAGACCGTAATTATATTTTCAAAACCAAGTGACATTTTGATATACAACAAAAATAAACAAAACAAGTCAAGGAACAGGCTTCCTTAATAACATTTTTCCCCGTATTTTAGAAGCTTACGTTTACGCAAGCGTTGCGCGTGAACGCTTTGGCGGATAACGATTTCCAACGAACTCAGCCTGGGCATTGGTAAAATGAACATGTGTACTGTGTACCAAATTTCAACTAACTCGGTTATCTTTTACTCAAGTTATCGTCATCGGTAGATTTAGTGACGGATTTTGCGTGACGGTGATTTTGTGACGGTTATTTTGTGACGGTGATTTTGGTCGTTTTTTTCGGATTCACTCCCGGGCTCAAGAACGTCCCCCTGCTACCCCATTAGGACAGGTCAGAAAAATGAGGCAAAAATATGCATCTCTGTGGTCCAATGATATTTCCGGGAGTTGATATAAAAATGTCAAATTTTAGGGGGCCGTAACTATGGATCCTCAATTTTTTTAATTTGTAAATTTGAAGTTGAGTATTATTTTAAAGGTATTGAAATTTGGTTCACAAAAATATATCGTATTTCCAAAATGGCGGCCATTGTGACCCCGAAAAAATAAAACAATACGCATAAAAAGACCCCCCCCCCCCTACCCCATTAGGAACAGAAAAACTATTGTGGACTTAGACACTCCAAATTTCTGCGATCTGCGATCAATAGCGAACAGATCACAATATTTTATATTTTTTGTAATTTTCAAGTTGGGTATCATTTCAAAGGTATTGAAATGAAGACCACAAATATAGATCGCGTTCCAAAATGGCGGCCTTTTGTACACGAAATGTACCCCCCCCCCGCACTACCCCATAAGGATAGGTCCTAAAAAAATGCAAAAATATGCATCTCTGCTGTCCAATGATATTTCCAGGAGTTGATATAAATAAGTTAAATTTTAGAAATTTTAGGGGGCCGTAACTATGGAGGCCCAATGTTTTTTTTTAATTTAAAAATTTGAAGTTGGGTACATTTTAAAGGTATTGAAATTTATTTATCACAAATATATATCGTGTTTTAAAATGGCGGCAATTTTACCTCTAAAAGAACCAAATAAGTTCAAACCGAAGACACTAAAGAATAATAATATATGCACACCGTGCTTCTTAAAAGTTAAACTATTTATACTTTAGTTAAAAAATAATAATTTTGTATTTATGAATTCTTATGACGGAAGAATCCCTTTTAGTAACTTGCTGGCAAGAACTTGACGGGATTTTTAAATATAAATTAGAAAATCACAGTGCTAAGTATACGTTGCTAACATGGCCGAGTTAGAAAAGAGGCAAAATTAAAAGTAACTAACTGTTTGTACTTAGCAGAGTTAAGGCAATATTAAAAGAAAATCATTATTTGTATCATTGAAGCAAGCGTCTTGCAATAAATATGTATTGATTATATATATATATACTATATATATTATTTTTACCCCCCTTAAAAGAATAAAAACGTGGGACGCAAATTGAAGGTTATCTTCGAAGGGCTATTGCGGCTAAACGGTAAGCCCTATCGAAAAGCGGATAGCACCATTGGTAACTGATTTTAAAAGATCTACAACTTTGGTTATATGACTTTTTTTCGTACGACCAACGGTTCTACCTTAAATCGAGTAAATTTGTTAATTTTTAGTAAATTTTTTGACTTTGAGCTCTCCTAGCGTTGACGATTAATGGCCGATTTAATTTTCGATTGGGATATTTAAACCCCACACTAATGCTCTTTAAAACGAGTATTTATTATTCAAATTATCTGTATTTTTTGCCGAGAAAAATGAGTATTTATAAAGAAAAAACGGATTTAAAATTCCGTAAATAACGTCATGTTTACGTTTTGAATAAATAATCATTTTTATAAGCTTATATTTATTATTATGTTATAGTTAAAAACAAGAATAAATAAATATAAACAAATATTGAATAATAAAGTATGTTGTTCGCTAGGTAAAAGATAATAAATACATTAGTTTCCGCGAAAACTCACTTTGTAAACAAATGCCCCCTCTCTGTCTCCGTCAGTCTCCCTGACCAGTCTTACGTGTCCAGCCGTGGTGTGCACTTCTACTCGTCACATCTTTTGTTATACTGTTATACTACCGTCATTTATTGAGGTATAATTTTATTCTTATTTATTTAATTGTTTTTATTACCATATTATTGTTACTAGAATTGTTTTTAATAGGTTGTTAAATTCTATATTAAGAAAATGTTTTAATTTATTTAAATGAATATTTTAGTTTATTTAAATGAATTATTTGTATTATTTTAATGAATATTTTACTTTATATTAATGTGTTTTATTTTATTTAAATGAATGTTTGTTTATTTAAATGATTTTTTTACTTTATTTAAATTAATTTTTGTTTATTTAAATGATTGTTTTACTTTATTTAAATAGAGTCGAAACGTCTCTTCACTAATGAAATAACTTCTGAGTTTAGTATCTTCTTACAACTCACCGTCCATCATAACTACTTATAATAAATGTTTTACTTTTTTTTTAATTGTTTTATTATCATATTATTATTACTAGAATGAACTGATTTATAGTTTGTTAAATTCTACATTAAGTTTATATATTTCAGTTTATTTAAATGAATGTTTTACTTTACTTAAATGAATGTTTAAGTTTATTTAGGGCAATTTATAGTTTAGTTGTGTGTAAGGCAAATTATTTCGACATTGTTTTCATTTTTATATATGATGTAGCTAAATTTATATATAGAATTATTGACTTTAACTACTTATGTTTCAATTAATCTCGAGTACTAATAAATAATAAAATAAATTGATAAAGGTTCTATCTTTATTTTTATTATTCTGTAATAAAACTAATCAAATATAATGAAATTTATTTCATGACAGGGCCTACAGTTTACTCTAATATATTAAAACTGTGAAACAGCCAGCGATTCCTAGCATGAACCTCACGGTTACGACCATCGATTCTACTGCTTTTTCTCAGAAAAATTTCCGCTTTCCAACTATATAAATCATATTGGGTGTTGTCAACCAAAATTTCGGGTCAAATTTTCCGGTCTAAATTTGATCCTTTTGAAATTCATTTTCCCCAAAAATGAACCAATTTCAAAAAAACTTTGTATATATACGCTTTATTTAACATCAGAAAAAATAATGTGGAAGAATTTTTGAAAAAATAAAGAATTAAATATTTCTTATACACGTAACACTTATATTAGAAGGTTATTTTAGGTTGTAACCTTCTGCAGGATATTTTAATATTTTTTTAAATTACATAAATGTATGTCACTCAATATATGGTTTGGGTCAGAAAATTGTTTTCATTACCTATCGGTGTAAACATTAATTAGCTGTAATTAATTAATTAGAGATTTATATTTGAGTTTGATCCATGTTGGAAAGTACTTATAGCGTGCTTATGTGAGGTCTTAGTAAAATTATGAAAATATAGATTATTATTTGCATATTTCTGTATAGTGTAAAAGTAAATGTGTTTGATTGTAGAGTAGTAAATGTATTTATTTTACACGTTTTAGTTTATTTAGCAAAATAAAAAATAAAGTAATCAAAAAATTAAAGATGGTGGCTCAATCTAAAAAAAAGAAACATTTTTTTAAAAAGTGGCGAATTAACACCTCTCATGGAGTTGCATATGTAACAGATTTAAATGACCTCATTGATTTCGTGTATCTTCCTGAAGTTCTTTTTAATAGTGAGCAACCAGCCAATGAGCGATATTAGTTAATTAGGCACAAATGAAAATGTAAATGAAATAAGTAAATAAATATTAGAAAATCACAGGGAAGTACTTGCGTCCAAGTACTTTTTAGGGTTTTGTAGATGATTAAGCATACCCGTTATGTGAAAATGATTTTTTTTCTTCGATCCTAAGGGTCCCGGGTTTGATCCCCCGGGAGGTCACAATGTTTATATAGGTAATAACGACAAGATAAATTACATTTTTTAGGAAATTTTCATCGCCCAACCATACGGTGTAACCATGAATCATTTCAAAATTTTAAGACCAGCCCTTATATAAAATTTGGGGGGGGGATTTTTTTGAGGGTATATTTTGACTTATAAAACCAATGAAGAATTAAAAATTTAAAAAAGCAAATATATATTTGTATCCTACTCTTCAGCAGCTTTCATTTGATACCCAACTCAAAATTTTTAAAAAATAAAATTTTTGGCGCACTCCAAATTTTCGCGCACAAAATTGGTAATTTTTAAAACCTGGGAATGAACTCCCGGAAATATCATCGCCCCACTATAAGGTATTAGTATGAGTTATTTAGAAATTTTAGCACCAGCCGATCTATAGTGGTTGGGGGGGGGAATTTTTTTGGGGTATATTTTGATTTTTTTCCCCTATAATGAATGCAAATTTTAAAAAAGCATATATATATATTTGTGTCGTACTCTTCAGCAGCTTTCATTTAATACCCAACTCAAAATTTTAAAAAAATAAAATTTTGGGCGCACTTCACTTTTTCGCGCCCAAAATTAACAATTTTTGAAAATTTGGGGTGAACTCCCGGAATTTTCATCGCCCCACAATAAGATATTAGTATGAATTATTTCAAAATTTTAGCGCCAGCCGATCTATAGTGGTTGGGGAGGGGGGGGGGGAATTGTTTTGGGTATATTTTGATTTATTTAACCAATAACGAATGCAACATTTAAAAAATCATATATATATTTGTGTCCTACCAGGGCCGTCCCTAGGGGTTTAGGCGCCCGGGTCAAAGTCATCTTTGGCGCCCCCTCCCCCTTATTGCCAAATTCACCTAGTAGTTAAAAAGGGGGCCTGGCGGCGCCCCCTAGACGTGGCGCCCGGGTCAGCTTGACCCGGTTGACCCCCCCCTAGGGACGGCCCTGTGTCCTACTATTATATTTGTGTCCTACTATTATATTTGATGAAATGGCCTTCTCAATTAACCAATATGATAGTAATAGGTGTAATATAGTAATAATACAGCCACGGATTGAAAATTAAAGATGGTTGCTCAATCTTAAGAAAGAGGAAGAAATTGTATACGAAGAGACGTATTAATACCTCTTAATGGAATTGCATATGTAACAGATTTAAATGACCTTATTGATTTCGTGTATCCTCCCGAAGTACTTCTTAATAGCGAGCAATATCTCCAATATTTTAAGGTATATCTCTAATATGTATCTAAATATTTTTTTTAAGTTAAAAACCCATCTTTGTTATATATTATCAGAGTTCATTAGAAATAAATCCCAGGGTCAAACATTATCTTTTATTGGTGTGGATCTCAGAAAAATGTCTTTAGCGCCGGCCAATTTTACGTCATAGTAAGAAGTAGCTTCTTCATTCAAGTTTTGGTACCATGTGAGAGGGTTACAGATGGAATTGCTTATACACGGAACATTCTTTACTATCCATTACTTCATAGTTAAAGTATTTTGTGTGATTATATTATAGTTTTGGGTGTGGCCTAGCTATATGTTTCCTCCGGTTGGCGAGGAAATTCCTATTAAGGGAGGCGGAGTTAAATTTTTTCCTTATTTTATAATCATTTTGGAAAAAGTCCTGCGATATTGTGGGAGGACCCATTTTCAAGTAATTTATTTTATTTTAATATTTAAGCCATTTTCATTTTCTATATTAAGCTAAACAAATAATGATGTATAAAGTATTATATTCGATGAAATGGCCTACTCAATTAACCAATATGATAGTAATAAATATAAAATATTAATAATACAACCACTGATTGCAAGCATGAACCCCGCGCGAGGCGCGGGGCGAATGCTTGTATATATATATATATATATATATATATATATATATATATATATATATATATATATATATATATATATATATATATATATATGTATAACAGCAATATAATACCATGTTTGCACGCTGCAATAGGCAAACACGGTATTATATTGCTGTTGTTTTTTGCCAGCCAGGCAAGCATGGCGGTATGAAAGCACGCTAGTCTCTGATAAGCCCTATATCTGATCTTGATCTGGTATAGGTCCAGAGTTGGGTGGGCATCGTCGGGCCCCTGATGAGTCGGACGCGACGAAACGATGCAGGACATGGCGTAATGCCGAGCCAACATCTTTGTGACTTAATGTCTGATGTTGGAACAGTTCCTATGTGTCACGCTTGCGTGTATATATACATTATATATATTATATCATATTGTATCGGTAAGAACGTTGTTTGCTCTATTTTAAACATTTAGCGATCTTTATCACTTAACAGCGGTGTCGGTGTTCGTTTTACTACAAAAAATATTTATAAAAGTTGTTTGTCTCATTGAATAGATGAAGTTGGAATTTTTCCCCGTCCTAAAATTCCAATTTTACATTTGAAGTTTACGTTCACGCGAGCGTTTCGCGCGAACGCTTGCGTGGATAACCTTGTCCAACAAACTCATCCTGGGCATTGGTAAAATGAACATGAGTACCAAATTTCAACTAACCCGGTCATCTTTTACTCAAGTTATCGTCATAGGTCCGATTTCGTGACGGTGGTTTTGACGATAGTTTTTTACGGATTCACTGGCGGG
The DNA here is from genome assembly GCA_951217055.1 of Gerris lacustris. NCBI lineage: Eukaryota > Metazoa > Arthropoda > Insecta > Hemiptera > Gerridae > Gerris > Gerris lacustris. Next base: position 274,108 of record OX578278.1, on the reverse strand, counting down.
CTCCACACGGTGTAATGTGCTATAAGGAACTTCGTTCCAATACAATGAATACCCCCCCCCCCCCCCCTTCCAGCATCAAGTCAAGATTTTTCCGTCGTGTTCAACTGGTCGGAAAAATCGGACACGGGCCGACACGACGGAAACCCGACGGCTAACTTTACGAATTCACGGACCGGCACCCTCAGGGCAGGCGACGGTCTTGTAGGGGGCGCTAAGTGAATTAGAGTTTGAAGGGCCCCGAGGGTGCCCCCCGACACAATACAATTAGACCCCGACTGAAAACAGAGAGGGAGATATCTCAACTCTTACTTTCAAATATTGTTGCTTTTCTTGTTTCCATGAGACAATTCGGTTTCATACTGGAAACAAACCTTTACCTCGGAAACATGAAGCGTAGAAACCATTCTCTAACAGACCACGTGTTTTGGTTTTTTTCTCTAAAAACAAAGTTTACATTTATGTACTTAAAGTCTATACTAAGTTATCAAATGTGTTTTATACTTCATTGCAAGGCTTACCTTGCAGGCTTATCTGCACAGACGACAGATGACGACATTTTTTTAAAAAAAACTGGAGGTGCACAGTACACATTGTGAGGTACACAGTACTCATTGTGAGGTACACAGTACTCATTGTGAGGTGCACAGTAAACATTGTGAGGTGCACAGTACACATTGTGAGGTGCACAGTACACATTGTGAGGTGCACAGTACACATTGTGAGGTGCACAGTACACATTGTGAGGTGCACAGTACACATTGTGAGGTGCACAGTACACATTGTGAGGTGCACAGTACTCATTGTGAGGTGCACATAACTCATTGTGAGGTGCACATAACTCATTGTGAGGTGCACAGTACACATTGTTAGGTGCACAGTACACATTGTGAGGTTCACAGTACTCATTGTGAGGTGCACAGTACACATTGTGAGGTGCACAGTACACATTGTGAGGTGCACAGTACACATTGTGAGGTGCACAGTACACATTGTGAGGTGCACAGTACACATTGTGAGGTGCACAGTACACATTGTGAGGTGCACAGTACACATTGTGAGGTGCACAGTACACATTGTGAGGTACACAGTACACATTGTGAGGTGCACAGTACTCATTGTGAGGTGCACAGTACACATTGTGAGGTGCACAGTACACATTGTGAGGTTGCACAGTACACATTGTGAGGTGCACAGTACACATTGTGAGGTGCACAGTACACATTGTGAGGTGCACAGTACACATTGTGAGGTGCACAGTACGGTGCACAGTACTGATTGTGAGGTGCACAGTACACATTGTGAGGTGCACAGTACACATTGTGAGGTGCACAGTACACATTGTGAGGTGCACAGTACACATTGTGAGGTGCACAGTACACATTGTGAGGTGCACAGTACACATTGTGAGGTGCACAGTACACATTGTGAGGTGCACAGTACACATTGTGAGGTGCACAGTACACATTGTGAGGTACACAGTACACATTGTGAGGTCACAGTACACATTGTGAGGTGCACAGTACACATTGTGAGGTGCACAGTACACATTGTGAGGTGCACAGTACACATTGTGAGGTGCACAGTACACATTGTGAGGTGCACAGTACACATTGTGAGGTGCACAGTACACATTGTGAGGTGCACAGTACACATTGTGAGGTGCACAGTACACATTGTGAGGTGCACAGTACACATTGTGAGGTGCACAGTACACATTGTGAGGTGCACAGTACACATTGTGAGGTGCACAGTACACATTGTGAGGTGCACAGTACTCATTGTGAGGTGCACAGTACACATTGTGAGGTGCACAGTACTGATTGTGAGGTGCACAGTACACATTGTGAGGTGCACAGTACACATTGTGAGGTGCACAGTACACATTGTGAGGTGCACAGTACACATTGTGAGGTGCACAGTACACATTGTGAGGTGCACAGTACACATTGTGAGGTGCACAGTACTCATTGTGAGGTGCACAGTACTCATTGTGAGGTACACAGTACTCATTGTGAGGTGCACAGTACACATTGTGAGGTGCACAGTACACATTGTGAGGTTGCACAGTACACATTGTGAGGTGCACAGTACACATTGTGAGGTGCACAGTACACATTGTGAGGTGCACAGTACACATTGTGAGGTGCACAGTACACATTGTGAGGTGCACAGTACACATTGTGAGGTGCACAGTACACATTGTGAGGTGCACAGTACACATTGTGAGGTGCACAGTACACATTGTGAGGTGCACAGTACACATTGTGAGGAGCACAGTACACATTGTGAGGTGCACAGTACTCATTGTGAGGTGCACAGTACACATTGTGAGGTGCACAGTACACATTGTGAGGTGCACAGTACACATTGTGAGGTACACAGTACACATTGTGAGGTGCACAGTACACATTGTGAGGTGCACAGTACACATTGTGAGGTGCACAGTACACATTGTGAGGTGCACAGTACTCATTGTGAGGTGCACAGTACACATTGTGAGGTGCACAGTACTCATTGTGAGGTGCACAGTACACATTGTGAGGTGCACAGTACACATTGTGAGGTGCACAGTACACATTGTGAGGTACACAGTACACATTCCGAGCCCACTGTCTGACTTCCTAAAGAGCAGAAACTTTCATAGATTATGAATCTCGGATGACATTGCAAGTTAATAGAAAACACGGTGTAGTCCACATTAGTATGGTGTCGGGGGACACCCGGAGGAACGAAGTTCCTAACGCTTTTCATTAAATATAAATTATAGAATCGAATAGAAGTATACGATACTAACTACTTATACTTGACGGAGTTAGAAAAGAGACAAAAAAACTGTTTGCATTGAGCGGAGTTAAGGCAAAATTAAAACAATAGTATATTATGTTACTAGGCCATGGGCGCCCATATGAATTTTTGTAGGGGGGGGCCACCGCCATCAGCGAGGGGGAGTGATGCACCTCCAGTGGAGGGGGGGGACCACTGGTGGAGGAGGGGGGAACCACCGGTGGAGGGGGGGGAACCACAGGTGGAGAGGGGTCACTACCGGAGGAGGGGAACTACAACGGGGGGGGGGTACTAGGTTTTTTTGGCTCCCATTTTTTAATTTTGTAGATTTTAGCCTATGAAAAATGTGATTTGGGGCCCTAAAAATCGAACTTCCTGTTCAGCTTGGTAGGTCAAAATATATTCTTAAAATATCATTTGAATTTTTAAAATTTAATTAAGTGGAGTTTGATTCTTTACTACTGAGCAAGAACGGATACAGCTATAGTCTGCATAAAGTTATTATGAAAATTTGATAGTTACAAATGTTAAAAGAAAAATATTTATTTAGCGTATCTATATAGGACAAAATGACAATTTTAATCCAATTTATATCGGTGTAAAAGACGTTAACTACATTTATATTTTTTATTTATTTTTTCGATATGTTGTTCTGACCAGTTAGGGTGGTGTGATACTAAGTTTGCATCTTTAAAAAACCTGTGCCAGCTGCGTTATGCGTGAAAAACTGAAGAAAATTTAGACTTTTTTCAGTTTTTGCCATACAACTCGTAAACTATGTTTTTTTTCGATATTAGTTTGTTATATTATTTTTAAAGTGCAGTAAATTTGGGTGCGCCCAACTGTAGCTCTCCACATATAATACATTCCGAGATATGGCGCGTCAAAAAAATAAATAAATAAATGAATACAAGGTTTGCTCTCGTTCGGGTCGAATATTGGATATCACCGCTGACTACGAGAAACATTGTAGGAAATGAAGCTGTAGTAAATTTAATTGGCTTTTATACAAGCACAAAACGAAGCCCGAAGACAAAATAGTTCTGTTGCAATCGTAAAAGAACAGAAAACGAACAAATTGTTTATTATAAGAAATGAGCCTAAACCACTTCCAATAACAAGTTGTGATCATTTGACAACAATCACTGTCTCTATTGAAGTGCACAACAAGCCGTTTGACGCGGATTCATTCTCCATATTTTAAAAGTTGTGGATTTCTAAGCAGTCTGACACGGAATTGAATTGTTCAACGAAGAGGAGATGCTTTCAATTATTGAAGAACATTTTTAATAAGAAATTTATATACATTCAATGATTCTATGCATTTTTCTTTCATCAAATGGTTTTTGTTCATTTCTTAAAAAATACAATTTTTTGTTTCTTTTACGATTGCAACAGAACTATTTTATCTAAAGGTTTAATTTTGTGCTTGCATAAAAGCCAATTAAATTTACTACAGCTCCATTTCTTACGACTTTTTTCGTAGGTGAGAGGTTTTATGCCAACATAAGCCCGAACCGAGAGTAATAATATAATGTAAATTTTTTTTGGAAAAAATAGACAATTTTTGAAGTGTCATCTCGGAAACAATTGGACGTACAGAGTTGCCGATGAACTTGAAGCCAATTAAATTTACTACAACTTCATTCTTACTTCTCTCTTAGGTTAACAGTTTTATGCCAATATTCGTCCCAAATCGACAGCAATACTTAAAACTTACATTTTGTGAAAAAAAAAAAATCCAATTTTTAGTGTCATATCTTGGAAACTATTAGACGTACAGAGTTGCGCGTTGTAAATGAACTGTACTGTAAAAATAGTAAGAAAAAATAACATCGCAAACGACACACAGTTTACAGGGTATATTATATAGGAAGAACTGATTTTTTCAGTTTTTCATGCGTTTTTGACGCAGCTAGCACAAGTTTTTTTAGCTGCAAATTTTAGATCACAGTATCCTAACTGGTCTGAACACAAGGGCGGATCCAGCCAATTTTGAAAGGGGTTGGACTTTCTTTATGGGGGGTCCGGGGGGCCCTCCCCGGGAAAATTTTTGTAGTTTACATTACTTAAAAACGTCTTTTTAGACTTTTCCAAGAGCATCTAAAATGTAATTTTATACCAATAAATTGATGATTTATATTAACTTGACATGAAGACCTGGGTATTTTATTTAAACAAAATTACATTTTAATAATATTTTATTATTAAAAGTTGTACACTATATAAATTAATGTTTTATATTAGTACCAAGTAAAATAAATTAGTACATTTTAAAAATATTTTAGTTACGTGTATTAACAAAAAAATTAAGTACGCCAAATGTTTTGAGTTCAATAGAAATTAGCTAATAGTATTAGGTTAAAAATAAAAATAATAGGATATTTAAGAGTCCAGTCAATAAGTACAAAAAATATATAGTCTTCCTTGCAAAAGGTCGGGTATCTACAATTTTTGGATATGTTGTTAGGGCCAACGCCAAAAGTAAAATTCCAAGGAAGGGGGGAGGGGCTGCAGCCCCCATACTCCCCCCCTTCCTTAATCCATTCTTATGTTAATCTATTCTTATGTTTCTGTTGTTGCAACTTTGCAACAGAACTATTGGGCCTACAGACTTCGTTTTGTACTTAAGAGGAAATTAGTAAATTAAATTTACTACAACTTCTTTCCTTATGCGGTTTTATACCGATATTCGGGCCGAAACGAGAGCAATACTAATAAATTTAATTTTTTGGAAAAACTGACAATTTTTGACTGTTCATAACTCGGAAAATATTATAGATGTGCAGAGCTGCAGTTTGGCTTATGCTGCTGCAAATTTACTGAACTTTAAAAATAGTAACTCTAATAATATCGAAAAACACATATAGTTTACGAGTTATATGGCAACAATTTAAAGAAGTCTGACTATTTTCAGTTTTTCACGTGTTATGCTGCCAGCACAAGTTTTTCGAAGCTACAAACTTAGGATCACACTACCCTAACTGGTCCGAATAACATATAAAAAAAATCTAAACTAAATTATTATTAATGTCTAATTTGAGTGGCCTAATGTATAATAAAAGAAATTGGTAAACACTGAAAATACTTTTAAAAAAAAATTATATGAAGCAGTACAAAGTAACCTACATAAATAAAAAAATGTAGTGTACGTTATACCAATACGTATATCTCTTTCTTGAAAGCTAAACACCTGACTTGACTACGGTAATCATTGGCGTATCCAGTGGCTAGGTCTGGGGGGGGGGGGGGGTACATTCTAAGTCAGTAAAGATAGGGGGGGGGGGGGGTATTCAGGTGGTAACAAGATAAGGGAACACTTATTCAACAAAGCAGCACCCACCCCTCCTCCAAAAGAATGTACAACTAATAAACAAAAAAAACTCCGCGCCCAAGTAACATCGTTAGAAAATGTTATGCTGATGCTTACTGCAGTACAATATCTTACTGTAAGTCATGGGCGCCGTCTGCGGTTAATTATTGGGGGTGGGATTAATGGGGGGTGGGTCCGGGGGCCTTCCCCCCGGAAAATTTTGAAAATATGAACTCACAAAAAGCGCTTTTATGTATTTCGCCACTGACGGTAATATAATTGTTTTCCTCTTTTCCTAAGAGCCAGGGGGGGGCCATGGCTCCCCCCCCTGCCCATAAGTATGGGCGCCCATGTACTAGGCTGTGAAGTGAGTTTTTTCTTTAGCGCGGCAATTACATTTACTGTCGAGCGAAGCGAGACATAACACTTCACATTCGCGTAGCATATGCTATTTTTTCCGAGGTAGCAGACAATGAAAAAACATTAAATATTAATATTAATTTATTAATTTATTAATAACAAATATTAGTACATACTTAATAAAAAAATAAAACGCATTGACATCTAGCGGAATTAAATCGTACTAAGCATTTCTACAAAGACTGCAGCGCTACTAACGGAAGTTTTGACAACTACCCGCCGGAAAATAAAAATCTTTTAGTTCCTAGGACGTAAAAGATTTTTATCTCTAGTAGGGAAAAAAAGTTATGATTTTGAATTAGTTTAGAGGGACTAAAACAGGTCTTTTCATCCCTGACTCAAAAAGTAGGGAGAAAAAGTAAATTAGGGCAAAAAAGTAAAGATTGCAACTTAATTATTTCATAAATAGTAGAAAATGTATGGCTAATGTAATGAAGTTGTTGAAATCAGGTTGGCGGCACTGCGCTTTTTTGACCATGTTTATCTTTGTTTACAACATTATAACCTGCATCTAAATAACCTTCTATTTGAGTTTAATTCCAATTCTTATTTGTTTTTAATATTGAATCTCTTATATCTGCTATTAAAAGTTCTAATAAGTATTGTTATTTATTAAAATAATAAATAAAAACTGTGCTATGGACGAAAATGTGTATTTTCTTCCTACTGGAGATAAAATATTGTATGTACCTCGTGAGTAAAGTGCCATTATTCCCCTCGCAATAATTATCTCCCTCGGCTGCGCCTCGGGAGCTAATTTGAGTTATTCCCTCGGCTGCGCCTCGGGAATTAAAAAGTCTAAGCCCCTCGGCTTCGCCTCGGGATTTAGGGACCATGGTTCCTTCGGCTTCGCCTCAAGAACCAACTTTTTTCGCTCAGGGAATAATGGCTTACTTTACTCCCTAGGTGCATAAATAACTATTTCTTTACAGCTAGGAGTAATGAAAAGATTTTTTAAGTCCACGTAATGAAAAAATGGATTTTAGCTGTTTTTTAGGCTCTAAAGTTACTATTTCACAGCCTACCACGGAAAAAAGTATTTTTTAGGGTCCGTAGGCAAAACCAAGGACCCTTATATTTTCCTGCGTGTGTCTGTCCGTCCGTCCTCTATCGTGCTCTCACGGCTACACCTTTCGTCCGATCACTTTGAAATTTGGCATGTATGTGTCTTGTACCTGTCCACATATTTTAAAAATATAGCGACTTAAAAAAAATATTTTTCAAAAAAATTAGGGTAAAAAAACTTAAGGGTTAAAATTTTTTTAGGACACCGTGAGGGGTATCATATGAAAGGGTACGTCGAGCTGATTACAAAAATATATAATTCTTATTTTATAACTTTGATAGGGCGAGCGTAGGCAAGTTTGAAGTGGGTGTGAAACTTGTCCCCCCCCCCTCTATCTCACTTATGTGAAGTGCAAAAAATCTGAAAAAATTCCTGAACATTCTTCGACCAAAAGTAAAGATACCACTTTTTGGAAATTTCGAAAAAAAAATATTATTTTATTTTTTATTGACAAAATACGTTTTTTTTTATAATTATGGTCTTTTCGATGTATTGTAGTCCGGTTCAGTGGCAAAGAATTACTTTATCAGAGTGTGTTTTGAGAATATTAGACCCTTAGAATGGGTCAAAGTAAGCTTAAAAAACCACTGTTTATACACTTTACAGTTAAACACTATACAGTGTGGCCTACGGACCCTCGCTGTGTGCTGACTAGCACACTCTGACCTGTTTATTTTTTATCATTGCGAGCGTCTTTCAAAAATGTAGAGTATATATTGAGAAAATAGTTAATCACGATGTGTTGATAGTTAAAGAGGATAATTATTGAGTCGAGTTGAGAGGGAACAGGACTATTCCCTAACCCATTTACGTCCCGCCCTACTCAACTTAAAATATATCACTTCACTACACAAAAGCGTCTACTTGTATCAGGTTGAAATTTTATATGCTTGTTTCAATTGTACTTTAGACCATGTGTGTATGAAGTTTTTCTTAAAAATGGTTTCATTAGAACGTAAAGTGTCGGTAAAAACGTTGATTTCTCTATTTGAAACGTTAAGGTCCGCTTTAAAAGTTGTATCACCTGACAGCGGTGTCTGTGTTGGGTTGTTTGTCTCATCCAACACATTCTAATCAATGTCCAGACAAAACTTTGGTGTCTGGATGTCAGGGTGAAGAACCGGGCTAATCTTGGACAGCTTTGCTCTGTAATTCTAGACGATGTACAAACAGTGGTGCAGTTGGACGTTGCTAGGCCTGCTGGTGGTGTCGGTGGCGAGTTACCCTACCGGTGTGCCTCTGAGTGCTTGCAACGACTCCGGTCCCGGACACAACGCCACCGCACAGAACAGTCCTTCACCCTTTACCATCACCACGTCGAGTGCGACCGTCGTCTCCGGCGATACGGTCACCGTCACGATAGGGGGCGCTGCCGAGGAAGAGTTCTTCAGAGGCTACATGTTGCAGGCCAGACGACCCGACACTAAAGAACGTCTGGGAACGTTCAGTAGCGACGGTGAGGGGCATTTCCTCGACTGCCCCGGTGGTGAAAAGGTAAACTAAATATAAGGTGAAATACCAAACCTAAATATCGTTGGTTAGAAATGAAAGTGATTATATGTAAAACATTGTTGGTATGACCTGTTTCAGAACGCGGCCACACACAGCGAGAGAGGAAACAAGAAGTCAGTGACGCTGCAGTGGACCCCGCCCCCTCACTTCACTGGCACCGTCGTGTTCGAGTAAGTATCTCTGTAATACCAGAATATCCGCAATAATCCGCAGTATCTCAGTCACACTAGTCATTCCTCTTTAACTGCTTACCAGCCTAACTGCATCACCCGATATGAACACGAGTCAGACAATGAGTGTGGTGCACTAGTCACTTCCTCGCGTCCTTTTTATAGTATAATTTAATGACTTTACGCTTTGAGTTTTTACATGAATTAAAGTATCAATTAACCAAAATTTAAAGAGCCTTAACCCTTAAAATTTTTCTGGAGCTATCTGTGGGCTACTTCCAAACAACTATCCAAATTTTATAAATCATATGAGTACTTTTGAAGATATAATTGTAAATAAAGATATATTTGTGCGCATGTGGAAGAGAAATTGACGGGCACAGAGGGTTGAAACTTATGTGGGACCTTTTTGAAATGAAACTTGTTAAGCCGCGGTAGAGCAACTTTGCTTGGTTGAAACGACATCGAGAAACCAAGTTCGCGTTTCGAGACTCGTCCAAGTGAAATATTTTTGAAGTGAAATTAACGAAATTGCAAGTTTTTGTTTTAAGACTCGCTTGTGACAGATATTGTAATCGACTTCCGACATAGGCCGGCAGTTGATTTACCTGTAAAATATCTTCTCTCTGGACGAGTCTCGAACCCCCGACCCCTGAGTTTGGAATCACACGCGCTAACCATTATACCACGAGGAGAAGTTGATATATTCAGTACACAGAATGGTATAAGGATATATAATAATATATAATATATATCTATATATATATATATATATAATAATATATATATATATATATATATATATATATATATATATATATATATATATATATATATATATATATATATATATAATATATAAGGATAAGGGTATTATTTTATACATTTTAACAATTAATAATATATTAATGTTGTTTTCATGATTTTTCTTCATTATTAGCTAACATTTTATGAAAATATTTTATTAATTGAAATTATGTTTCTTTGAGAAGTTATCTGACTGTGACGGCATTGCAAACTCTTTTTAGGGTCCGTAGGCAAAATCAAGGACCCTTATATTTCCTGCGTGTGTCTGTCCGTCCGTCCTGTCGCATGCTCTCACGGCTACATGTGTCTTGTATGTAAAAAAATTAGGATAAAAAAACTTAAGGGTTAAACATTTTTTTTTTTTTTTTCGTCACCGTGAGGGGGTATCATATGAAAGGGTACGTCGAGCTGATTACAAAAAGATATAATTCTATGGTTATAGTTATAACTTTGATAGGGCCAGCGTAGGCGAGTTTGAAGCGGGTGTGAAACGTGTCCTCCCCCCCCCCCTCTATCTCGCTTATGTGAAGTGCAAAAAATCTGAAAAAATTCCTGAACATTCTTCGACCAAAAGTAAAGATACCACTTTTTGGAAATTTCGAAAAAAATATTATTTTATTTTTTATTGACAAAATACTTTTTTTTTTTTATATATAATTATGGTCTTTTCGATGTATTTATATGGTTGTAGTCCGGTTCAGTGGCAAAAAAATACTTTAGCGGAAGTTTGTTTATGTGTTTTGAGAATATCAGACCCATAGGATAGTTCAAAGTATGCTTTTTAGCATTTTAAAAAACACCATCAATAGGGTACTACTTAAACTATACAGGGTTGCCTACGGACCCTCGCTGTGTGCTGACTAGCACACACTTGACCTGTTTATTCTCAAGTATTATTCTCATTTCTATTCTCCAGACCTACTAACTAGCAGGGGTGTCCATCCCCCTCCCCCTGGATGGCCCTGCTACGTAGCAGGGGTGTCCATCCCCCCCCCTGGATGGCCCTGCTACGTAGCAGGGGTGTCCATCCCCCCCCCCCCCGGTGGACCGCCCTGCTACCTTGTAAGCAGCCAGGTGAGAAGCAGCTGTATAAGGCCAGTTGGACTCCGGTCTGTCTGGTGTGAGGGTTCCATGTAGAGCGCACACCGAGATAAAGACCAAGGTATGTGGCTACATCGGCAGTGGGAAAAGGAATGTGGCTTAGTACTTGACTTCTACTCGCTGTGGGCCGCTTCTGGAAGCGTCGGGTTGTCTGTAAGCGGTGGAGCCGCGTCCCGTACTCAAGTTGGGATATTCAATTGTTATTATTTAAAACTGGTTCGTCGCCGGATCAATATAGTTTATCTACTAAGGTCAATATTGTGTTTAACGTGTTTAATCATTTGTTCACAGCGCTTCCATAGTGAAAACTTACAGTGAGTTTTGGAACGGAGTGAAATCCTCTCCGATACAGGTGGTGAGCTCTAGCGGACAAGCCGTGCAACACGAGCCCGTGCAAAACAACTGAGTCCTTGCTGTCCGTCTGTTTGTTCATTAACCTAACCTATAAGAAAAGCAAACTATGTCTGTAGCTCCATACTAGCACATGTTGGATAGGACTGAAAGAAAACCAAATAATGGCTTCCCTGTCAAAATATTCTATTAATTGTTTTCAGCAGCCTTCATCCCCCTGCTTGTTGAATTCCCCTAGTCTGTACTTTACTAACATCTTAATGTAAATAAATCAATACTTTAAATAATAAAGTTCATATTTTTTAAGAGCAACCTTTTACACAAAGCCTGAACCACTCTCTACTTGATACTTTTATTTTTCTGCTGAGAGACGAAACATGGGTTTATTGTTTCTGTAATAGTTCGACCTCTGTGGAAGCTGTAATAACTTTTAGTTTAAATAATAATATGTCAATTATTTTCCTCATCTTCTCTTCAAGGCCGTATTTACCTCTCAAGGCATATTGCTGCCTCACGAGTCTAATAATATTTATGTTCTATTATTTTTTTGCTCATTGATTATATCTACGTATATACCGTACTTTTAAGATTCTATTTTTATTTTTGTTAATGAGTGCTCGAGTTTTAAATAAAATATCCGCGTCACCACATGGCTCAACAGCCGATAGAGGTTGTTGGCTAGTAAGTGTGTAAGTTAGTGCAATAAATGCGCTTACAAATAAACAAAATCGTCTGCTTAGTGAGGTACTTAGCTTCTAATCAGGGGATCATCTGAGTCGGTCTCTAACTATCCTCCGATTCTGAGCAAAATCGGTTCATTTGACATAAAAAAAGAAGAAAAAGAGAAATTGATGTTTAGCAGGTTTTTACGTTTACGCATGCGCAGTGGCTACTATAAATTCAATTACAATGACATTCATACAACAATGACATTCAGCGTAACTTGCTCAATCCCTGAAAATTTCATCGAAATGGGATGAAACTTGTGAAAGCTATGCGAGCGAGGATTCGTGGCCACACAGACCGACAGACACACAACTAAATTTGTCCAGGAAAGTCTATATAACGTTAAATGCGAGTGGAAATTTTGATTTTGGAGAGAAAAATAAACAGGTCAAGTGTGGGCTAGTCAGCACACAGCGAGGGTCCGTAGGCCACACTATATAGTGTTTAACTGTAAAGTGTATAAACAATAAACAGTGTTTTTAGGGTCCGTAGGCAAAACCAAGGACCCTTATATTTTCCTGCGTGTGTCTGTCCGTCCGTCCTCTCGCGTGCTCTCACGGCTACACCTTTCGTCCGATCACTTTGAAATTTGGCATGTATGTGTCTTGTACCTACCCACATATTTTAAAAATATAGCGAGGTAAAAAAAAATATTTTTCAAAACAATTTGGGTAAAAAAACTTAAGGGTTAAATTTTTTTTTTTGTTTGTGAGGGGTATCATATGAAAGGGTACGTCGAGCTGATTACAAAAATATATAATTCTTTGGATATAACTTTGATAGGGCGAGCGTAGGCAAGTTTGAACCACTTTTTGGAAATTTCGAAAAAAATAGTATTGTATTTTTTATTGACAAAATACGTTTTTTTTTATAATTATTGTCTTTTCGGTGTATTTATATGGTTGTAGTCCGGTTCAGTGGTAAAAAATACTTTATCAGAGTATGTTTTGAGAATATCAGACCCTTAGAATGGTTCAAAGTAAGCTTTTTAGCATTTAAAAAAAACACTGTTTATACACTTTACAGTTTGTGATCTACGGACCCTCGCTGTGTGCTGACTAGCACACACTTGACCTGTTTATTTTAAAATGCTAAAAAGCTTACTTTGAACCATTCTAAGGGTCTGATATTCTCAAAAAACACTGTGATAAAGTATTTTTTTGCCACTGAACCGGACTACAATTTCCAAAAAGTGGTATTTTTACTTTTGGTCGAAGAATGTTCAGAATTTATTCAGATTTTTTGCACTTCACATAAGCGAGATAGAGGGGGGGGGGGACACGTTTCACACCCACTTCAAACTTGCCTACGCTCGCCCTATCAAAGTTGTATCCAAAGAATTATATAGTTTTGTAATCAGCTCGACGTACCCTTTCATATGATTCCCCTCACAAACAAAAAAAAATTTTAACCCTTAAGTTTTTTTACCCTAATTTTTTTGAAAAATATTTTTAAAAATGAAAATATTTAGCCGTGTCCAGATTAGGCCAATAAAAAGTTTGTTTCAGCTGTAAGTTTAAACCGACTTTAAATGACTTTAAACTGTAACAGTTTGTAATTGAATAATACAAATTGTCTCTCCACGTTATCTGTCTAATTTGATTATTATATTTCACAAAGTAGCTTTCAGGCTTCATAAGGCCGTCATCATACGTTATAATACGTCATTATACGTTACAACATGTGGTGACTTTTGCACAGACGGGCCGTAATTTTAAAAACTAGAGCGAAGGAAGTTGCAAGGTACCAGAAGCGGGTTTAATCGGCTCCTTCTTGAATACAGTGCCATGAACGCTCAGCACAAGACAGATTCCACTTCGCACAGAAACATCACAAACTGGATTCCCTGGAAAATTTATAAATATTAAGAAGTAAACATAGAGTGGGGGAGAAAAATATTAATGAGAGGAGAGATGGATGCTCGGTGAGTAATTCCAGTCCGGGTCAGTGTTACCTGCACCTCCGACATGAAGCTGCATCAACTCAATCATCAACTATTCATTGGAGCGAGCGCAAGCCAGCTAAATGAAAAATATTGATAAATTAAGTACATACTCAACACTCACATACTCCTACGTCCTTACCAAAATAATATGTTTCACATATTTTTCCCGGAAGGGGGGAATACATGAAGCGGTCTAGGAGGAAGTGCTGGCGCGGGGGGTACATAGCCCCCGCCAGGTGACCTGTTCACGGAGCTGACCAGAGTTCACTCTGTGTCCGGCCGTCCAAGTGTATAGTTATAATATAGATTCATAGAGTATAAATCTAATCACGTGTCTTTAATTATCTAACCACTCAACCAACCTGCCTATAACCAATCATCGTCCCGTTACATAAATATGTGTGACAGAGGAATGCTTGAGGTGGCAAGTAAGTGTGCTAGAGGATTGCATGTGGCGGCCAGAGAGTGTGACAGAAGATTGCTTGTGATGGCAAGTCAGTGTGACCGAGGATAGATTGTGGTGGGAATTCAGTGTGACAGAGGATGGCTTGTGGTGGCAAGTCAGTGTGATCGAGGATAGATTGTGGTGACAACTGAGTGTGACAGAGGATGGCTTGTGGTGGCAAGTGAGTGTGACAGAGAATAGATTGTGGTGGGAATTCAGTGTGACAGAGGATGGCTTGTGGTGGCAAGTCAGTGTGACCGAGGATAGATTGTGGTGACAACTGAGTGTGACAGAGGATGACTTGTGGTGGCAAGTCAGTGTGACAGAGGATAGATTGTGGTGACAACTGAGTGTGACAGAGGATGGCTTGTGGTGGCAAGTCAGTGTGACAGAGGATAGTTGGCGGTGGCCAGAGCTTGTGACAAAGGATACAAAGGATTGGTTGTGCTGGCATGTTAGTGAGACAAAGGATTGGTTAATATGACAGAGGCTCTTCTGCACAGATAATGTTACATCTTCACCTCAGTCAATCGAACAAATATCTCTTTTCGAAACTTGCTATCAAGTTTGCTTTTTAGTATATTTATATTAGTTGGAAGGTCGTTGAGCTATCATCAATATAACAAATTTCATCAGGTAATTAATAAAATAACAACTTTTTTTTACATTTATTTATTTTAGTTTTAATGATACATATATATGTATAATAGATAAAAAAATTGGGATTTCAAATGTTTTACAATATGGTTGGAAGTCTTGTAGCTGGTGACTGCAGTTAGTCGCCGAGACTCCTGTTCCTGACTCTTGTTTCCTGTTGGTCTGATTGTGGTCTCAGGTATATTTGCACAATACACATCATATTATATTGCAATATGTTTTTCTAAAAGTATTTGATAAGGAACGAAGCGTTGTGATGTAGGGAGACCAAGTAAACAGGAAGAACTGACTTGATGGTGGTTTTGTTTACGTGATGTTTGTTTGCATCTACTGGACGGTGAGAGCGCGGGACAGCTGGTCCACCCAGTATTCTCCTCCGTTCTTTGCCACAGTAACGCTGTAACAAAAACAATTAAACTCCCTTAATACAAATACAAATTACTAATCAAAAAAACATTGAAGTCTTTGTTGAAAGAAAAAAATCTCTCCTCCAAGAATATATTTGATAAGTTCAGAGCTGCTCTCAGTCAGATTAGGGCCGTTTCAGAGCTGCTCTCAGTCAGATTAGGGCCGTTTCAGAGCTGCTCTCAGTCAGATTAGGGCCGTTTCAGAGCTACTCTCAGTCAGATTAGGGCCGTTTCAGAGCTGCTCTCAGTCAGATTAGGGCCGTTTCGGAGCTGCTCTCAGTCAGATTAGGGCCGTTTCAGAGCTACTCTCAGTCAGATTAGGGCCGTTTCAGAGCTGCTCTCAGTCAGATTAGGGCCGTTTCAGAGCTGCTCTCAGTCAGATTAGGGCCGTTTCAGAGCTGCTTTCAGTCAGATTAGGGCCGTTTCAGAGCTGCTCTTAGTCAGATTAGGGCCGTTTCAGGAGCTGCTCTCAGTTAGATTAGGGCTCTTCAGAGCCGAGAATTAAAACCTATTAATTAAAATGTTGGAAGACGTAAGTGCAGAGAGTGTTATCAAACCAGCGACCGGCACGAGTGTCTGTAAGTACACGACAGAGAGCCTTTCATAATACATTTATTTATGATAATTTTTCGGTGAAACCCTGACATAGTGTTTTTGTACCTGAAAGAGATAACTCACCATATAAGTATGAACTCACATTTTAACACCCTCAACTCAGTCACATTTTGTTTAACCTTTGTAACAATAGTTACACATTCATTTCCTACTCACAAGCCCTTTAAAACGATGTTTGGCATGTCATGCTGACTAAACCTTTTTTTGATTTTCGTTATATTGAACGCCATCTTGAAAATATTTAATGTGAAATTTTAATAGTTATTTACTCTTTTCCTACTTTCATAGACCTTTAAATTGATGTGAAACTAACTTAAAACTTTCTGTTTAGTCTTCCGCCGTATTTTATTAGTAAAATATTCTTTTCCTTCTCTTAAAGACCTTTAAAACTATGTATGACACATTGTGCTGACTAAAACTTATTTTTTAGTCGTCCACCATATTGGCCGCCATCTTGAAAATATTAAGTGTGGAATTTCCAATAACTATAGACTTGTCACAAATGCTAATGATGCATATATGGGCCGAATTTCGTTGAAATTGGTCAATGTTTTCTCGAGTTATCGTTAGACAAACAAACATTTCAAATCCCAAGTCTCTGAAATGAAGAACTCACTGCGCTCGTTCAACTATCTGATATTTGTGGTATCATAGCCCAGTCGTTTGGACTGCTTGTCTTCTCCTTCCCACAACTTTATTTCTAGTCTATAGTGGTACTTTCGTCCTAAGAATCTTCTCCAAGCTTCAACAGATTTTTAAGTAGAATTTAACCGTTTCCATCTTTCCTGTCAAATTTTATATTCCTCATTTTACCCCCTAGAAGTTGATATCGCAAAATATCTTCTGTATATTTTGAGGAGTAGCCTTTTCTAAAATTCTAACTTCCTTGTTGGTTAGTTTGTTCCTAGTTGGTTAGTTTGTTCCTAGTTGGTTAGTTTGTTCCTAGTTGGTTAGTTTGTTCCTAGTTGGTTAGTTTGTTCCTAGTTGGTTAGTTTGTTTCTAGTTGGTTAGTTTGTTCCTAGTTGGTTAGTTTGTTCCTAGTTGGTTAGTTTGTTTCTAGTTGGTTAGTTTGTTCCTAGTTGGTTAGTTTGTTCCTAGAATGGTTCGGGCTCCCCCCCCCCCCCCCCCCCTATATTAATTAACACATGAAAATATGCGCCATCTTTAATTAAAATACCAGATCAATAAACTTTCTATTAATCAAAGGAAACATACTTTAAAGTTTAGCCATTCTAACGTTAAAGACTTTCATTATTTAAATTCAAGGTATTTATAGCTTTTAAAATTAATTATAGCCATCTTGAATTTACAAGTTAAATTGTAAAATTCCTGTATAGATCATATTTAAGTCAATAATTGACTAATTTCATTTTCAAGTGGTTCTAACTTAAACGGTTCTGAAGATGCAGTAAAATGGCACAAAATGATTCGCCATATTGAATTATAATAGCTAATAAGGATGTGGAAGTATATATTATAATCAAAGAAAACTCTCTAAGCTCGTTTAGTGGTTCTAGCGCCTTCAGTTTGTAAGATGTAGTAATGCATAGGTGCCTTAAAAATACTTATTTATATAATAAATAAATATATGGCCGCCATCTTAAATTTAAACTGCAGATAAAAAGTCCTTTTACCGGATATTTGTATGTAAAAAATTACTTATTTCCAAATTTCTAGGTCCTAGATCAAGTGGTTTCAAGATATTAAAATCTTAAATATTTCTTATAAAAGTCCACCATTTTGATTTAATGCCGGATCACAAAAAACAACATCTAAACCAATAAAGGTATAACTACATCAAGTTTGACTATTCCCACATTAAAAGGTGAATATTGGTAAGAGTACTTGGGTTCTATAAACTCGTATATGGTCGCCATTTTGAATTAAGAAGTCGGATTATAAAATCATTTATTAGAACATGTTTATTGTTTATGTCGTAAGAAGTAACTTAATTGCAAATTTTAAGGTACAAGACCACATAGTTCGGGAGATCTAGCAACCATAAACATGTAAATACAATGGCCTCCATGTTGAATCAAAATATCCTTTCATAGTGAAGGTCTACTTCATTAAAGCAAGTTGTGAAAAAAATATTTGATTCCAAAATTTTTCGAGATATAGTGATTAAGAGTAGATTAGATGGAAGTCGGCCTTAGGAATAGTGCATAAATGGCCGCCATCTTGAAAATAAGTGAGCATTGAGGAGCATTTTTAACAGCGATATGAAAAACATGTGAGCAAAATTTGGCTCGAATCCCTCGAAAGTGAAAGAGCCAATCAAGAACACACACAAACAAACGCAGCAACGATCACTTGTATGTCTGTATAAACCAAACCGTTGTGTAATAACATATTTCTATTGTAATAGGTGTTTAGAATTAAGGAGAAAAACTGAATCTTACTGGAAGACGACGGTCTCCTTGAGACTGGGTGGAGCCGTCCATGTCACTTTCACTTGGGACTTCTCTGCAGCGCTGCTGTGGGTGGCAGAGTTCTGAAACAACCAAACAAATCTTAATCAACCATGTCTGTGCAGTTGTATGTTGTTCAACTACAAATAACCCCCCCCCCCTTAATTACTTGGGAAGTCATCGGTGTGATAATCAACACGTTCAGATTTCCAACATATACCTGATTTTTTTTTTTTTTTTTTTTTTTTTACGAATTCAAACTTTAAAAATCCCTGTTAATCAAACAGAACGGTTGCAACCATGTTTCAAATTCAAGTTGGCTCATAAGAATACAAGTTGACAGCTTCCTTAGGAAACTATGTCATGCAGGAGCCAGTGTTAAGTAGTTGTTGAAACACTTGAAACTATGTCATGCAGGAGTCAGTGTTGAGTAGTTGTTGAAACGCTTGAAACTATGTCATGCAGGAGTCAGTGTTGAGTAGTTGTTGAAACACTTGAAACTATGTCATGCAGGAGTCAGTGTTGAGTAGTTGTTGAAACGCTTGAAACTATGTCATGCAGGAGTCAGTGTTGAGTAGTTGTTGAAACGCTTGAAACTATGTCATGCAGGAGCCAGTGTTGAGTAGTTGTTGAAACACTTGAAACTATGTCATGCAGGAGTCAGTGTTGAGTAGTTGTTGAAACGCTTGAAACTATGTCATGCAGGAGTCAGTGTTGAGTAGTTGTTGAAACGCTTGAAACTATGTCATGCAGGAGTCAGTGTTGAGTAGTTGTTGAAACGCTTGAAACTATGTCATGCAGGAGTCAGTGTTGAGTAGTTGTTGAAACGCTTGAAACTATGTCATGCAGGAGTCAGTGTTGAGTAGTTGTTGAAACGCTTGAAACTATGTCATGCAGGAGTCAGTGTTGAGTAGTTGTTGAAACACTTGAAACTATGTCATGCAGGAGTCAGTGTTGAGTAGTTGTTGAAACGCTTGAAACTATGTCATGCAGGAGTCAGTGTTGAGTAGTTGTTGAAACACTTGAAACTATGTCATGCAGGAGTCAGTGTTGAGTAGTTGTTGAAACACTTGAAACTATGTCATGCAGGAGTCAGTGTTGAGTAGTTGTTGAAACACTTGAAACTATGTCTGCGAGGAAACGGGGGTTTGTTGTCTTGGAGCTATTTCTTTCTTGAAAATCAATCTTGCCGATACAGCTCGTGTCAAACTTTCTCATACTCGCCATCATAATTACTTTCTCCGGTGTTTCTCGTTTGTTGGTCGTTGTTTTAGTGGTTACATGTCGTGTCACATTAAATTATCGCGGACCATAATGTTATTTCTCCATTTTGCCTTTGAGTACGATTTTTCGGAAAACTAAACGTAAGTTAAATTTGATGGAAATGCGGTAGTTTAGGCTCTACGCAATGGCACAGATATTTTTAAATACAAAATGTTTGGACTCAGGGGACCCTATATTAAAACATATAAATCCCTCAAAACAGAAGTTTTGAGCCATGACAATACTTTCTCTACATATATTATATAATACGTATGCGAGAAAGTAAAGCGCAGGATATGTATTGGGAGATGATGAAGGACTGATATGTACGAGGGACTTACCTTGGAGCCTCCCTTGCAGCTGATAACATTCTCTCCCTTGAACTGTCCTACGGGCTGAGAGCCGACCCTAGCCTGGACGATGTAACCCTTGAACTTGAGGTTGTTCCTTCCGCTGATGGTAATGTCGACGGAGTCACCAGGCTTGATCTTGTTCTTGGAGAGGTTGACGTTGTACGGGAAGGGGCCGGTCTGAGGAGGTACGCCGTGCTGGGGTGTCAGGTCCTCGCACACTTCCACGGGGGCGCCGCTGCCGTACCCGTGGGCCGCGCCCACCAGCAAACCCACCAACACAACACTGCTCCAGCCCATCATGTCTGAAACAAGCATTATGTCACTATTACCCACCATCAGAAAGTTAAAAAATATTGAGTTGAAGTGGAGAAATTTCAATTCTATTAAAAACGTGTTTTTAAAAAATAAACATCAAAAAATCATATCTCGGCAACGGATTGAGATAGAAAAGTGTGCTTGGTGCCATTTTGCTCCATATTGGATCTAGTTTCACCCAAAAAAAATTACGGATAAGATCGGTAACACCCTGTATATGTGTGTAAGTCTGTCGCCTTCAGTCCTACTATATAGAAGCAAAACTGGCTCAACGAAATCGAGTAATTTTTTGCAGAGGTGTGCGCCAACATGTTGCCACATGTTGTGGGCTTGGTTTCATCGAAAAGTATTGAGTAGAACCCAACTTGTTAACAATTTTATAAAATAAAAAACATTTTACTACGTTTAATTAGCTTGCTTTCTTTTTTGTTTGTTTGTTTGTCCGGTACAAATCTGGCAATCGATTTCTAACTAACTTCGGATAAGGTCGGCAACACCCCGTATAAATACACGAAAAAGGTTGAGGCCGGTTTCAGTTTTCGGAATATAAGAATAAGAAATGAAAAAGTACCCAAAAATGTTGCAATTCTTATCAACGAACAACCAAAACTTTATTTTATTTTATATAATATAATATAGATAGTGGAATGAATTACATATAACATTATATTTATGATTTTTTTCTATGAAGTTTGTGGAAACGAAATTATTGAGGTGGTTCATTTGACGGCCTACACGATAATAGGAACCCTAGCCACTCATTCCTAGCATGAGCAGGGTCAAGACTAGTTTAACCGCACAAACCAATTTCGAACATTTCCTAATTACTAATGAAGCATCTCTAGTAGGTACTCTCTTAGTACCGGGGGCTCTCAAGTCTTAGAGTATAAACAAGTTAAACAGGGGAAGGTTAAAAGGTGAGGATAATTATTAAATAGTAATATGTAGATATTTATATGATGCGGAAATAAACAATATAATATTAATATCTAAGTATGGGCTACGGGCTATTTATATCTATGTATGGGCTACGGGCTATTTATATCTATGTATGGGCTACGGGCTATTTATATCTATGTATGGGCTACGGGCTATTTATATCTATGTATGGGCTACGGGCTATTTATATCTATGTATGGGCTACGGGCTATTTATATCTATGTATGGGCTACGGGCTATTTATATCTATGTATGGGCTACGGGCTATTTATATCTATGTATGGGCTACGGGCTATTTATATCTATGTATGGGCTACGGGCTATTTATATCTATGTATGGGCTACGGGCTATTTTCGACAAACGGTTTAAATTTCTTTAAAATTGGTGGAGCAGCAGTTATTAAGATAATATTATGTTGGTTCGCCCAACACAACCCAACAAAACAAGTTGTCTCATGTCTGAGTCTGAAGCAGATTTCTTTTCACGTATATTTTCAAATCGGCGAAATAAAAGTGTTTGTTCTTTAAAATGATGACACGACTTTCTAAAGCTTGGGTAGACTCGGGAGCAGAAACCACTTTCCGCCGACGTCTAATTAATCAAAAGAAACACTTTAAAGTTTGCCTGTTCTAGATGCATATGAAGTGATGAATAAATAAGTAAGAGCATTTAGCTTTTAAAAAAGATTAAGCCACCATCTTGAATTTAAAATTTAGGTTGTAAATTCCCTATATGGAACATGTTTAGTTTAGAGCTTTACCGGACACGATGTTGTAACGCATTCCACTGTTCAAATTAACTAGTTATGTTTTATTATCCCGTTATTAACTTGCTAGTTTTGTCTTTTGGAACATGTGGAGTTTGGCCGAACCCATGTAATCTATGTACTTATTAAAATACCGATGTAATCTATGTACCTATTAAAATACCGATGTAATCTATTGAAATTATCAGATATAAGAAACGTTTTTTATTGCTTTTAAGAAAATAAGTTGCCGTTATTAATCAATTATCCTGTTATTAATTATTTACCATTCTCACATCTTATCGGACCTCTCATTTGTAACTTTATATACGACATTATAATTACCGATTAATTCCAATACACATGATGTTTTTACGGATCAGGTTTTCCAAGGTCGTACTTGAGTTGGAAGCTCTAGGAAATGAATTATTGATCGATCCTTGACGTTTGTCCAAATATAGAACTGATCTACGTTTAGAACTAAAGGAAACTAACGAGCTCCTGTATCTCCATAATCATCCACAATTACTATTTTCCTTTTCCTTCTTTTTTCTAAACCGAAAACAAATGAATTCTCACTTCCTTTAAGCTAAATCCATTTAGTTAATTTATTTATTTTTTGCTTTGTTACTTAACGAATTGCAATGGAATTAGCTGTCGGTAATTAGATGCGGCGCTCTGAGTTTTATGTTTATGAGTATTGTGTGGCTACACTGATTCTAGTCGAGTTATGCAACCAACAGGAAGCCGTGCTTCGCTAAGCAGCCGCGAATTGATTTAATTTGAAGCTTTATACACTACCACCGAGATACATTAAAACACTTACTGTCAAGAGTCTCCAATATATATAGAGTAGGAAATATCAATCATTTTTCTTACAAATAACAGTCAACTTTGGTGTGATCTTTAATTACCAAACTTGGTGCATGTATTTGTCATTCCCTGGTCAAAATACTGGCATGCTTTTATCACCTAATACTTACTCATTTACAAGATGGTGGTTTATATATCACGGTTGCAATATTTTCTAAACTATTTGGTCTATAACCTTGAAAATCCGAAGTGAGTTGCCGAATGCCTCTCTGCGAATTATTGATTGCTAAAACTCGTTTATTGTTGTATTTATGTCTTTTACACGTTGTGTTTCATTATAATGTCGTTATCGACGGCGGATATAAAATACGAGAAATGATGACGGCTCTATAATGTAGAGTATAATGCGTCCATACGACAATAGACGAAATGAAAATGACGTTTTAACAATCGATAATTCACAGTGAGATCAGGGCCGGTTCAAGGGTTTTTTTTGGGACATGCGAGATCTAGATTTGACGCCAATATGTACCGATGCATATCTGTCAATTTTAACATAAACCTCACAAGAACCTATATCTAACATAAATATGTATTCAACAAAATATTTACACAACTTTTGATGAAAACATAAGAATAGGGGATTACATAAACAAATTAATTTATACATGTACTGTTTTTTTGCTGACGTGTTTAAAAAAATGTGTTAACAAATTTACAATAAAACATTTAAAAACATACTTTTCTAGCTATTAGCTTGGAAAAGTCTTTTAATTACATCGGTATTGATAGTGTTTAGAAGTTGGGTTTCAAGCGCCAACATTGCTAAACCACTTAGTCGGTCCTAACAAATTGTTGACCGCAGGTAATGTTTCATAATCTTAATTTTTTTAAAAAAAAAAATCCTTTCTCTGTGGCCACTGATATTGGGAAGGTAAGCAGAATTCGTAATGTCACAAACACAAGAGAAAAATGTAAATTACACTGTTAGTTGTTAAATAAGTTAATGCTATTTTAGGGCAACTATCTTTGGACAACATTGGAACTAAAATTATGATTTCCCTCTGCAGTTGCCCCATAGATATCATCTGCTGTCAATACTTACTGTATAGGTTTCTGCATTGTTATCTGATCTCTCTTGTTGTTATGTCATAGAGAAATTTAAAATGATTGCTTTTGTTTTCCATTGGTTCAAACCTCTTTGTCAAAGAATTTATTGCAGTGTCGAGGACAACAAAATAATATTTTAAAAGATTTCTTCCCAGACTTCACAGGTTTATCTTTACCCTCGTAAGAAAATTGTAGTTTACTGTTTCTTGGCCTCACCACAACTTCATCAGTGAATTCTGGACTGATTCCTACGTTTTCTGTCAGTTCCTTTGCATGATGATACTATTATGTCCATTTTTCGATCTCTTGTCCAAAAATTGTCTTCACACTTTCAATAAGCTTCAAAGCGCACTGTAGTTTACGAGTTCTATTCCTACTCTTAAAGATCTTTTAAACTATGTATATGTATAACATGCCACGCCGATTAAAACCTTTTTTTAGTCTTCTGTCTAATTGGTCGCCATCTTGAAAATATTAAATGTGTAATTGTAATATTTAATTTTTTATAGGTACTCTTAAAGACCCTAAAACGATGTATAACATGCCATGCTGATTAAAACTTTCTCTTAAGTCGTAAACCATAATGACAAAAAATTGAATGTGAAATTTGAAGTTATTTACTCTTTGCCTACTCTTGAGTAACTTTAAAACGATGTACAACGTGTCATGCTGACTAAAACTTATTTTTAGTTGTCCGCCACTTTGGCCGCCATTTTGAAAATATTTAGCGTGGAAGTTTCAAAAGCTATGCAGTTGTCACAAATTATGAGATGTGCTTGTGTGCTGAATTTCGTTCAAATCGATACATTTTTACGCCAGTTATTATTAGCTAAACAGACTCACGCAAACTTTTCAAATCCCAAATCTTTTAAATAAAGAACTGACGCTCGTTCAATATTCCTGCCCAGAATTCCTTTCCGTTCCCGCTTTATACACGTTTCCGTTTTGCACAAGCTATAATCCTTAAAAGAACATTCCGGCAGTTTCTTTTTCTATATGACCGTTTAGTCAGG
The DNA here is from genome assembly GCA_951217055.1 of Gerris lacustris. Taxonomy (NCBI): domain Eukaryota; kingdom Metazoa; phylum Arthropoda; class Insecta; order Hemiptera; family Gerridae; genus Gerris; species Gerris lacustris. The sequence goes on along the minus strand of OX578278.1, from coordinate 248,826 downwards.
TTTTAATGAATATATTATTATAATAATACATTTATTTATTATAATAAATTTAAAAAAATCTTTTGGGAAGACGCTGGCTTCGCCAGCGCCACGTCCCGGTCGGCGCCACATGCGTCCGCATGTCTCGCATGGTCCTTCCGCCGGCCCTGAGTGAGATGCGGAAACTAAGGTTTGTGCTTTTCAGCGCGAGGCAATCATTTGTATAACCTGTATTTCTACTTGTTGCACGTAGACAATACTTATAATTATAATAAATACGAGACAGATTACTGGTTATTATTGTGAAGTTTAGTAAACTATTCAAGGAAATCAATCTAGCCAGGTCGAGTCGTGTAAGCACCGACCTTGATGCTTGACTAGAGGGAGGCAAGTTAAGTCCTAATTAGATCCGTTAACACAACTTCACCTTGGCTCAAGTAGCAAGTCGCCCAAACTACTACAGACGGTATATAAAATTCCTTGACTGCCGTCTTAACGTCTCACTAGGTGCCTAAGTAGGTGCCAGGTGCCTACTAAAAATATCATTTAAGTTTTAATGGATGAGATTATCACGGTTTCAGGTCCCCTGCAGTCCAAAATACGAGTTTTCAAAAGTGTGGGAAATGATGGCACGAGGCGCTCAACAGATTGTTTCTCAGTACGATTGTTGTTAATGTATTGTTAAATGTTTGAAAAGATTGTTGAAATAAGGATTAACAGCTTAGTAACTGACAACAAATATTACCCAAACAACAGTTCGGTTTCCTCAGTAAACATTCACCCCAAGGTCAAATATGTAGAGTAGTTGATAAAAATAACTTTAATATTAAAAAAAACATACTGGTGTAATTCTAATTGATTTAGAAAGAGCTTTTGACAGCGTTCGACGCAGTGGACTTTTGTTTAAACTTATCAAACTAAACTTTCCATATTATATCATCAGAATTATTTCTTCCTATTTAGAGAATAGACGCTTTAAGATCCATTATAGTAACACCACGTCTCCTGCATTCCCAATAAGAGCCGGGGTTCCCCAGGCTTCAATTCTAGGGCCAATACTACATATATTGTATACAAGTGATTTACCTGTACTCATCAGGGTTTTGCCGATGACTAGACTTCATGCATACTTTCTCCAAATTTAACAAAGTTCGAGGCGGTACTTTTCACAAAAAGGCGCCCTTGAATTCCCTCTTACCTAAAGACAAATAATGTCATTCCCTGGAGCAACTCCGCAAAATATTTGGGAGTTCAGTTGGATTCCAAACTTATTTCTTACTAATCATTATACTATCAATAACCTGGTCAACAAATGTAAAACAAAAATCAGATTACATTTCCCTCTTCTTTGTAAGGAGTCGATGTTAGACGTAAAGAATAAATTATTTCTTTACAAAACTGCCATTTGGCCGATACTAACATATGCCCGCGCTTCGCGGAGTCACACGTGCGTCCAAACTTAAAGATATTGCAAATTTCACAAAATAAATGTTTACGATTGGCGACGAATTCTCCTAGGTCGGCCCGTATAACTAATTTACACGCTCGAGTTGAAGTAAGGTGTTTGAAAGAAACAATGGTAGGGTTGGCCAAGTGCGCAGCCAGTGAAAACTCATTATTAGCCCAACTGTCGAGCCATCTGAACCCAATTATAGTCCAAGGTCAACACATAACTCCTGCCTTCCCATTAGTAAATTATAATTCTTAGAATTATTTAATTTTGTTATGTTTAGTTGAAGGTTTTTAAAAATATTTTTCCTACTAATTAAACGTCTTTTATGTAACTTGTTTAAGTAGAATTAGACAGATATAAAGTAATGCCTGTAAAAGAACTGCATCTGTGTTCAGTTTTTTTAAATACATTAACAAATGAATGTATTATTAATAGAAAATAAACATTACATTAACTGTTGTTAATGTAATGTTACAGCATTTATGTTACAGCAGTCAGTGGCGGATCTAGATCTTGCGGGGCCCTGGGCGAGACAAAATGGCGGGGCCCCCTAGGAGAGAGGGGATTGCTGATAAAAAAACAATAAAGTAACTTAATAATAAACCACTTATAACTTGATCCTATTTTACGACTAATTCCTTCACTTAGGGGCAGTCAAACGTTTTTGCTTTTTAAAATAATTACAATTCTGCTCATGATTTTAATCTAACATATTATTTGAACATAAACCCCTCAAATTATATAGTTTTCAAATAATCATAATTTTCATTGCAAACGTAATCGAAAAGAAAACATTTTTATTGTAATAATTAAGCTCTGTTATACTTAACTATTTATTCTTCTTCATGATATTTTGGGTTTTACGGTTAAATTATTATTGTAAACTAGCTGGGTACCCGTGCTTCGCTACGGAGTGTTATTATGATTAGATAAGTTTATAGACAACCATAATGAAACATATAAATTATATTACTATGCAAGAATATCTAGATTCTATCTCTCCCACCTATTTCTATATCCCCTCCTCTCCTCTTTGATAAGCTAATTACAAATATCCTAAATTCCCCCCCCCCCTAAATTAAAATATGACTAAACTGTACATAAAAACTATTACTGTACTCTTAAAGAGCTTTTGCATTATGAAAGGTATTCATTACATTGACCCCGTATTCATTACTTGTACCATACCTCTGTGTACCAAACTTAAATTTCGAAAATTCATGCAGGCTGTAATTTTCCCCTTGCTTTGAAGGACAAGTGGGCAAATTTTTATTGACATCGAACTAAAACTGTAGATTTGTATAAAGAACATACTCACACATACGTTGATTTTTTTATATATAGCTATAAATTTCCATTTTACCCCCTCCTAAATAAAATTGTACATAACAACAACTACTTTTCTCTTAAAGTGCTTTTCAACGATATGCATCATATGAAGGGAATCCATTACTTTGACACTTTTACACCGTACCCCTTTGTACCAAAATTTAAATTACGAAAATTCATGTAGACCTTGATTTTCCCCTTGCTTTGAAGGGAAAGTGAGTAAATATTCATCAAATTGGGATAAAACTGTAGATTTGTATAAAAGACATACCCTCATACAGACACTCTTCTTTTTATATAAGATATAGCTATATTTTTCCATTTTACCCCCTCCTAAATGAAAACACATATGACAAAACTGTACATAACAACAATTAATGTAATCTTAAAGAGCTTTTCAACGATATCCATCATAAAAGGTATTCAGTCCTTTGACCCCGTATTCATTATTGTACCCTGTTTCCTGTGTACCAAAATTTAAATTTCGAAAATTCATGTAGACACTGATTTTTTCTTCCTTTGTCAAGTGTGCATTTTTTTATCGAGATCGGACTAAAACTATGGATTTGTATAAAGAACATACACACATACGTTGACTTTTAGATATATTTTTCCATTTACCCCCTAAATGCACATAAAAACAATTATTGTACTCTTAAAGAGCTTTTCAACACTATGCATCATGAAGGGATTTCAACTTTGACATTTGTACCCCGTACCCCTGTGTACCAAAACTTAAATTTCGAACATTTATGTAGACAGAGATCTTCCCCTTGCTTTGAAGGTCAAGTGAGCAAATTTTCATCCAGATCGAATTGAAAATGTTGATTTGTATAAAGAACATAAACACACTCACACATACGTTGACTTTTATAGATATAGATATACATTTCCATTTTACCCCCCTCCTAAATAAAAATATTACAAAAACGTACTTAACAACAATTACTGTACTCTTAAAAAGCTTTTCAACGATATACATCATGAAGGGTATCCATTACTTTGACATTTGTACCTCGTACCTCTGTGTACCAAAATTTTAATTTCGGAAAATGATGTAGGCAGTGACCTTCACCTTGCTTGGAAGAAAAAGAGTGTAAATATTCATCAAATTGGGATAAAACAGTAGATTTGTATAAAAGACATTCTCTTATATAGATACTCTTCTTGCTATATATAGATATAGTTATATTTTCCATTTTACCCCCCTCCTAAATGAAAATATGACAAAACTATACATAACAACAATTACTGTACCCTTAAAGAGCTTTTCAACGATATGCATCACGAAGGGTATTCATTATTTTGATCCCGTATTCATTACTTGTACCCCGTACCCCTGTGTACCAAAATTTAAATTTCGAAAATCCATGTAGACCTTGATTTTCCCCTTTCTTTGAAGGTCAAGTGTGCAAATTTTCATCGAAATCGAACTAAAACTGTAGATTTGTATAATGAACAAATAAGATATAGCTATATTTTTCTATTTTACCCCCCTCCTAAATGAAAATATGACAAAAGTGTACATAACAACAATTACTGTACCCTTAAAGAGCTTTTCAACGATATGCATCATGAAGGGAATTCATTACTTTGACCCCGTATTTATTACTTGTACCCCGTACCCCTGTGTACCAAAATTGAAATTTCGAAATTTCATGTAGACCTTGATTGTTTCCTTGCTTTGAAGGTCAAGTGTGCAAATTTTCATCGAGATCGGACTAAAACTGTAGATTTGTATAAAGAACAAACACACACACACACACACACACACACACACACACACATACGTTGACTTTTATATATATAGATGAAAAGTTAAGCTGTGTTATTTTGTGATCAGTCCTACAATTTGAAATCTACACTCGAGCTCTTTAAGTTTACTCCCAGAATTCATATTCTCAGCTAATTCTCCATTTTAGTGCCGAGTTATTAGTTTAATTTGCAAAGACACATTTTTAGGGGGGTCCGGGGGTCCTCCCCCGGAAAATTTTGTAAATATGACCTCTCAAAACAGCGTTTTTATGCATCTCTGAGGTGAAGTTTCTCTTTGACATCAATTGGCCCAATTATTTCGTACTGTACGATATAATACTTAGTTTCTTTTACTATTCCTTTTTACAGGATCTGTCTTTTTTTCATATCTCTGTACATTGTCAAACGATTAAGGTTATGTAGTATCTCAATAAATTCAGTGTTTTATTTATTTGTTTTTTAAAAAAATACACGAAATGTCACGTTTTATAGGGTAATGATAGAAGGTTATTGTTAGGTCAGATAAAAAAATACTAAACTCAACCTAAACTTACCATAACCTTCCATACTTTTCCCTAAAATTAAAAAAAATTGAATATATCGAGATGCTACAACCGAAATCGTTTTTGTAATGTAAAAAGGAACTGTTTGAAAAAAACCGAATTAAATTGGACGTTTAGATATAGGTGAGGCACATAATGAAGATTTACCCCACAGAATAAATAACAAAATCGTCATCATTTTGAAAAGGGGAAGGGTGAGAAAACACTAGGATGTTAACTCACTTAATTTTATATGGAGCGGGGCCCCGCGGGCTATCTTAAACATAAAAAAAAATTAATCTATATTTTATAACTTATTTATTTGACTTTTTTTATAGTGAGGGGCCCCGCGAAAAGGTAGTTAGGTATTAGGCTCTACTATGTAAACTAAATTCGACTGAATTTTATAATTCTAATATTTCATGTTTTGTACATGGCACGGGGCCCCGCGGACAATCTTCACTATGAACTATAAATTTGCCTGTAAAGTATAAGTATTTTATTTTAATTTTCTATGGCGCGGGGCCCTCCAAGGCGCGGGGCCCTGGGCGGTCGCCCCCCTCGCCCCCCCCTGGATCCGCCCCTGACAGCAGTGTCCTCGTGGATAACTGTAGAACCATTTGGACAGGACTACGGCAGTGTCCTCGTGGATAGCTGTAGAACCATTTGGACAGGACTACAGCAGTGTCCTCGTGGATAACTGTAGAACCATTTAGATGGGACTACAACGGTTTCCTTATCACGAGATACTTCCTAATCTCAAGGTTTTCACCTTACACCCATATCTCTAAAGGCCACATGGTCAAAATGTTTGCACAAACATGATGTTTGCGCAGAATGTTTGATCGTGTATGGGGGCCTTAACAAATTGCAGTTTTGCTTTCACCCAAACTCTACGGAAATGCAACCGTAACATAAGGTGAGTTATTAGCACCGATAGAGATTTTACGGTATTTATTCATGCCGAACTAAAGGTTGTATCGATCGGTATATTGTTATAAGCCAGAAATAAAATACAGACCGGTTTTGACAAGCCGATGTGAATTTTATTTCTGGTTTATGACATTATACTGATTTATTGAACTAGTAATAGAGTTTGTTATTTACTAGCTGTACTTGTTTGCCTTCGTTACAAGACAAGTTACTTTCCCTGAAACACTCAGTGCGAGATAGTGGCCCACAATCATACAAAACTGCAGTTATTATTATGAGCAAGGCTGCCTGAGTCATTCGGGCCCGTTCTCTTTTATGGACTTGTTCCGCCTCTATGAGGTAACAGAGCACCATAGAAATTAAACCCGTCTCACTCGTGTGCTTTCCATTTGGACGATGGAGTTGTTATCTATTGTTATCTCTGAAGGGTTTTGTTGTTCTTAAAGATGATTAAAATTAATACTATCAGGTCAGGGGTAATCAGGTAATCATTCATAAATATTAAACCGGAAGCGTTTTATAGTTTAACGGTTGTACTTTCCGAATCACCAGAACCACCTTACCGTTCTCTTGCTTTAAAATTAATGAAAGGTCGGATCGGTTGGAAGTAGCTACGGGGGCGCGCGAGGTCTGTTGACAAGCCGACATAGCCGTACTCTTCTGATGGTCCAATAAACACTTCACTCGCCCACTTTAACTCGCTGGAAATTCGATTGAGAAAACAAGTGAGACAGGACTTACTGGCGAACTTACACCGAAGTGAATCCACTTGGTAGTGATGCTCCAGTGGATACTCGAGGGTTAAACCCGCTCAAGTACACAATAGCACCCCGTTGTATCAATTCTTTTAATACAAATTAATTTTAGTATCCGAGTCTTTGTAATGCTATCGGACATTTTATAACTCGTAAAATCTGACAGTGCGAAGAGAAAATAAATTGAATAACAAGTCGAGAGATTTCGGTGGAAATGAAGTTAAAAATATGTATTAAATTAGTTGTGGCGTTGTTGTTAGCAGATTCTTTGCTGTTACTCGCCGGCGTTTTGAGCAAGTTCCAGGTCGACAAAGCGTATCTTCCATTTACCGAATCGGCCAGATTGTATTATTTTAAAATCATGCAATTTCAAGGCGTACTTCAAAGTGTCATTTTCTCCATCTCGTTCGTTCGGATATTGGTGGACGAATCTTACATAGATGAGGTCTTCTTGTCGAAAAACAGCAAGATAGTTGAAACGTCTCGGCCGTCTTTGTTCGACGACGATCAAGTCGAGAGAAACTACCGTAAAGAGGTCGTGACAAGATCGGTTCTGTTTGTCCTGATGATATCACTTGAGGTCCGGGTGGGATTGAACGACTACGACTGGTTTGCGATATTCGCCTGCAGTTCTATTATAACGTGCTGGTTTATGTCGCTCTGCATGCAGATGCGTTTAATTTATTTTTTGAAAATATTAGCAAGGCGATTCCATGTTTTAAAACTCCGTTTGCCGGGCGACGGAAGGAATTGGGATACGAAATCAGTAGAAGACGTGTTGTCCTGTTACTCGAGACTGGTGGACGCGGGAGAGACTGTCAACGCCGTCTTCTCGTTGCACGTCCTCCTCCTCTGCCTCCAGAATTTCATCATGATAACGTCTAACACGTACTTGATTCTTGAAATTCTGCCGGCGACTTGGGATCCGATAACGAAAGGACATTCGATTCGTAAGCTCAGTTTTATAGCTCTGCAATCTGTAAAAATAATTTTTAGATGTCACGAAATTTGGACTCTGGTGACTCGTTGCGTCGCGCTGATTAACGAGGTAATAAAAATACGAGTGGTGTCGCGGAACAAACCGGTAGGAACCAAGTTCCATCCAAGTTTTCATGTACCACTGATGGTTACACAGGAACAACCAGGGCGTTTTTACAGAAGAAAGGGGGTCCGGGGGCCTGTCCCCGGAAAAATTCTGAGTTTTAAAGGTTCAAAAACGTAGAGCTATTCTTTAATACAAAAAGGGTCACTAATTTTAATGCAATAATTTTTTAAAATTTAAGTTGTACTAGACCAGATTAGTGTATCATTATTTTTTTAACCTTCAATTCCCTGGATAGAGAGTAGGTGTTTAGAGGATGATTGTTAAATAAAAAAGTGAATTAAAAAAAAAAAAAAAAAAAAAAATCATGAAAGTATGCGTGCGAATAAACAATGTGGTTAAGCAGGTTAATGGGATGGATGTGGCTGCAATATTTGGCTCAAACTAACGTGATGGGGCTGAGTTTTAAACGTAAATCATCCTCAACGCAGAACAGTTTGTTCCTATACTTGATTTTGAGGTATATAAGGGATGAATACACTCTTATCAGCCACAAATATTTATGCGGCGCGTACCACTGGACACGATCTCGTGTACCACAGTTTGGGAACCGCTGTTTAGACGATGTGTAAGAAGTTTTATTATAGTCGCTACGTTGGAACGTAAGATATCGATAAAATCGTTTATCTATATACGATTGATACGAAATATAAACATTGTATCAATTAGTAGTGATGCTATCTGTACCCTGAATAACTATTTAGTATAGTAACGTGGATCCTATAAGGGTAGAAGGAAGAAGAAGAAGAATAAACTCCTTCATATCGGCAACGTTTCGGCTTAACCAGCCATTTTCCAGCCTAAACATAATAATTTAATAATAGCTTGACATCGGAAACTATACAGCATTATTACAATGTTGTTTCACATAAAGATACGATATTAATTACCTCTGTCATCTGAATTAGCCCTCAAGCTATAAAGTTTAAACTGTGAGAATGAATGAATATTTTTGGGAACTGGTAGTTCACCAAGTCAAAAAAAAAACCTAAAATCGGTAAAACATATTATAATTACTAGTTACTGTACTAGAGAAACTCAGTGTCAAGAACAATGTAAACTTTTAATTCCCCAATAAAAAAGTCCAGTCATGCACCATGACTTAATGAACGAATTTTCAAAGGAATGTGCGTATTATTGCCTTATGATAATATAGGAAAATTTTGTTTAGAATTTTCATGGGGGGAAAAATAAAATTGGCAAACAGGGGTACGGGGTACAAAAGTCAAAATAGTATTTACCCTTCAAGATGCATGTCGTTGGAAAGCTCTTTAAGAGTAGAGTAATTGTTGTTATATACACTTTTAAAAGAGGGGAAAAATTGATAAAACACGTTTTTATGCTATTTTTGACCCTAAATTGTAAAAATTTGACCAAATGAACTCCAAAAATTCTGGCCAACGAAATCATCCTTTCTTTTGATATTATTGACATTTTAAAATTGGTTTGAAATTTTTAAGTGCATCGTAAGGGGAGATATCGTCTGGAGTGACACATATATACATACATATATACATACATATTACATATATACATACATATTACATATATACATATATACATACATACATAAAAAAAGTGTTAAATTTTAGGACTCGATTCAGAATGGTCTGAATCGTATTTCCATGGAAAAAATTTTCAAAAATTCGCATTACAAAAATGTTGAAGCCATTGCAATAGCATAATTTTCTTAGAAAATTCGCTAAAAGAAGTAAAAAGTACTAAAACAAACATAACTGTGTAGAATTACCATAATCAGAATGGAATGATCTTAATCATTATAGTTGCGTAGGTAAGTATAAATAACAGTTTAAGCTGGTTAAGCCGAAACGTTGCCGATATGAAGGAGTATAGTCTTCTTCTTCCTTCTACCCTTATAGGATCCACGTTACTATACTAAATACATTGTATCAAAGTTTAGATGTGTAGAAAGTGATTCTTTACGTACTTGTATTCATTGCGCATGCGCGTCTCATAGTTTTGAAGAATTCCTCTTCTTTACCTCCCTAGGGCGGTAAGGAAGAAGAATTCTTCAGCTTTACGCACGATTAGCGAGTTTGTTTACATTTAACAAAACTAATTTGCTGTTTGTTTAATAAAAGTAACTGTTTATATCGAGTTTTTTGTGAAAATCAATAAGTGATTTAAATTATTATGACGAATATGAGGAGAATAATACGCCTCCCGAAATAATTAATTCGGCACAAAATACAACTAATGAATTAATGTCATCTTTATCAAAAGAGAAATTCGAACTTGCATACAGGAAGTTTATTTTTTTCTAATTCGATTTTAAATCTAACAATCGTAGATAAAGTACGGTACGCAACTCGTGCGAAAATGGCATTTTGCATTGCTCGTGTGGTTTTACTACCCTCGCTGACGCTCAGGTGCAAACTCCACACTCGCATGCATAATGCTACTATCCGCACTCGACGCGTAATGGTATTAGGTCCGCTTTAATAAATTTAGCGATCTTTATCACTTCATAGCAGTGTCGGTGTTAGTATTACTAACAAAAAATTATTTAAAATTTTAAATTTGAAGCTTAAGTTTACGCGAGCGTTGCGCGCGTGAACTCTTAGGCGGATAACATTGTCCAACGAACTCAGCCAGGGCATTGGTAAAATGAACATGTGTACGAAATTTCAACTAACTCGATCATCTTTTACTCAAGTTATCATCGGTAGATTTCGTGACGGTGATTTTGTGACGGTGGTTTTTTCGGATTCCCTCCCGGGCTCCATAACGTGCCATAAGGAACTCGGTTCCAAAATCTGGTCAGTAGATGTGTAGACGCCGTGCCACTCGATCAGCGTTCTAATGATCTTCAGTGTTTCCCAATAACCGTGGAAATACTTCAACTTATCGATGTTGAATCTGTTTCAGGCAGACGAGTTCAACGCTACATTGTGCAGGGTGGTGATGGAAGACAATACAGACATCCTCGCTCAAAACGTAACCTCACAATAATTGTCCTTTTACCTTGATAAAACACAAATAACTATCATGTAGGTTTAAAATGATACCTCGGCCACCTTCGTATATAGATGCGTGAAGCCGAGCGGTCCTAACGCCGTCATGTATAATGACAATACTGTAAAACAGAGACATCTCAATGGCAATACTGTAAAACAGAGACATCTCAATGGCAATACTGTAAAACAGAGACATCTCAATGGCAATACTGTAAAACAGAGACATCTCAATGGCAATACTGTAAAACAGAGACATCTCAATGGCAATTGTCCTTCAAAGTACAATTTGCAAATGAAGTGTTTTTAAAAGTAAAAGCTTTGCAATATGCAAGCAAATGAAAATAAATAATGTTTGTTGTTTAAACACTTAAATGAATTAAATATTTTTTGGTTGGCTATAATAATTGACCAAGTTGTTTATAATCTTTTAGAATTAAGGATAACAGCGTGGAGGGCTCACAAAGTTTAACTTCGCATAATTACACAATTCAATGTAGGATTATTTTTTTAAATACATTTTTGAAATCAATGCAACGGTACATTTTGTAAAAGAGAAAAGATTTGGATGCGCCATCATTTTGAATTGAAAATGTATATTTGCACTATGTAGATGTTGTACGAATACTAGATACAATTATATAAAGTTGAGGTAAACATTGTGAGCCTCTCACATTGTACTTTTAGTACAATGTGTAGCTGTAAGATTGGGCAATGACGGGCTTCCCTGCATTTAGTCCGTTTAACCAGACTGAGAGCGTCTTATTGCTTCCGAGCTTACCGAAGGTTACGGAAGCTGGTGATCTCCGATTTCAAAAATTCCGAGACAGAAATCCGTTTTATACATCAGGAAACATTTTTGGTCCTGTGTCTGACTGTCGGTTTGTCTGTCTGTCACTCAATTTTTTTCTGACTAACGTATCCTAAAAACTAATGGTCCGATTTTAATGAAATATGGATGTTAGGACATAATCTGCTCGTTGTTGGTCCCATATAGTTTCAACCTACTGCGCTCACTCTACACGAATACAAACATACATTTATTAACACCTATATCTTCAAAAGTATTCATCTGATTTTTATGAAATTTGGATGGTTTGTCAAAAGTAGTCCACAAATTGCACCCAGACTAATTTCGACCGTCTGAACTCTTTAAATTTTACAAAATTAATACTTTAATTCATGTTAAGAATCAAAACAATTTTGACGGATTTAACAAACGGGGGGAAATTAAATAAATTCGACAATATTAGGCTGTAAATGGATAAAATCGTTAAAGTACTTGCTACAGGTTGGGAGGAAGCTAGGTGCCACACTGATTGGCAAAGTATTTGTTATTATTATTAAATAAAAATATTCTCAAGCTCGCACAACGCACATATACACATGAAAAAAAACCACCCATTCATAGAGAGATAGATGTAGAGATATTTATACATTTTTATGTTAAGGGACCCAAAACCCGGGGGGAAATTAAATCAATATTACAATAATTACAAACAATAAAATATTTAAAGTTACGAAATAGACTGCGAGTAAGCTACGTGCCACTCTAATTGGCAGACTATTTAATAAGTAGAATTTGAATTTTCGTTAATTAAATAATGTAAATATTTAGTATTTCTATTAGCCTTGAGAGGGGCAATGAACTAGATTTATTCGGATTTTGTCATTTTCCTTTATTTGTACAATTAACTCTACATATATACAACATTTTCAGTTTCTAGGATTGCTAGAAGTACCTAAGAAATATGATGAGTGAGTCTATATATGAGTGACAAAACAACAAAACTTTAGGCTCATATATCTTACGAACCAATGTAGGTAGAAATGTGAAATTTATATTTCTGGATCAGTTTGCAATAAACTCCAACTTGAAATTTGATTTAGTTTGTTTTCCACGTGTTGTTGCAGGACAAGGTGTGCGTGCACGTGGGAGCGAACAAGGCGCTGCGCCTGACAGCGCACGGAGTCTTCGCTCTCGACTACCAGCTCATCCACTCGGTAACACTTTGTCCACACATTCATCTAACATTTCAATTTGGGGCCTTGTCCCCCAAAACAAATCTCTTAAACCGTTCTCACTATGTTTATACTTATTAAAAATAAAATAAACCCAAATAAGTAAAATAAAGTGAAATTTGGATGCCACTAAACTGGGAAAAATCAAGTCATAGAGGATCAAGAAAATTTTAAATCCATAATTAAACTGGATCATGACATCAAGCCTTTCAGGTGCAAGCAGAACACCTGGAACTTGATCACGACATCAAGCCTTTCAGGTGCCGGCAGATCACCTGGCACTTGATCACGACAACAAGCGTAGGCACTTACAGTTTAATATTAAGGGCTTTATATTATAGTCTATGGACAAGAGAATGTGGCCGATCCAGCTTTACTTTCTTATACGTAGTACTTTCTTATTTTCTTACGTAGCATAAGTATAAAGGAAGTACTGTTATGGCGAAAAATTCAATTTTGAGAGTTTGATGGATTCACAAGTATAAAGGTACGCCGTGTCCAAATAAAGTACTTTTAAAAATGTCTTTCTGTCGTCTGTATTGTGTGCAGACGCAAACATGTTCAGAAAAAATATACACGAAAACTTACCCAGTTTCATTTTTCGCAAATGGTTCCGATGATTTTGTTTGAAAATTCAAAATTACAACATTTTCCTAAGAATATATAGTTATAATTTCGATTCCCCGCCGGGGAGGAATTATTTTGATATAATGTCGAATAATAACTAAATTTTGGAAACCCGAAAAAATGAAACAACCGAACCAAGTAATTATTGAGTAAGTACTCGAATATGAGAAAGCTACATTCGAGTTGAATCGTACGGTTTCGATTACTTTCTAAAGTCTCCTCGTGTTCTATATTTCGTATCGTGTGCTTAACTGGTTGTATTTTAATTTGTACCATTTAATTGTAGGAGCGAGGAGCGCCTCACTCGATAGCTCGCCATAAAAACTAACATTAAAATATATTGTAAATAAATAGACTATGACGCTTCCAAGATTAAAATATCAAACTTGATCTGCAAATATAAGGACATCCCTCTACTAGCATTAACTGAACCAAACGTTTTTGTGAATTTGGTGTTTTTGTTATTTTTAACTTGACGGATTGTGAAATCACAAAATGACCTCGTCCCGGCCTGACTTGCCAACAGATCCGGTAATTAGTCTTCACTTCAATGTCCCTTACACTAATACTCCGAGTGAAAGTTTTTATTTGAAACAAATAAATAGGAAAATTGGTGTGAGGGAGCTCTGACCGAGCAGTACGATGGTAGTATTTCCTTACGGAATTCATTCTATTTTCTATTTAAACTCGTAAAATTGATTTTCCGGAACAAGTATGATAATACACTGACTGGAATCATCGGCATTAATGGACTGCGTATCATTTACTTGACAACATTGATGGAACCGTATTTTACTTTTTTATAATATACAAGGTATATTGCAGATAATTAATGCGAATTCATCGGAGATTCCTTGCTTTATGATTAGTCGAGATTTAGCCTCGCTCGCTCCGGTTTTAGTTTTAATTATTATTATTTACTGCAACAAATCTAAGGGTTTTCAACTGGGCTGAACGCGGTTGGGAACTGTTCAAATCAATGTGATAATTTGAAGGCTGATTGAGCTGATTCTCGATTACGAGTAATTAGGTTGTATTTGGGTTGGTGTTGTGTCGAGTGTAATTAAGTTCTAAGTGTGGGTTGCAGATGCTGGCAGCGGCCACCACGTACCTCGTTATTTTGATTCAGATGTCGCCCAGCAGAATCTACTCTCACACCGACAAGTTTTAGCTCCATCGAGTTGCTCTACGATGTTGCTCCATCGAGTTGCTCTACGATGTTGCTCCATCGAGTTGCTCTACGATGTTGTTCCATCGAGTTGCTCTACGATGTTGCTCCATCGAGTTGCTCCACGTAGTAGCTCCACCAAGTTGCTCTACATAGTAGCTCCACCAAGTTGCTCTACATAGTAGCTCCACAAATGTAAAATTTCAATAAAAAACTTGTATACATTTGTAACGTACACTTCAGTTTGACCAATTTTTAAAGTATATGCAGCCAAGTATTCCGTCCCAGTAATACACATTCAAGTGTTCTATCCCAGTAATATACAGCCAAGTATTCCGTCCCAGTAATACACATTCAAGTGTTCTATCCCAGTAATATACAGCCAAGTATTCCGTCCCAGTAATACACATTCAAGTGTTCTATCCCAGTAATATACAGCCAAGTATTCCGTCCCAGTAATACACATTCAAGTGTTCAATCCCAGTAATATACAGCCAAGTATTCCGTCCCAGTAATACACATTCAAGTGTTCTATCCCAGTAATATACAGCCAAGTATTCCGTCCCAGTAATACACATTCAAGTGTTCTATCCCAGTAATATACAGCCAAGTATTCCGTCCCAGTAATACACATTCAAGTGTTCTATCCTAGTAATATACAGCCAAGTATTCCGTCCCAGTAATACACATTCAAGTGTTCTATCCCAGTATTATACAGCCAAGTATTCCGTCCCAGTAATACACATTCAAGTGTTCTATCCCAGTAATATACAGCCAAGTATTCCGTCCCAGTAATACACATTCAAGTGTTCTATCCCAGTAATATACAGCCAAGTATTCCGTCCCAGTAATACACATTCAAGTGTTCTATCCCACAGTTTAAATAAATAAATTCAAGTTGAAATAAATTGTTTTCTTATATAATATTGGTTTATAAACTATTATTATTTATAAGATAAATAATTTTGTAAGGAAATAACATTATTGAATAATTTCACACGATGCAAGGTAATTAAAGGTTTTGGCAGTGAGGTAATCTTTAAACTGTGCTCATAGACCGTGCACTATTATTGTCACCCTAGTGTAGATCACCTCGACAGTGAGAAGATGCTCGTGGTGGAACGTGACATCTAGGATACAGCAAGGCCACACCTCCGAGGCCACGTATTCCTCTTCTCCAATATATATATATAATTAAAACTACAAATATTATAAAAGTTATTAAATATTTCGGACATGTTTCGGCCTTCACGTGGTTTCTCTGAGGGAATCTTAAGATACGGTCCGGCGCCTCCGAAATGAACCCATCCTTTATAAATCTGATGACCTCATCACATCAGAATGTTGCTTTACTGTTGATCTATCATTAATACTAAGGCTTTGATGCATATCGTTTGTCTTAAAAATCCCATGTAGTCATTTTAAAATAAGGTGCAATCCTAAATATAATCAGCCAATTAGTGTGGTACTTTAATGATGTTCAATCCATTAACGTTTTTTGCTTCCGAGCTTACCGAAGGTAACGGAAGATATGTGATCGTTTCGAAGACCGAAAATATTTGCGCTGGAGTGTATTTTTCTCTGTCTGATTCCCGTAGTTAATAATAATTATAATTTGATTTAAATGAAAATATTTTAGGTCTCCGATTTAAAAAATTCCAAGACAGAAATCCGTTTTAGAAATCAGAGAACATTTTTGGTTTCGTGTCTGTCTTTCGGTCTGTCATTCGATTTTTGCGAACCAACATATCATAAAAACTACACGTCCGATTTTAATGAAATTTAGATGGTAGGTCATAATTAGCCCATTGTTGGTCCCGTAAGTTTCAACCTTCTGCGCTTATTTGTTTCTCTTCAACATCTTGTTCTACCACACCACTTTTCCACACCTACACGGCCAATTCATTTAAAATATATCTCTTCCCTACTCTACAGCTTCTGCTTGTATCAGGGTGAAATTTTATTTATTTTCAAAACAAAGTGACATTTTTGACATATATAACAAAAATAATCAAAACAAGTCAAGTAACAGGCTTCCTTAATAACACTTTTTCCCGTCTTTTGAAGCTTACGTTTACGCGAGCGTTGCGCGTGAACGCTTGGGCGGATAACGTTTTCCGACGAACTCAGCCTGCGGGCATTGGTAAAATGAAGATGTGTACCAAATTCCATCTAACTCGGTGATCTTTTACTCAAGTTATCGTCATCTGTAGATTTCGTGACGGATTTTGCGTGACGGTGATTTTGTGACGGTTATTTTATGACGGTTATTTCGTGACGGTGATTTTGGTCGTTTTTTTCGGATTCACTCCCGGGCTCCAGAACGTGCCATAAGGAACTTATTATTATAACCTTTTATTGTTGTTGTTCAGTTCAAACTATAACATGATTATAATTTCGGCACAAAAAATGTTGGAGGTATTTAGCTTCTAGTTGTTATATTCTCTACTAGTTAAAATTTGATGCTTGTGATGGAAACTGGTACTTTCTCGATAATGCAAAGAAACTAATAAATTAAGATAATCAGTGCCGGACGTACCACTAGGCCGGACGTACCACTAGGCCGGTACATTGATGCGGCTTGCCGTACAGCGCCTTTGATAAAGTATATTCTAAGGAGTATTTCTTGAATTTGAGTAGGATCCTGAGCTCTAGGTTAGTTAGTAGACCGAATATCAAGTTGATTTTAGCTTGTCACTTTGACAGGTTGGTTATTCAATTATTACTCGAAATAAGAGTGGTCACCATCAAGTGACAAGCTGACATCCATTTGATTTTTGGAAGCTTTTGTACAGGCACTAGAAGATAACTGATGTTAGTCAAACACTCTTTTGCACGCTATCTCCTGAATTACACATTTTATATTTATAAGTTATTATAAAAGGTTCAACAAATAAATAAAATTAATAAAAAGGGTGAGCGTCTTATTTATTAAAACCTAACCACATATTATGTGTTCGTAACCAAATTAAAAACTATTTCAACAGTTAAAACAATCTTCCAACAGTTTATTATAGTTGATTATACTTGTTTGACATTAGTTAAGTTAGGCCTACCAATATTAATTTACCCCGACGCGACGGTTTTGTAAAAAAATTCCAAGAAAACCCAATTACAAAACTTCTATAGTTTCATTTGGATAAAAAACCAATGTGGGGGAGGGTCGCGAGTAAAAATTGTTTAGGGTCTGAAAAGTGCAAAATGCAGCACTGGATGAAATAGATTTAAACAGTAATACAAATCTATTATGCGAGGGCCGGAGAGCAGAGCCAGGCTTATTGAAAACAAATCGTTATTGACGCATGCGCTAATTACTAAAGTTTTAAAAGAATGTTAATTAGGACAAGTTTGTCTGTGAGTGCTACCCTCACGATCTATGTGTGTGTGTGTGTGTTTCGGTCAATAATTAAGCTATTTAAGTGTGTGTATTTTTAAAACCGGTTTTGTAACCGGTCGTGTCGGATTATGTGGCAATCACTTGACTTTCTTTCCATTTTTAACGTTGACACACACGTATATATATATATATATATATATAATATATATGTATTGATCTTAGTTCTTAAGGCCACTAAGGGGATTAACAAGGTCGCCGTTAAGTGGTAGCCCCAACCACCCTGACCACTTGACCGAAATTTATCGAGCGATACTTTTTTTTTTTTGACAATATAAAGCGTTAAATTTGAATGTAGATATTAAAACCGGAGTTCGGTTTGTCTAATAGAATTACGACTCAGAACGGACTTGAAACAGGACTGTTATGGACTAGTATTGTGGAGGTCACGTAATAACTCCAGTCGTAACTCCGAGTTGTAACTCCAGTCGTAACTCCAGTCATAACTCCGAGTCGTAACTCCGAGTTGTAGAGACCGACGTCACCAGCAGTTATTCGGAACTAACAAACTACCACTTGGATCGACAACGTTTCTTACAAAATCTATAGACAAGTCAGTACCAAAATTACCGGTTCGAATTTGCTATTGTAGCTTCAATAAAAATCTCATAATCTTTAGTAATTAATAACATTTATAAATAATTGTTTTTAATTTATATATAAATTTATAATAAATTGTTACATAATATTTTATTTATTAAAACTAAGTACCTACAATAAAAAATTTACGGTTTTCGTTGAAATGTACAAATTCGGTACAAAAATATTTGGCTCCGATTAAGCTTCCAACAAAAAACTAAAATAAATCAAATGTTTTAAGTGGCTTGATACTCATTTCATTCATTTAAATTCTATAATATTATGTTGTTCACTTGTGCAAATTAATTAACGTTATATAATCGTGTGAATTTACTTAATAGGGGAAACGACCACTTCCGACCGGAGTTGTTCCACTAACATATCCAAATATTTTTAACAATATTACTTCAAATTTTAGTACTTGATATGCAATTTCCTCGATAATTAAAGCAGTCTTTCATGCAAAACCTTTTTGTTATCAAGCTTATTAAGCATTAAAATTTTGAAGCGCTCTCTACTGAATGCCGGAAGTAATATATTCGTTCTAAACAGGCTTCACCCAGTTTCAACTCAACCACCCAACCCGTTCTGGCTTATTCATGTTTTGGAAAAACATACTGACAGACAGATAGAAAACTAAGAACCGAGAAAGAACAAATACATCCTAATGTCTGGACTAGTAATGAGAAAGCACGTTTACGTACACTTTACGGTATTAATGAAATGTTAAGTTATACAGGAAAGAATTTGAAGGGGCGAGTGAGGCATTGAATGACTCGACACTATACAGATCCACCGGGGCAGCATCCTCACCCAGAGCTCATATTATAAAGCATTAAACGGCTAATGTTGGCCCTTCTAGCTCAGCAGTACAGATTGTATTTATAAAAATCTAAACAATAATTTGATTTTTGAACATGTGTGTACTGTAATTATAAAACTGATGCTTCAGTATAGTCACTGGACCGCATAATGATTCAAGGGGGAACTGATTTGCCCCCGTGGCGTCGTCTACAGAGGACCGGGTTCAACCTCCCGAGAACTCAGTAACAAAATGTTTTCTTCCTTTACCTTTAAATAACAATCCTCTGCTTAATTCTTGCAAATCAAATTTCAAAATTTCTTACCAGTTCGACATTTCGATTAAATTTTAATATCTCTAGATTTAATGCTGTATTTTTTATTTCGATAATATTATATTATGATAGTTATTAATTTTTGTAACTGTGTTTCCTTTATTTTTTAAGTAAATTTCCGTTGCCTTATTTCTTTGGTCTATTAATTACTTTACTCCCGACTCACGGTGCAATGATGTCGGTATGAACTGTTTTTATTCGATATGTGTATTTGTCTGTTTAATGGATATTTGTAAGTAGAATACCTAGAGAAATAATTATAGCTCCCCACAAACCACGAAAACCTGAAATATTGTTTTATTTCAATGAATTAAACAAAAATAATAAAATGTTTATTTTTCTCTACTTTAAATATATTTATGACGCTTGTTAATAAGTATAATAATATAAATATGTAGCGCCCACTTTTTAATGTAACATTTATTACATGTTTACGGGTAATCGTCTAAATACCGTACAGATTTAATAAATGATATATTTATGACGGTTCATTTGATAATAGTTAGTTAGTTACCTGTATTTTAGAGAGGGTAGTAAGGTACTTAGTGGTAGGTCTGGGAGGGACTGCGAGTAGTGCGGAGGTTGCAGCGGGTACCTCCACTCCGGCTCAACCTTAACCTAGTACCACCTCCCTCTCTAGTCGGCTTACCCAAACACACCAAGGTTCCTCAGGTACCCCGAGGTACCCCGTTCTTCCCAGCAACCCGGTTATTTCGGCCAAGCCACTCATCACCGACTCCGTACTTTATACTTTCTCCTAACATGAAAGCATTGCGATGTTGCAAAAGAAAACGATTTTGTGATGTCGATGTGTCAGTCGTTTTTAGGGCATCTGAATACAAACATTTTTTTTAATGCCTGTCGTCGAAAGTGAAAGCCGCAACTACTTAGCCCGTTAATAAATTTTCAAATAAATTGTGGCGTCAGTTTGCCAGGCTCTTCAACGGTTAAAAAGTTGCGAGCGTTTCTTTTCTTCTTCTTCTATAAACTCTAATAAGAACAATAATATAATATTTATCATTTAACCATTCAACTCTACTATTTACAAAATAATTAGGTTGGCGAACGTGGATTATAATCCTGTTTTTACATTATTTCCCCGTTTTCACATTATTTCCCCGTTTTTAAGAACGGGGATGAAAAGACCAACATTATTACCTATAAACTAGCCCTGAAAAGTTACTTTTCGTCCTTATTGGAGATAAATACACTTATTTCATTTTGTTTGGATACTTGGTCATCTAGAGTAGGGTCATTCAAAGAATCATCTGAATGAAGAAGATGCTCGAATGTAGGGACATGACATTGAGTACATTCTATAAATATGGTCTAGAGACATTGGTAATACCTCTGGCTCAACAACTGTAACCGATAATTTATTGATTCTTTAAGCATTAGATACCTTGTTTACTTGATTCTGTACCCGAAATAAGTATTAGACTGTATTTAAATGAAATATCTAATATATTACTTACACTATCTCTATCCTGAGCGGCTTTCAATTGTTGTTGTATCAGTATTTTTTCTTCCTTGACATGCTATAATTTTCTTTTCTTTTAATATACACTAGATTATTTTTTTATTCTAATTTATTATTGTTTATTTAAAAAGACTAACTATTCAACACGAATATTGCACAAACATTGTTGTATAAGTTATGTAAACATAGTAAACGAAAATTGATATAATGCTTATTATTACAAAATGGCACAAAAAAACTAAAATTTAATTTAACACAAAGAAAAAGGTGTGAAAATAGATAAGGTAAGCAAGCATTTAATGGTACAAATGAAGATAAGTGTGTTAGAATACATAGCTAAAAAGCAGTATTGACCACTTAGTGATATTAGTTAAGGTTGTTTGTCTCCAGTTATACTTAAACCTAAAGAGCCAAATATGATGTCTAGTTATTTCTTATTAATTGCATTAAAAGAAAAAGAGCTGAGAGATAATCAGTTATATTTAAAATGAATGAGTCTCGCGCTGCCCAGTTATACTTAAATAGAAGGAGCCACGTGATGTTTACTTATGCCTTAGTAATTGTATTTAAAGAAAAGGAGCTGAGAGATAATCAGTTATATTTAAAATAAATGAGTCTCGCGCTGCCCAGTTATACTTAAATAGAAGGAGCCACGTGATGTTTACTTATGCCTTAGTAATTGTATTTAAAGAAAAGGAGCTGAGAGATAATCAGTTATATTTAAAATAAATGAGTCTCGCGCTGCCCAGTTATACTTAAATAGAAGGAGCCACGTGATGTTTACTTATGCCTTAGTAATTGTATTTAAAGAAAAAGAGCTGAGAGATAATCAGTTATATTTAAAATAAATGAGTCTCGCGCTGCCCAGTTATACTTAAATAGAAGGAGCCACGTGATGTTTACTTATGCCTTAGTAATTGTATTTAAAGAAAAAGAGCTGAGAGATAATCAGTTATATTTAAAATAAATGAGTCTCGCGCTGCCCAGTTATACTTAAATAGAAGGAGCCACGTGATGTTTACTTATGCCTTAGTAATTGTATTTAAAGAAAAAGAGCTGAGAGATAATCAGTTATATTTAAAATAAATGAGTCTCGCGCTGCCCAGTTATACTTAAATAGAAGGAGCCACGTGATGTTTACTTATGCCTTAGTAATTGTATTTAAAGAATAGGAGCTGAGAGATAATCAGTTATATTTAAAATAAATGAGTCTCGCGCTGCCCAGTTATACTTAAATAGAAGGAGCCACGTGATGTTTACTTATGCCTTAGTAATTGTATTTAAAGAATAGGAGCTGAGAGATAATCAGTTATATTTAAAATAAATGAGTCTCGCGCTGCCCAGTTATACTTAAATAGAAGGAGCCACGTGATGTTTACTTATGCCTTAGTAATTGTATTTAAAGAAAAAGAGCTGAGAGATAATCAGTTATATTTAAAATAAATGAGTCTCGCGCTGCCCAGTTATACTTAAATAGAAGGAGCCACGTGATGTTTACTTATGCCTTAGTAATTGTATTTAAAGAAAAAGAGCTGAGAGATAATCAGTTATATTTAAAATAAATGAGTCTCGCGCTGCCCAGTTATACTTAAATAGAAGGAGCCACGTGATGTTTACTTATGCCTTAGTAATTGTATTTAAAGAAAAAGAGCTGAGAGATAATCAGTTATATTGAATAATAAAGTTTGGTTTTCGCAAGATTAAAGATAAATAAATAGATTAGTTTCATCATAAACACACCTCGGACTCTAGAAATGTAAACAATGCCCCCTCCCTTCTCCATCTACATCCTCGACTTGCTCGACAGTGTATTGTCAGCCTCGGAACGCTATGCATGCACATCGCGTAATCTTTTCCTTCACTACCGACATTTATTTTATTTTTATGTTAACTATTTATTGTCATATTATTGTTACTAGAATTTGGATTAAATAGTTTGTTAAATTCTATATTAAGTTAATGTTTTACTTTATTTAAATGAATATTTTAGTTCATTTAAATGATTTTTTTAGTTTATTCAAATGAATTTTTACTTTTTTTTAAATTGTTTTTATTATCATATTATTATTACTAGAATGAACTGATTTATAGTTTGTTAAATTCTACAAGTTAATATTTCAGTTTATTTAAGTGAATGTTTTACTTTATTTAAATAAATGTTTTAGTATATTTAAATGATGTTTTACTTTATTTAAATGTAGTTTTACTATATTTAAATGAATGTTTTAGTTTATTTAGGGTAATATAATATAGTTAAGTTGTGTGTTCTAGATTATAATGAAGCCTCTTAATATGTCAAATTATTTCGACATTGTTTTCTTTTTATATGATGTAGCTTAATTATACATATAATTATTATTTCACCTCGACCTTTTCTACTTATGTTTAATTAATTTAGAGTACTAATAAATAATAAATAAATTAACAGAGGTTCCATCTTTATTATTGTTATTATTATTATTCTGTTGTACGGACCTCGCCTAATATTCCCTGCTATATATTTTTTCCTTTCTTCCTTTGCGACATACCGGCGCGATCTAACGAGCAAATGTATCAAGCTCCCGTGTGACCCACCGGTGTCTTATCTCCCACGGATGCCGGACACCTGCGAGAGGAGAACGAGATGTCAGTCCCGGCTAGACTCCACTGAGACGAGCGTCAATATCTCATCAAACGTGAGTGCCAGTTGGCTTCCTTTACTTTATTATTGCTATTTTTCCCTTCTAACTTATTCCCCCTCAAAGATACAGTCCAAAACTCCCAGAGGAACGTACATTGTGGTCTTCTGGCCTAACGGAACCTCACTTTGGTTTAAGTTAAATTTTTAATTTTTTTTTACGTGATATATGGTCAGTTTGGGTGACCTTGGCCTTGTACGAGTAGCCCCTACTGCCATATATATCACTAGCGGGAGTAAACCGTATACTAGGACCGTGTTCTGTTATACGCTGTTTACAAACATCTGGCTTTATATATCACTAGCGGGAGTAAACCGTATACTAGGACCGTGTTCTGTTATACGCTGTTTACAAACATCTGGCTTTATATATCACTAGCGGGAGTAAACCGTATACTAGGACCGTGTTCTGTTATACGCTGTTTACAAACATCTGGCTTTATATATCACTAGCGGGAGTAAACCGTATACTAGGACCGTGTTCTGTTATACGCTGTTTACAAACATCTGGCTTTATATATCACTAGCGGGAATAAACCGTATACTAGGACCGTGTTTTGTTATACGCTGTTTACAAACATCTGGCTTTATATATCCATATCTTTATTAAGAGTATTGTTCAATATCTTATTTACATATTTAATATTTTTGCAAAGAATATTTATTTGCATATTCCTATAAATATATTTTCTCATATTTTCGAGTGCCTATTTCTATCTATATTCAGGGGCGGATGGGGGCACCGGGAAGGCGATAAATCTCCCGAAGCGCCGCCAAGTCAATTATAAAAAAGAAAAATCGGTCCTCATATCAATGTGCTATTTATTGTCGATGCAGTCAAATGCAGCTTTGAAATCTACGAAGAAGGCGTAGACTTTTTTATTTTCAGACCACTTTAACTGGATTATGTTTGTGAGTGTGAAAATGTGATCAAGGGTGGAGTATCCCCGACGAAATCCTGCTTGGAATTCGTGTAAAACATTATTTTCTCCGACCCATTTGTTCAGACGATTATTCAGAATACCGACAAAGATCTTTGCGATTGAATCTATAAAGGAGAGTCCACGATAATTCTGTATATATTCAGGATTGCCTTTTTTTAATAATGGGAAGATAATTGATTTAGTAAAGCTTGTAGGAGTATTGCCATTAAAAAATATTCTATTGTAAAGCTCGAGTAATTTATGTTTTTAAAGTGGTGGGGCGTTTATATAGAATTCATAGGGTACACGGTCAAGCCCTGGTGCTTTATTTAATTTACAATTATCTATGACACTGTTTAACTCTTCCATTTTTAATTATACTATCAAGCATTGAGTTTTCAATATAGTGTTCTGCAAATTGAATTGGTACGCACTCTATAGCCGGGTTTAATAAGGATCTAAAATATTCTTTTATCTCATCCAACGAACTATTAGGACGAATAAGTGTTTTTCTTTTCCTAAAAGTGTTCACAATAGCCCAAAATTTATTTGAATCCCTAATATTTTTTAAGTCAGTTATCATGCCTTCGTAATATAATTTAAATTTTTGTTTGCATGTATGCTTGTAACGCTTGATTGCCTGTCTGTATAGGTTTCTGACTAGATTCGAATTACAGTGCCTCAAAACTTGCAAAAGTTTAAATGTTCTCCGTCTCAATCTGCTACAGTCCACATCAAACCAGGCTTCTTTGCTCATATTTCGGATTTTCTTAGCACTTAAGCTACCTCTCTCAGACGACTCCTTGATCACTTTGATTACATAGTTTACAGCTTTTTGATTCTCTGTAGGTAAGTCCGGTGCTGTGCGAATTTTATCTTCTTGTATTTGTGCATATTTCTTTGTGTCCTCGGATGTGAAAACAAGTTTCGGCATTAACATGTTAGCGTTGCTATTCCTATTGTCCCTCTGTAGACCTAAATCGAGAGTCAGTTTTATGGGCAAGTGGTCTGAATAAATATTATTTAAAACCTCAAAATCACTTACACATGGAAGAAGGTTATATGGAACGCAACATAAATCTATGACAGAGCTACCCGTAGCACCCAGGTAGGTCATTTCGCCATTTTTATCGCCATTAGTTCTTCCGTTTAAAATGCAAAGGTCAAAATCAGTACAAAATTCAACTATTTTTTTCCCTTCATTATTTATAATTTCATCCTTTGTTTTTCGAAACTCATAGACATTTTGGGCAATTATGCTTTCGGGAAGTACTTGAAGACTCCCCACTCGAGAGTTACAATCTCCAATTAAAATACAGTTTTTAGTTTCTTCCGTACAGTAAAAATCACAAATGTTCTTGAAGTCTTGGGTCCAGTTGTTACAATTTAAATATATTGGTAATATCAATAATTTCTTTTTATCCTTATACAATATTCTTAGTGCAACATTGACTCCTATCTGTTCAAACCCTATTAACTGAGATAGACTTGATTTATAGCCAATTAAGCATCCTCCTTTAGCTCGGCCTGGCCTCTTAAGCTCTTTTTCTGCGAATATCCAATGAAGTTTAAAATTTATAAAAAAAATAATTATACCTGGATGTATCCCCAACAGTCACAAACGTCTCACTTAGCTGAAATATATCAAACTTGTTTAGAAAATCTATAAAGTCCTTGCAATTAAGTTTACTTTTTAAACCGTGAATATTATAAGCTAGCATTTTAACTTGGGAACTACAGGAATTTTTGCGGGAAGTCAGCGGCAGTGGAGGATTAATATTATTTATGAGGTTTGAATGTTGGGAATTGTGGCGGGCTGCTTCAAGGTTACACCATCAAGATGGATGAGTTTTTTTGGCTAGCGATGACTTGGTGGGGTAGGATGGAACTTCTGGTGACATTAGCTGGTACAAGGCCTCTCTACCATTTTTACCCTTAGTTACAAGTCCATGATTTTCACACCACTGAAATTTGACTTTTCGACCGCCTTGCTCCGTTATAATCAGATTATCCTTCCTCAATGAGGTTTTGAGATTGGGACACTTGTTAATAACGTCTCTTCTGATTTCCAGTAGTTTGGATCTCTTGGCTCTAGTTTGAGGAGCGAAGTCTTGGTGTATTACTAAACCTGTATCTTTGATTTTCCTTACACGCGACAGGACCGAAGTTACATCTGCATTTGAGCCGAATTCTACCAGTAAAGATTTATTGCCACCATCACTAATTCCTCCTATCGGGAACGCTTGTGAAATTACCAGTTGCTTTTTAATTTGAAGCACATCTCTGACAGTAGTCTGACTGAGCTTTCTGGCACACCTTTAAATATTAAATTATTTCGACGCGATCTGTTGTCTAGTTCAACGACCATGTTTTTTAATTGGGTATTTTCCTTTTTAAGCACTTCTATTTCCTCTTTTAAAACTGAATTTTCAAGCAGCGTCCTTTCAATCTTTTCATTTAGTAATTGCAAATCATCTTTAGTCGCTACCGTGGACAATCGATCATTTAAGGATGATATCATGCCTTTAATTTCATTCGCCCATGACGGTGTCGTACTAGTTAAATGTGCACCCTCCATGTTCTCGCCTTCCGCACAATTTAATTTACTAGCTACGTTTTCGGGAGAGTTTTGGCTGCGCCTTCTTTTATGCTCTTTACTTTCCTTAGGACTGAAATATTTGCTAATCCTATCCTGACTCATTGAAAATCAGTAAAATAGTATTGTCAAATTAATAGATTAACGCTTTACTGGACAAATAATAGTGAATAAGCAGATATGAATCTGTAAAGAAGTATTAACTACTAGCTGAATACCCGTGCTTCGCTACGGGGTGTATTATTTTCAATTTAATGGATTTATAAACTACTATCAAGAAAATTTAAATTATTTTACAAAGCGAGAATATCTAGATTCTATCCCTCCCCCTTATTTCTATACCCCCTCCCCTTTGATAAGATAATTTGCTAATATCCCAAATTAGTAAGTCATTCCGACTAAATTTTTAAAAAGGAAAAGTAGTGGTATTTTCCTTCTGTACCCCCCCCCCTCCCCGTGTCATTTTACATCCCTTGGTTGAAATTGGAATTATCTTTTATTAATATACATGCTTACATCCAAAATAAGAGCTCTTTCTCAAGTATTCCTAACTTCCTAACTTTTGAAGATCGGTCTGGGCTCAATTCCCCTTCTTTTCTTACTCTGTCCTTATGTTCCCCTTAGGGATAACATTTTAGAAAATCTCTATTGGCAGATATCAATATAATTTAGAAATTATTATACTATAGTAAACACATTATACTTTTTAACTCTGACAGCTTGGGAAAATCGAGAAAAAAAATGGGAGGAGAGTGAATGAGAGCTTGTGTCTCATGAGAGCTTGATATGAGAGCTTGAATCTCAAGCTCTCATACACTCTCCTCTCATTTTTTTCTCGATTTTCCCAAGCTGTCAGAGTTAAAAAGTATAATGTGTTTACTACACGTATACACTCGTAGATTTTATTTTAGAATTTTAAAGAAGTTGTCATGATTAAGTTAGTAAAGGTTTAGGCACGGTAAGGCGTGATTTATTAATTATTGCCTTAATATCTAAAAATAAATCTATATATTTTTTGACAGTGATTGAAAAGTAATTTCTTCCTACAGAAATTTCCACAAAACATAAAATATGGTCAGTAGTTTCCTCTGCAATTTTGGTTAAATACATTTTTTATGAAAAATAAAATAAGAATTTTGAAATCTATTTAGAAGCCCCGTTCTCAGCTCCATATAAAGCTACCAAATCGTTTTATATCCTTTATCACCCGCAGAATTAAGCTTAACATTGTACCCAAGAACCTCCAAAATCTATTCAGCCATTTGGACGTGATTGACGCACAGACAGACAGATATAAAATCTTCTAAACTTAAATTCGTTGTCAGGACTACTCATTCAGTGGAAATATCCCATATTCTCTCTCCACAGCTCGGGCCTCCATGTTCTCTAGTGGAGAGATAACCTTATGTAGAGCTAAAATGTAAAATCAATAAAATAGATAAATTAATGTACTAAAATATTATTTATGTATTAATATGTTTTATTCAATAAAGGTATTTTAAAAAAAAAATAATAATAAAAATAAATACAAAATTTTAGCCCAATCGGATAAATTTACAGACACAACAATTATTAGTTTTTTATACATAGATATAGATATATTTTTCTATTTTACCCTCCTAAATGTACATAACAATAAGTGTACAGCACTCTACAGCACTCTTAAAGAGCTTTCGTGAAGGGTTTTCATTACTTTGACATTTGTACCCCGTACCCCTGAGTACCAAAATCAAAATTTCAGTGACCTTCCTCTTTTCTTCTTGCTTTGAAGGTCAAGTGCAAATTTTCATTGAAATCGGAATAAAACGGTAGATTTGAATAAAGAACACACACACACGCGCCCGTCCTCGCGCGCGTGCACACACACTTACGTTGACATTTCCTTTTTACCCCTCTCCTAAATGAAAATAATGACAAAAACGTACATTACAATTACTTTTCTCTTAAAGAGCCTTTCAACGATATGCATCATAAAGGGTATTCATTACTTTGACATTTGTACCCCGTACCCCTGGGTACAAAAATTAAAATTTCGCAAAATCCTTTCTTAGTGGATGCCTATGATATGAACCGAGTATATCCTCAAAATTTCAAGTCTCTCAATTACTTTGACATTTGTACCCCGTACTCCTGTGTACCAACATTTTAACATTATAATCTCATGTAAGCAGTACACTCATAGACACTTCATTTATATAAGATAGAAGACACTCATAGACACTCTTCATTTATATAAGACTAGCTGAATACCCGTGCTTCGCTACGGGGTGTTTCATTTTCAATTTAATGGATTTATAAACTACCATCAAGAAACATTTAAATTATTTTACAAAGCGAGAATATCTAGATTTTATCCCTCCCCCTTATTTCTATACCCCCTCCCTTTTGATAAAATAATTTGCTAATATCCCAAATTAGTAATTCATTCCGACTAAATTTTTAAAAAGGAAAAGCAGTGGTATTTTCCTTCTGTACCCCCCCCCCCCCCTCCCCCTCCTCGTGTCATTTTACATCCCTTGGTTGAAATTGGAATTATCTTTTATTAATATACATGCTTACATCCAAAATAAGAGCTCTTATTTCTCAAGTATTAACTTCCTAACTTTTGAAGATCAGTCTGGGCTCAATTCCCCTTCTTTTCTTACTCTGTCCTTATGTTCCCCTTAGGGATAAAATTTTAGAATATCTCTATTGGCAGGTATCAATATAATTTAGAAATTATTATGCTACGTATACGCTCGTAGATTTTATTTTAGAATTTTAAAGAAGCGGTCATGATTAAGTTAGTAAAGGTTTAGGCACGGTAAGGCGTGATTTATTAATTATTGCATAATATCTAAAAATAAATCTAAATATTTTTTGACAGTGATTGAAAAGTAATTTCTTTAACAGTTCTTCCTACAGAAATTTCCACAAACCATAAAATATGGTCAGTAGTTTCTTCTGCAATTTTGGTTAAATAAATTTTTTATGAAAACGAAATAAGAATTTTGAAATCTATTTAGAAGCCCCGTTCTCAGTTCCATATGAAGCTACCAAATCGTTTTATATCCTTTATCACCCGCAGAATTAAGCTTAACATTGTACCAAAGAACCTCCAAAATCTATTCAGCCATTTGGACGTGATTTACGCACAGACAGACAGATATAACATTTTCTAAACTTAAATTCGTTGTCAGGACTACTCATTCAGTGGAAATACCCCATATTCTCTCTCTACAGCTCGGACCTCCATGTTCTATAGTGGAGAGATAACCTTATGTAGAGCTAAAATGTTAAATCAATAAAATAGATAAATTGATGTACTAAAATATTATTTATATATTAATATGTTTTATTCAATAAAGGTATTTGAAAAAAAAAAAAAAATAATAAAATAAATAAATAAATAAATGAATATATAGATGAATAAATACAAAATGTTAGCCCAATCGGATAAATGTACAGACACAACAGTTATTAGTTTTTTATACATAGATATAGATATATTTTTCCATTTTACCCCCCTAAATGTACATAACAATAATTTTACAGCACTCTTAAAGAGCTTTTCAACGGTATGCATCGTGAAGGGTTTTCATTACTTTGTCATTTGTACCCCGTACCCCTGTGTACCAAAATCAAAATTTCGAAAATTCATGAATTCAGTGACCTTTTTCCCTTTTCCCCTTGCTTTAAAGGTCAAGTGTGCAAATTTTCATTGAAATCGGAATAAAACGGTAGATTTGAATAAAGAACACACACACACGCGCCCGTTCGCGCGCGCGCGCATACACACTTACGTTGACATTTCCATTTTACCCCTCTCCTACATGAAAATAATGAAAAAAACGTACATTACAATTACTTTTCTCTTAAAGAGCCTTTCAACGATATGCATCATAAAGGGTACCTATGAATTACTTTGACATTTGTACCCCGTACTCCTGTGTACCGTGTACCAACATTTAAACTTTATAATCTCATGTAAGCAGTACACTCATAGACACTTTATTTATATAAGATAAAAGACACTTAATTTATATAAGATGTAGTTATACACATTTTTCCATTTTACCCCCTCCTAAATGAAAATATGACAAAACTGTACATAACAACAATTACTGTACTTTTAAAGAGCTTTTCAACGATATGCATCATTAAAAGTATTCATTACTTTGACATTTGTACCCCGTACCCCTGGGTACAAAAATAATTCCGCAAAATCCTTTCTTAGTGGATGCCTATGATATGAACCGAGTATATCCTCAAAATTTCAAGTCTCTCGGTTAAGCAGATTTTGCTGTGCGTTGATTCTATGTCAGTCAGTCAGTCAATCAGGACATTGCCACTTATATTATAGATGTAGTTATACACATTTTTCCATTTTACCCCCTCCTAAATGAAAATATGACAAAACTGTACATAACAACAATTACTGTACTTTTAAAGAGCTTTTCAACGATATGCATCATTAAAAGTATTCATTACTTTGACATTTGTACCCCGTACCCCTGGGTACAAAAATAAACATTTCGCAAAATCCTTTCTTAGTGGATGCCTATGATATGAACCGAGTATATCCTCAAAATTTCAAGTCTCTCGGTTAAGCAGATTTTGCTGTGCGTTGATTCTATGTCAGTCAGTCAGTCAATCAGGACATTGCCACTTATATTATAGATGTAGTTATACATATTTTTCCATTTTACGCCCTTCTAAATGAAAATATGACAAAACTGTACATAACAACAATTTCTGTAATCTTAAAGAGCTTTTCAACGATATGCATCATGAAGGGTATTCATTACTTTTACATTTGTACCCCGTACCCTTGGGTACAAAAATAGAAATTTCGCAAAATCCTTTCTTAGTGGATGTCTATGATATGAACCGAGTATATCCTCAAAATTTCAAGTCTCTCGGTTAAGCAGATTTTGCTGTCCGTTGATTCTATGTCAGTCAGTCAGTCAGTCAATCAGGACATTGCCACTTATATTATAGATGTAGTTATACACATTTTTCCATTTTACCCCCTCCTAAATGAAAATATGACAAAACTGTACATAACAACAATTACTGTACTTTTAAAGAGCTTTTCAACGATATGCATCATTAAAAGTATTCATTACTTTGACATTTGTACCCCGTACCCCTGGGTACAAAAATAAAAAATTCGCAAAATCCTTTCTTAGTGGATGCCTATGATATAAACCGAGTACATCCTCAAAATTTCAAGTCTCTCGGTTAAGCAGATTTTGCTGTGCGTTGATTCTATGTCAGTCAGTCAGTCAATCAGGACATTGCCACTTATTGTATTGAAGGCGGATGACTTAATCTTGTTATTCTAAATAAATTGTTGGAGTCTGAGCTAAACTTTTCAATATCGTTTTATATTTTCTTATTACATTTAACACAACTTTCAATTTTTTCCTCTTTTCGACATCTGTTTCTTTTTTCACTTCAAAATTTTGACATGACAAGTTTTTCCAAAAAATAAATAAACTAATTTTATCGCTTTCGCGACACTCCGCCCGATGCAAACGTCGATGAGTAGCTGTAGGCACTCTTCATTTCAATTTATATAACTTCTTTTTTTATTCTTTCTTAAAATTTCAATTAACAGCAACATAAAATATACTTTCAAACAAACAAATTGATTTTAACAAAACATAACAAACAAGACCCTTTGGTCGTCTTGTTCGATCAATTAAAATAATTATTGCAAAAAAAAAACCAAAAAATCAGTTGCCATTTTTCATCTCACTGGGATTCTCCGTAATGTCCAGAGTATAGAGTTTGGTATCGGTCGCGTCACAGCAGACTTTTCGGTTTGCACTCCCGCTGATTTCACCCCTCCATCCTGACTGACGTTTAACTTTTCAATTCTACCAAATTTCCCTTGTTGTCGAGGTAGATGTTTCTTTTTATGCCCTCCATCTTCCCTTTTTCTGACTTTTCTTTTTATAAAAGACAGTCTTTTCTTTTTCCCTTTCTTTATGTTTATATTTGAAAACTTCTCTGATACCTGTTGAAGACGTAAGTTTGTTTTGAGTCGTCCAGATCTCGCACATAAAGAAGATGCGACGGGGTTAATACCTCGCCTTCCTCCGCCCCCATTCGAACAGATTCGACATCCACAACTACAATTGCGAACTGCCCCTTCTTTACCAACAATTACCCTAAAGCCCCTTTTAAGAAATTTAAATGAACATATTTTAAATAATTTTCCTGGCGGATGTTGCCGCCACGGCCATGAAATCAAGTACCTACTATCTTTATTATTGATGCTATTTTTCGACTGTTGCAACGAACAGTCGTCCTCTAACTCTTCTACAGAACTCTCTTTTATATCTAACGTTTCAAGGTTCATCACAATTTTTGAGTCCAATCCCTTTTCTTCTAAAATAGACGAGTTTTTGTCCTGTTGACTAATTCCTTCCTTTATTTCCTCCCTATTAAACATCATTAAACTAGTTAGTACTCCATCGTGTTTTGAGTTCATCTCCCGTCCAGATATGATCCACCCAAATTTTGAACTTATAATATATAATCCTGTTTGAATTTCGATTTTTTCTAAATTAATTACATCAAAATAATAATCATTCCCTATCAAAATCTGAATTTCGGAATTTTGTTTTACTAGTGCGGGATTATCAGCAAATTTTAAGTTTGGAAATTTTTGCTTTGCTGTATCCAAATGTTTATTAAACTGAATCTGATTTTTTACGATAAAGGGAACTACATTAGCATTAACTGTCATTAATGATCCATCTGACAATATTATTTGAAATTCCACAATGTAGGATTCAATTAATTTCGGTTTTGATGTGCCGAATACAGAAATATTCAGTGTTTCTTTCTGCTGCCTTACTAAACTTAATTGTTTGACCAACGACTCAACAATGTAAGAGCGGTGGCTGCCACTATCCATTATAACTCGATGGCACGCTGTGCACTCGTTTTCTTTATTTCTTACCTCAACTGACGCTGTTTGCAACGAAACCAATGGTACATCTACCATAAGTTGCACCTCGTTTCCTTTAGATTCCCCTAAAGTGGAAGAGCCTGGTTTAACGTCTATCTGTGGGCATAGACTACGATGGTGCGATTTACTTTTGCAGTAAAAGCAAACCCTGTTTATTTCACAGTTTCTGTAGTTGTGTGGCGACCACTTTAAACACTTAAAGCAGCACCCTTTTAGAAACTCTTTCCTAGATTCTACGGTAGGAAATTTTGTACACTCGTCTGACCAATGTTCAAGAGAACAGTACCTACACTTTAGGCTGTGATTTGCCAACAACATTCCAGTTGTACCTACAGATTTTTCGTCGCGCTTGTAGAAACTATCATCCTTACGAGTACTTTGTGCATTGTTACTATACCCTAATTCTTGTCTTGTTCCTTCCATTATTCTTTCCCTATTACCTATGATTAAGTCCAATTGCTTCCTGAGTTTCTTAGATTCTGATTTTGTGGAACCCCTATCCTTTTCTGATTCGCTGACCGTATCATACATTTTTAACTCCTCTAAACGTAACAGAATTTCAGGTGGGAATTTTGACCTGATTAAAGCAATTGTATTTGAATTTTCGATATTTTCTCCTAAAGCTTCTAACGAACGACAAAAAGTTTCAATTTTTTTTTTTTTTTTTTTTTTTTTTTTTTTTTTTTTTTTTTTTTTTTTATGAGCCTTATGCAGCCATACAGCCACGAGATAAGCGCTCAAGAAGTTTACTTAATTAGTAAACATTACTGGCCATGGGAAAGGAGGGATAGAATGGATTTAAGTTTAGATAAGGTAGAGACTTGGACATTACTGTTAGTACGGCACAGGGAATTCAGACCATGGACGGAACGGACTAAAGGACACATGTCAGATATCTGCCTGATATACGCAAACCTGCTAGCTCGACGTCCAACAGGTAGAACCACAACTTGAGAGGCAACTTCCTCACAGCGCAACTCACCATTAAGGGCCTTCGAGAGATACAATATTTCATAGGCTTTTCTCCTCTGGCGCAAAGGCGAGAGTTCAAGTCTCTCAGATAAATGCTCATATGAGTAGTAGACTCTCCTGAAGAAATATCGAAGATAGCAGATCCGCACAAAAAGCCGCTGGACTCTCTCGATTTGATCCGAGCGGATCAAAGCGAGATTATTCCAAACCGGCACAGCATATTCAAGGAGAGGCCTGACAAGAGAAACATAAAGACATTGGAAGCACTCTAGTGAAAGATGATAACTGATTTTACGGATAAGACCAAGACGCTGAGAAGCTTTAGTAACTATTGAGTTTATATACAGATCGAACTTAAGTCTTGAATCTAATATAATACCAAGATCACAAACAGAATCGGAGCGGGTGAGAATGGTGCCATCAAGAATATATTTGTATTGCAAAGGGTGTCGACGTCGTGAGAACGATATGAAAGATGTTTTATCGGTATTGATAATCATTTTATTTGATTTACACCACGTAGATATGACATCGATTTCATTCTGAAGAATTTGACAAGAGGAAAGAGAATCAACCTTTAAAAATATTTTTAAGTCGTCCGCAAACAATAGGAAGGGACATTTAATCACTTCGCATAAGTCGTTAATGAAAACAAGAAACAGCAACGGGCCTAGAATTGATCCTTGATGGACTCCTGAATAAGCGTAGTAAGATTTTGAAAGGTGGCTGCTTATTTTGACTTGACAATTTGATCTAAAGTAAAACGTAATTTTGAAATGTTATTGTTTGATTGACCTAAATTTCGAAATTTTGCATGAATGTCATCGACAATTAAATCTTTGTTTGAAAACCTAGTTTTTAGTAAATTGACAGCTTCGTCACAATTATTAGCTGTCAAAGCGAATCCAGCAATACATTGCGCCGCATTCCCCGTCAGTTGTTGTTTTAGATAATTGAATTTATCAATTTGACTTAAATTTTTTCTGCAATGTACAGCTGCCTCAAACCTTTCCCAAAACTCAAACCAATTTAACCTTACCCCCGAAAAAGTTGGAAGTACCAGTTTCGGGAGTTTGGCTGAAACCGACTCCAATATGTGTTGCGGACCTACGTCACCTTTATTTACTTGTGTCTCTTTATGCTTGTCTAGCCTCGTTTTTAGCTCAACCCCTACCTCGTCAGCATCTAACATAATTTCCGTCCACCCCTCAATATCTTGTTCATATTTGCCTAAATCCTGCTCCGTTTTTGACGCCTCTTCTATTTGCTTAACCATCTCATTAAATCTTTGTGAATACTTCTCTAACTTCCCGGTGAAATCTAGTCCTTTGTCCCTATTGGCCAATCCTTTCTCGTTTTCCTTAACCCATTCTCTAATACTCTCAATTACCTTAACTAATCTACTTTTGACTGGTCCTAGGGCCCTCCTAATCGAATTCGCAGTGGAAGCCATTCTGAACCGGGGGCGAAGTACAGGAAAGATATTACCGTTTTCTGAAGATGACGTCCGTTGTTCTCTTCTTTTTCAATCTTCGATCGTAACCACGCTCTATGTTACCATGTATTGAAGGCGGATGACTTAATCTTGTTATTCTAAATAAATTGTTGGAGTCTGAGCTAAACTTTTCAATATCGTTTTATATTTTCTTATTACATTTAACACAACTTTCAATTTTTTCCTCTTTTCGACATCTGTTTCTTTTTTCACTTCAAAATTTTGACATGACAAGTTTTTCCAAAAAATAAATAAACTAATTTTATCGCTTTCGCGACACTTATATTATAGATGTAGTTATACACATTTTTCCATTTTACCCCCTCCTAAATGAAAATATGACAAAACTGTACATAACAACAATTACTGTACTTTTAAAGAGCTTTTTAACGATATGCATCATTAAAAGTATTCATTACTTTGACATTTGTACCCCGTACCCCTGGGTGCAAAAATAAAAATTTCGCAAAATCCTTTCTTAGTGGATGCCTATGATATGAACCGAGTATATCCTCAAAATTTCAAGTCTCTCGGTTAAGCAGATTTTGCTGTGCGTTGATTCTATGTCAGTCAGTCAGTCAATCAGGACATTGCCACTTATATTATAGACTAGCTGAATACCCGTGCTTCGCTACGGGGTGTTTCATTTTCAATTTAATGGATTTATAAACTACCATCAAGAAACATTTAAATTATTTTACAAAGCGAGAATATCTCCTTTGATAAGATAATTTGCTAATATCCCAAATTAGTAATTCATTCCGACTAAATTTTTAAAAAGGAAAAGCAGTGGTATTTTCCTTCTGTACCCCTGTACCCCCCCCCCCCCCCCCCCCTCCCGGTGTCATTTTACATCCCTT
Organism: Gerris lacustris; assembly: GCA_951217055.1. NCBI lineage: Eukaryota > Metazoa > Arthropoda > Insecta > Hemiptera > Gerridae > Gerris > Gerris lacustris. The sequence goes on along the minus strand of OX578278.1, from coordinate 211,110 downwards.
GGTTGAAATTGGAATTATCTTTTATTAATATACATGCTTACATCCAAAATAAGAGCTCTTTTTCAAGTATTAACTTCCTAACTTTTGAAGATCGGTCTGGGCTCAATTCCCCTTCTTTTCTTACTCTGTCCTTATGTTCCCCTTAGGGATAAAATTTTATAAAATCTCTATTGGTAGATTACAATATAATTTAGAAATTATTATACTACGTATACACTCGTAGATTTTATTTTAGTATTTTAAAGAAGTGGTCATGATTAAGTTAGTAAAGGTTTAGGCACGGTAAGGCGTGATTTATTAATTATTGCCTTAATATCTAAAAATAAATCTAAATATTTTTTGACAGTGATTGAAAAGTAATTTCTTTAACAGTTCTTCCGACAGAAATTTCCACAAAACATAAAATATGTTCAGTAGTTTCTTCTGCAATTTTGGTTAAATACATTTTTTATGAAAAATGAAATAAGAATTGGTGGATTCTTATTTAATATTTACTATTTATATTATGCTATCTATTCATATTATCCTATTTTTTATTTATTATGGAACCCAGCAGATATTGGGATAGGTATTTGACTCCAACTGGAGGCTGCCCTGCTATCTAGCGGTAGGGTAGCCTAACCTGTACTTCGCAAAAGGCCCGCAGCGCTGGTGTCGTCTTCGATGCGGCTCCGTTTCGTTCGTCGTAGTGTTGATTGGTCTGGAGCTGGAATACGCCGCCTTTTTATTGTTTCCGCCATCCCGCCGCCACCGCTTGTTATAAAAGTTCTTTTAATTTAATTTATCATTTATTTTTATTTATCATTTCGCCACATTTAAGTCCGTTTGACAGTTTGCCGTTTCCGGAATCGGCCCCGCCACATCAATCAAGGAAACCCAGGTGAGCCCAACTATTTTATTCTTATATCTCCTAGGTTTCATGCTATATTAGTAATTATTAGTATCTATCTCTTATATGTTATTTCCTACACCTATTTCACCTATATACAGTCCACCTTCGCACCTACTCCCGCCGAACCACCTCCCGGTTGGGTATTCAGGGGTCATACTGCTTGCCCAAGACCCACCATTTTTTTTGGTTCCTTATACGCCGGATTCCTTATTATTTTGGTTCCTTATTATTTTCGTCTGTATTCCGCCCTTTTTATTTTATTCCTTTATTTTTTATTGTTTTTTGGGTTTATTTTTGGTCAAAACCGCACGCAGAAATTTTGTTGCGTATTTAATTACGTAAAGTTTAGGTGAATTGATTTTGAAGCTATTCATTTTTGTTAAACCGCCGTTAGCTTCAAAGTTCACTTTTATTCTTTGGTTTATCTCAGCTCTACATATCTCTAGAGGTATAGTTCATGTTTTGTAGGCAACCTTATCTTCTTATAGAATATCTTGACCTTTCGTTTGTCTATATTTTTTATCTACCTTTTGATTACCCCAAATACATACATATTTTTTTCATTATTATTTAATCTTTGTTTTGATTTTTTAAAATCCCGCTAGCTGTCACTTGTCATCTTTGTTTATTTACAGAAAGGGGGTGTGGCACATTCTTCCGTTAACTTTTATTTATTTACTTCTCCGTATTATTTATTTATTTTTTCTTTCGTTTAAAATTCTCACGATGGAGAAAAAGATGGTCAATACGCTTAAAAAACTTAATTCTAAAAAAGAAAGTTTGTTTCGTCGTATACAAACTCTATATGACATGATAGCTAACTTAGACGATGATAGGGTGCAACATCAATTTTTAATTGGTCTCCGATCTATAGATAGATCATCTTTCGAAAATATTGTGGACGAAATAAATGATGTAGAGCTGGAATTAGATTCAGAGTTTACACCAACTTATGAATCTCTTAACGCATACGATACCTTACATGGTGCCGTATTAATAGCTTTTGATAAATTAGAAGCACAAAAATCCCTAGCCAAGCAATCCGCTGAATCTAAATCAACTTCCGCTCAAAGTAACCCGCTTCAGGAATTCGCATTACATCCGTACAAATTCCACAATAATTTACCGCCGCTAGAAATTAAAAAATATTCTGGTAACGTTACTGATTGGCCGCGTTACAGAGATTTATTTTCCAGCCTCGTAATAGGCCACCCCAGATTGACCGGTGTCGAAAAAATGCATTACTTAATTACGACCTTATCTCATCAAGCCGCTGATCTCATAAAAGATTTTTCATTATCTGATTCCAATTTTGATCTTGCTTGGCAAACTTTAAAAGACCGCTACGAATCAGATCGTGTCTTGAGTATGAGTTTCTTCGACTCACTCACTAAACCTATTGTTGTTCCCTCTAAACCTACTCAAGAATCACTTCAAAATTTCATAACTCGCATTACGAGCAGTGTGTCTGGGTTACAAAAAATGAAACTTGTTTCCCTGTCAGATTTTTTATTTTTTAGTATAGCCATCCGCCAACTTGATCCTATAACAAGGAAAGAATTCGAAACTAAACACGGCACAGAAGCAATTCCTAGTTTTGATTCATTAATATCATTTGTTAAAAGTCAATGCCGTCTTTTAGAAATAACCGCCCTGAGTGGAACTTCCACTACCGCTTCAGGTAAAACAGATAGTGCTCCCCGCCAAATTAGTAGACCTACCTTTACAAATGTAAACCGCAAGGTAGTCCTTTCAACTCAGACCAATCAGCCGCATAAACAAATATTTTCTGATTCTAAAAATCGTTCCCATTATCGTATTCAGTGTGCTCGATGTAAGAGTCCACACCAACTTTATCACTGTCCGTCTTTTTTGGGACTTAGTGTTGCCGACCGCCGTATTTTTGTAAAACAAAATAATCTGTGTTTTAATTGTATGGGCACACATTCCGTTAAATCCTGTAAGTCCACGCGTTCATGTCATTGTTCAGGTCGTCACCATAGCTTGCTACACTATTCTCCTACTTCGCAAGTTGTATTGAGTGCTCCGGTACAGGAAATTCCGCAGCCCACTACCTCTAACGTTTCTGTACCTAAGACAACCGCTTCCGCTTCTGATTCTCCTCCCGCTTTAACTACTTATCCTTGTCAATCTTCTTCTAATTCTAATCGAACCTCTGTCATTTTGTTGGGTACCGCTTGTGCCCTAATTAAAGATAAAACTGGCCGTTTTATTAGTTTCCGTTTGTTATTGGACTGCGCTTCTACCTCGACTTTTATCACCACAAACCTCGTTAACAAATTAGGATTATCTGTCACAGAATATACACAACAATTTTCAGGACTGTCAAATAACCCTGTAGGTTCAAGTTCTGGCATTGTCAATTGTACTATTAGACCAAAATCTTCAAACCATCCTCTTATTCAGACCCGTGCTCTAGTAGTTGAAAATATTATGAACAATGTACCTCAAGTTAATTTACCCGCTTCTGTAAGAAATTATGTTCAAGGATTACAACTTGCCGATCCCAACTTCTACAAGTCAAGGCCCGTCGACATGCTTGTAGGTTGTGACGTCATACCTAAAATGTTGTCCTCTAATGCAGTTCCGCCGCATCATTCGGAGATAGGTGTCTTACCTACCGTGTTCGGTCACGTTCTTATCGGACCTATTTCTTTTGATTTAAATGATTTACAAAAATCTATCACGAGTTTAGTCACTTACCCGCATCAACCGGAAACACCCGCTATCGACGACGAGTTACACAAGTCTGTTGAAAAATTTTGGGAGATTGAAAATATTATTGTACCGCCCGCTACAGATCCTTGTGATGATTATTGTGAGAAACATTTTCTTGAAACACACCGCCGCACATCTGAAGGTCGCTATGTTGTTCAACTTCCGTTCAGCTGTGAGACTACTAGTTTAGTTTTTCCAGAGTCTAAGGACGTAGCTCTTCAACGTTTTTATTCTCTGGAAAATAAGTTTCGTAAAAATCAATCTCTACAAACTGACTGCGTAAAGTTCATGAATGAATATCAATCTATGGGTCATATGATTAAGGCCGATCGCCCCGGAAAATATTTTATACCCTATTTTTGCGTCTTTAACCCTAATTCATTGACTACCCCCACTCGAGTAGTATTCGACGGGTCCGCTAAACGCTCTCGTGTTGCGCTTAATGAAGTTTTATTGCCAGGTCCTAAACTACAAAACGATGTTCCGGATGTTTTGTTAAATTTTAGGTTACATAAATATGTATTTTGTTGTGATGTCTCGAAAATGTATAGGCAAATCCTGGTAGATGATGAACACTGCGCTTTTATGCACATCCTGTTTCGTGAAAACCCTGGCGAACCCTTAGAAGAGTACGAACTTCGCACTGTTACATACGGCCTATCTCCTTCATCTTTTCTGGCTCACCGCGTTCTTAGACAGCTCACCCTCGACGAAGGAGACAAATACCCGCTTGCTTGCTCCGTGATTTTAGATTCCTCTGTAGTTGATGATTATCTTGTAGGTTGTGATACTTTTGAAGAGTTGTTAGAAGTCAAACGCCAACTTTGCTGTCTACTCTCCGCCGGTGGTTTCCCTCTTAATAAGTGGCTCAGTAACTCTCCCGAATTTTTAACTGAGTTGAAATGTTCAGACTCAAGCGGTTCATTGGTTATCAGAAATATCGATGATAATTCCATAAAAGTTTTGGGTATAGGCTGGGACCCCAATTCGGATGAGTTTTTCTTTCATTTGGACCCCCCTCCTGTTCAATCAGTCTACACCAAACGCCAAGTTTTAAGTGCTATAGCTAGAGTGTACGATCCTACTGGCATGACAGCGCCTATGATCTTTTTATTTAAATGCCTTTTAAAAGAAATCTGGCTCAGTGGTACAGGGTGGGACGATGCAATACCCCCCACTCTCGCTACTCAGTGGACCCAGTGTTTAACTGAATTGGCTAACTTACGCAAGTTAAGGATTCCGCGTTGTGTTTTTCCCTCTTCTCCTATATCTTGTCACGTTCTCGGATTCGCCGATGGGTCACTTAGGGGCTCCAGTGGAGCCGTGTATCTCAGAGTTCAATTTTCTCAACAAGATGTTCGTATGTTTCTTCTTAAAGCCAAGACAAGAGTCGCTCCGACGAAAATTCAAACAATTCCTCGCCTAGAGTTAGTTGGGGCTGTACTATTGGCTAATTTAATTTTATCGCTCAAACCATTTTTTGAAAAACTCCCGATTAGTAACTACCGCACAATGTTATTTTCTGATTCGACTATTGTTCTCTCCTGGATAAACAAACCGCCGCATATTTTAAAATTATTTGTATCAAACAGAATCGCCGCCATTTTAGAACACTCCTCTCCCTCACAATGGTTTCACGTTCCTACCGAACATAATATTAGTGATGCAGCTTCACGAGGTCTAACGCCCGCCGCTCTCTTATCCTTTACTCCTTGGTTTCAGGGACCTTCCTGGGCTCTTGAACCACCGGAAAATTGGCCCATAAAATCTCTGTCCCCTTTATCAAATAATGATTTACCTGAAATTAAAATCGAACAAACACAGGTTTTAGCTACCGCTTTAAATGATAATATTGGTGTACCTACCTGGTTAACGAAATTCTCTAAGTTTTCTAAACTCCAGCGAGTCATCGGATATGTGTTAAGATTTTTCCACAATACCCGTTTCCCGCTAAATCGCCGTTCCGGTCCCCTTTCTGTACCTGAACTTCAACTTGCTACCACCGCTTGTATTAGATGTGATCAATCGTTTTATTTTATTAGTGAGCTCCGCTGTCTTCAAGATAAAATCCCTTGCAAAACCAAAGTTCAAAGTTTATCCCCGTTTATTGACAACAACGGCCTCATTAGAGTCGGAGGTCGCCTTGTAAACAGTGATTTACCGTATAATGTTAAACACCCGATATTATTATGCAACACCAGTGCGCTGACCCGCCTTATTATTTCATACTATCACGAAATTTTCTTGCACGCAGGTCCTCGTACTCTTGAATCTCTATTTTTAAGGAAATTTTGGACTCTTAATAGTCGACGCTTAATCCGTCAAGTTATCTATAAATGTGTGCGTTGCGCTCGATTTCGCGGAGAAACCTTCTCCCCTCCAATGGGTAACCTTCCCTCTACTAGAGTCACCCCAGGTAGACCTTTCCTTGCCTGTGGAGTAGACCTAGCTGGCCCGTATATTTTAAAGGAAAGCCTGCGTCGTAACGCCCGCACTTACAAAGGATATTTCGCTCTTTTTATTTGCTTCGCCGTGAAGGCAGTTCATATCGAGGTACTCACTAGCTTGTCTTCTGAGTGTTTCATCGCCGCCCTCCATCGTTTTGTTTCCCGCCGCGGCTTACCCAGCCATATTTATTGTGATCAAGCCACAAACTTTCGGGGCGCCGCTCGCCAACTTTCTGAAATTTTATCTTTTTTAAACGATTCTGCCACAAGTCAAATCCTTATAGATTATTTCACTTCCCAGGGCATTTCTTTCCATTTTGCCTGTCCGCGGGCCCCCCACATGTCAGGTCTCGCTGAAAGTAACATTAAAAATGTTAAGTATCACCTGACCCGTGTAGTAGGAAATCAGGTTCTTACTCTGGAAGAATTTTTTACTATTACCGCTCGAGTAGAGGCTATTTTAAACTCTCGCCCTCTATGTGTTGACTCCCACTCTCCTGACGACCTTAAAGCTCTCACTCCCTCTCATTTTTTGACTGGCGGTCCTTTAGTCTCCGTTGCCGACGACGATTTTGAGGACACTCCTATTGCTCGTCTATCTCGCTGGGAACTGGTTTCGCAAATTAACCGCTCTCTTTGGCACCGCTGGGAGCAAGAATATCTCCATACGCTACAGAACCGAGGCAAATGGTTCCAACCGGCCGAAAATATCTCTGTAGATCAGATAGTTTGGCTAAAAGAAGATGGATCTCCCCCCCTGTCTTATCCTCTAGGGCGAATCATACAGGTTCATCCTGGTAAGGATGGAGTTATTCGAACGGCCACGATACGCACCAAATCCGGTGTGTACCGCCGCCCGGTCCGCAAAATCGCCCCTCTACCCATCTCTTAACTTTGTTTTCTTTTGCATAGAAGTTTTTTTTTCGCCTTTTATGTTTATTTTATTATTTTTTTTTTTTTGAAGTTTCCTCCTTTATTTCCTGTAGAGGCTGTTTTTTCTTTCGCTTTGCTAATCCTTTTATTTTGGATTTTTTGTTATATTTTTCCTTTTTTGCTCGCCGCTAGTTTTCCTTTTTTTTTTCGCCTTTGGTTCAAGGTTTTCATTTTATTTCTTCTTACTTAGGAAGTTTTTTTTTTTTTTTTTTTTTTTTTTTTTTTTTTGAATTCTGTTGAAGTCCTGCGGCACTTCAAGGAGGCGGCTATGGTGGATTCTTATTTAATATTTACTATTTATATTATGCTATCTATTCATATTATCCTATTTTTTATTTATTATGGAACCCAGCAGATATTGGGATAGGTATTTGACTCCAACTGGAGGCTGCCCTGCTATCTAGCGGTAGGGTAGCCTAACCTGTACTTCGCAAAAGGCCCGCAGCGCTGGTGTCGTCTTCGATGCGGCTCCGTTTCGTTCGTCGTAGTGTTGATTGGTCTGGAGCTGGAATACGCCGCCTTTTTATTGTTTCCGCCATCCCGCCGCCACCGCTTGTTATAAAAGTTCTTTTAATTTAATTTATCATTTATTTTTATTTATCATTTCGCCACATTTAAGTCCGTTTGACAGTTTGCCGTTTCCGGAATCGGCCCCGCCACATCAATCAAGGAAACCCAGGTGAGCCCAACTATTTTATTCTTATATCTCCTAGGTTTCATGCTATATTAGTAATTATTAGTATCTATCTCTTATATGTTATTTCCTACACCTATTTCACCTATATACAGTCCACCTTCGCACCTACTCCCGCCGAACCACCTCCCGGTTGGGTATTCAGGGGTCATACTGCTTGCCCAAGACCCACCAAGAATTTTGAAATCTATTTAGAAGCCCTGTTCTCAGCTCCATATAAAGCTACCAAATCGTTTTATATCCTTTTTCACCCGCAGAATTAAGCTTAACATTGTACCCAAGAACCTCCAAAATCTATTCAGCCATTTGGACGTGATTGACGCACAGACAGACAGATATAAAATTTTCTAAACTTAAATTCGTTGTCAGGACTACTCATTCGGTGGAAATTACCCGTATTCTCTCTCCACAGCTCGGGCCTCCATGTTCCCTAGTGGAGAGATAACCTTGTGTAGAGCTAAAATGTAAAATCAATAAAATAGATAATTGATGTACTAAAATATTATTTATGTATTAATATGTTTTATTCAATAAAGGTATTAAAAAAAATAAAATAATAATAATAATAATAAAAATTAAAAAAAATAAATGAATAAATACAAAATTTTAGCCCAATCGCATAAATGTACAGACACAACAATTATTATTTTTTTATACATAGATATAGATATATTTTTCATTTTACCCCCCTTAATGTACATAACAATAATGGTACAGCACTCTTAAAGAGCTTTTCAACGGAATGCATCGTGAAGGGTTTTCATTACTTTAACATTTGTACCCCGTACCCCTGTGTATCAAAATCAAAATTTCGAAAATGCATGAAGTCAGTGACCTTCCCCTTTTCCCCTTGCTTTGAAGGTCAAGTGTGCAAATTTTCATTGAAATCGGAATAAAACGGTAGATTTAAATAAAGAACACACACACGCGCCCGTTCGCGCTCGCGCGCACACACACTTAGGTTGACATTTCCTTTTTACCCCTCTCCTAAATGAAAATAATGACAAAAACGTACATTACAATTACTTTTATCTTAAAGAGCCTTTCAACGATATGCACCATAAAGGGTACCTATCAATTACTTTGACATTTGTACCCCGTACTCCTGTGTACCGACATTTTAACTTTATAATCTCATAGACACTTCATTTACGTAAGATAAAAGACACTCATAGACACTCTTCATTTATATAAGATGTAGTTACACATATTTTTCCATTTTACCCCCTCCTAAATGAAAATATGACAAAACTGTACATAACAACAATTACTGTACTTTTAAAGAGCTTTTCAACGATATGCATCATTAAAAGTATTCATTACTTTGACATTTGTACCCCGTACCCCTGGGTACAAAAATAAAAAATTCGCAAAATCCTTTCTTAGTGGATGCCTATGATATAAACCGAGTACATCCTCAAAATTTCAAGTCTCTCGGTTAAGCAGATTTTGCTGTGCGTTGATTCTATGTCAGTCAGTCAGTCAATCAGGACATTGCCACTTATATTATAGATGTAGTTATACATATTTTTCCATTTTACCCCCTCCTAAATGAAAATATGACAAAACTGTACATAACAACAATTACTCTACTTTTAAAGAGCTTTTCAACGATATGCATCATTAAAAGTATTCATTACTTTGACATTTGTACCCCGTACCCTTGGGTACAAAAATAAAAATTTCGCAAAATCCTTTCTTAGTGGATGTCTATGATATGAACCGAGTATATCCTCAAAATTTCAAGTCTCTCGGATAAGCAGATTTTGCTGTGCGTTGATTCTATGTCAGTCAGTCAGTCAATCAGGACATTGCCACTTATATTATAGATATATAAAATTATGTTGAGAAGATGAAGTCTCTATATAGGAGTAAGGGAAGATTGTTGTCGGTAAAAATGTAAACAATACCAATAGGTGACAGTTAACAGATGTTTTAATTACAACTAAGAAGCTCTATGTGACACTAAGAAGCTGCGCATGCGTCGACCCCCTCCTCGACACTCACACCTTCTAACACTACACCTTCCAACTAATGGTTCCGCACTAAACTCTTCCAAACTCAATATAAATCCAAAACTTGAAACGTCTATAACTTGTTAATTACTTCACCAATTTCGATAAAACTTCGTCAAATGAAAGACTTTCATTTATAGAATGCCTATACCTAAAATGAATAGTGTAACTTGATTATTTACCAGTGAACTATTGATAAAATAATAATTTGCATTCCTTATAGGGGGAAAAAATCAAAATATACCCCAAAAATCCCCCCCCCCAACCACTATAGATCGGCTGGTGCTAAAATTTCGAAATAATTCATACTAATAGCTTATAGTGGGGCGATGATATTTCCGGGAGTTCATTCCCAGGTTTTAAAAATTACCAATTGTGTGCGCGAAAATTTGGAGTGTGCCCAAAATTTTATTTTTTAAAAATTTTGAGTTGGGTATCAAATGAAAGCTGCTGAAGAGTAGGATACAAATATATATTTATTTTTTTAAATTTTTAATTCTTTATTGGTTTTATAAGTCAAAATATACCCCCAAAAAAATCCCCCCCCCCAAATTTTATAAATGGCTGGTCTTAAAATTTTGAAATGACTCATGGTTACACCGTATGGTTAGGCGATGAAAATTTCCTAAAAAATGTAATTTATCTTGTCGTTATTACCTATAAAAACCATTGTGACCTCCCGGGGGATCGAACCCGGGACCCTTAGGATCGAAGAAAAAAAAACATAATTACATAACGGGTATGCTTAATCATCTACAAAACCCTAACAAGTACTTCCCTGTGATATTTTTAAAATATCAGGGAACACACCTTGTGCTAGACATAGGTTACTTAGATAAGTTAACGGTTTTATTATGTTATCTTCTGATATTTTAAGAAATTGTGCTTTAATGCCATCTACACCTGGGGATGTATCTGTTTTTAGACTACGTATGTATTTGTGAATCTCTTGTTCGGTTACTACATCAAATGTATTTAGTGTTTCATGTATGTTTATTTGTCTGTTGCCTATGTCAATTCTTTCTTTGTCCATATCGTTGTGTATATCCCCAGCCAGTTTTTCCCCAATGTTACAAAAATATCTGTTTAGATTGTGCGCTATGTCTCTATTTGCTGTAAACTCTACTTGGTCAACTTTGATTTTATTGATGGTTTCCTTTGAGCATTTCTTTTTATTTAAACACTCTGAGATAAATCTGAGATGAATCTTTCATGTCATCCGGCAATTTATCTTTAAAATGTTTTGCTTTAATTTTCCTAATTAATTTCGTCAACATATTTTTGTATTTGATATATTTATCTTTTAATTTAGTATTAAATGGCTGCTTTTCTAAAGTTTTACGCATTTTATCCCTCATTCTTTTTGATTTTAGCAAGCCGCTTGTAATCCACGGTTTTAGCCTTTTATTTTTGCATGTTATGTAAATATGTTTAGTTTCTGTACATGTAATAATATGTCGCTCTATTGTATGTATGAATGTATTTGCAGCTTCCTGCGCGTTAGTGATTGTGTTCAATATATTCGTCCAGTCTGTTTGTTTAAGAAGAGTTCCTAGTTTATCTGTATCAGGGCCGTCCCTAGGGGGGGTCAACCGGGTCAAGCTGACCCGAGCGCCACGTCTAGGGGGCGCCGCCAGGCCCCCTTCTTAACTACTAGGTGAATTTGGCAATAAGGGGGGGGGGGGGGGCGCCAAAGATGCCTTTGACCCGGGCGCCTATACCCCTAGGGACGGCCCTGATCTGTATTTATTGCTTCCGAGCTTACCGAAGGTAACGGAAGCATTGTGATCACTTTTGAGAACGAAAAACTTTTATGTCTCCGATTTGAAAAATTCCAAGACAGAAATCCGTTTCAGACATCAGGGAACATTTTTGGTTCCGTGTCTGTCTGTCTGTCTGTCTGTCTGTCTGTCTGTCTGTCTGTCTGTCTGTCGGTCTGTGTGTCCGCGAATTATGAAACGTGCGACGATAACTTGAGTAAATGTCGACCGATTTTGATGAAATTTGGAAGACATGTTCATTTTACCAATGCCCAGGACGAGTTCGTTGGACAACGTTATCCGTCCAAGCGTTCACGAGCAACTCTCGCGTAAACGTGAACTTCAAATTTAAAATTGGAATTTTAGGTCGGGGAAAAAATCTAACTTCATCTATTCAATGAGACAAACATTTTTTTCAAATAACATTTTTTAGTAAAACCAACAGCGACACCGTTATGAAGTGTTAAAGATCGCTAAAACTATTAATAGTTTTTACACAATAAACAATATAACAATAATTTTAATGTGAATTGTGAATATAACAATAAATTACATGATAGGATGCGAGGAAGCTATGTGCCACACTAATTGGCAGTCTATTTTTGTCTGTGCTTGTATCCGTTTGTCTCTGTTATCTTTTGTTATGTTTTTATTGTATATTGAAAGTCCAGTAGGAAAGTGATCTGTTATTTTATCTTGTACTATAAACGATTGTAACCTCACGTCTGGATTACTGCATTTCACCATGATATGGTCAAGGCATGAGATCGAATCCCCTTCTTTCCTAGTTATTTTATTTACATAGCTTTTAAAGCCGTATCTGCTCATTATATTTAGATAAATATTTTTTACATTGGAATCTTCCAATAAATCTAAGTTGATATCTGCCACGATTATGTGATTCCCTACATTGTTATTATTTAGATATGATTCCAGATTACTTAGAAAATTATCAATATTTATTTCACTTGATTTGTATATCGATGTAAGCGAAAAATTCTTACATTGATCGTCCACCAAATTAAATTTCAGGAGCAAGCTATTGCAACCTTTTATTGGCCTGTTAGTTATGTTAGTAACGTGTATATATTTTTTTACAAAAGACAACAATGCCCTCTGCTCTGTTGTTTCCTGTGTCGTAGTAAGTATTATAGTTGTCTAAGTTGTAATAGTCGTCGTATTGTCTGGTCCATGATTCTGTTAAAATAATAATGTCCATGTCTCTGTTCAAGTTTTCTAATAGTAGTAGTAGTGAGTCGTAGTTTTTTCTAATAGACCTTATGTTTGTATGTAAGACATTTAGAGCTCTGTCTGGCAGTTCGTTTAAATTATAATTTTCTATTATTAATTCTACAATATTTTCCTCCTCATCTAGGGTTTCTATGAATTTGGATGCCATCATTATTTGTGTGCTTATATAAATATTTTAAACAGCTTGTTGTAAATAAAATAATGTAGATAAAATAAAATGAATTGTTGTATAAGTTTTCTATTTTTAAAAATCGGTCCGAGACAACTCAGACAAACTTTCTCATATATGAGTTTATAATTACTTAGCCCAGTGTTTCCATTTATTAGTTTTTAAATGTACATTTAAATATTATTGAACATTTCATCAAAATTTATCATAAAAATAACTTCTCCTGGTCGGGGAATCGAACCCGGGCTCTCTCCGTCCGCGTTTTAAGCTAATATCTCAGGAACTAGATTTTTCCCGGGAAAACGGCTTATATCGTTGGATTCGTATTCAAATGGACTACATTTTAGAATTTTTTAATCAAAATCGTCGGAACCGTTTTCGAGAAATAATTTTTTTTCATGTTTTTTCAGAGCTAAAATTCAGAGAAATTTAAAATTCCCCCAAATTTAGAGCTAAAATTCATTTCTCGATTTCGCCTCGGGGTATGATTTTTCTGAACATGTATGCCAAATTTCGTCAAAATCGGCCCAGTAGTTTGGGCTCCAGGCGTCTGCACAGACGACAGACAGACGACAGACGACAGACGACAGACAGACATTTTTTAAAAACCACTTTTTTGGACTCAGGGGACCTCAAAACGTGTAAATCCATCAAAATCTCAAAATCGAATTTTCGCGCCATCACAATACTTTCTTTTTATATGAGAAAGTAATAATATCATTGTTTGATTTTTCAAAAATATTTATGGAGCAATATATTTGGTAAAATATTAAATAATTGTAAATTGTTATATTTTTATTTCCAAGATTTATTTTTATTATTTTTTCGGGTATATTTTTATTGTTATAAAATTTGATTATTTTTTGATATTTTGCACTTATTAAAAAACTTGTTATTTATAATTTGTTAAGTTCGGAGATGTTTCTAATTACGAAGGCTCTGTCTCCATCATTTTTTCGGACCAATATTTTTCCAGAGTACCAGACATATTTATAGCCTCTTCCTCTGGCAGCAAACCTGGTTCTGTTGAGAAGTTCTCGCGTGGCCTGTGTTAAATGGTCCGAGATAAAGATGCGTCCCTCAGGAAGATGAGGTGATAGAATCCTTGTCGATATTCCTGGTTCTGGGTCTTCTCTCGCCTTAGCCCTGAAACTTCTCAGCCAATTTTCCTTCTTCTTTCTTCTGACACATTTGTCTACTAAAGGCTTGATAGCATCTTTATTGTAAGTAGGAATCCTATGTGCCACACTGATGCCATCTTGTTTGTATTCTACTCCTACTGCCGTCGCCATCTGGTTCAGGATTTCATATACATCTTCATTCCTTGTTTCCGGTATTCCAGAGATCACCACATTATCTACTCGTGAGTAATGGTTTATGTTGTCTATTTCATTTTTTAATTCCCTGTTTTCCGCTTCTAATGATTTGTTCTTATCATGAAGGGTTCTAATTTCTTGAAGAAGAACATCATATTGAGAACCAATAAACTCTGTGGACTCTTTCAGCTCCTTTGTACTTTTTTCTATGCAGAGTTCCATATATCTATTAGTTTCGGCTTTGTATTCTTCCATCATAGCCTTAATTTCCTTGCATATGACTTCTGAAAAAGCGACGGGGTTTGATGGGCTTGCTTGCACTGACTCTTGTGTGTTTTTGCACTCTCCACTTTTACATCTTTTTTCATGTTGACGCCAAACCTGCCCTACACCTGTACCTTTCCTTAAAAGGCGACTCTCGCGCCATCTCAGAGTCATGTGCGAAACTAAAGTTAATTAGTGTTTTATGTATAATACCCGCCTTGCTACTTTTACTGTAGCCCTCAGTGACGTAACCTGGATGCAGCGTAGCATCTGACTGCCTGACTCCAAGACGTCACTTGCCTTGTGTTACGTGCCCTAGCTGGTAACCTCATAAGCCCGTAAGTGCCTTCCCTTTTTTTACCTTTTTCCCCTTTCTTCGGTAGCCTTGCTCTACATTTCCCCATTTTTTCCCCTTCTACTTGTTACTCTCTTAAGCGTCCCCTTTTGTTAGTTGTTTTTCCGTGCCGTTATTTATTGTTATCGCGTTCGCGGTTTAATTATATCTTTTTTCATTTTATCTTTTTTACGTGTTTTATTTTATTGCGTGTGTACGTACTTTGCGCGTACAATTCATTTTTTTAAAAAAAATTTCAGTCATTCCAACACATTCTGGGTGGTAAATTGATTTGCAGGTTACACATTTCAAATTTAGCTCTTCCGACGTCTTGTCTCCACACTCGTTGCATGACATATTGTTTGATATAATTAAATAAATATTTGTAATAAAGTAAAAAACACTGTATCAACAATAAAAAAAAAAGACTATATAACAAATAACGAATGTCTAAACAGTTAACTAAAAGTTTTCTTTCTTAAATATGTAGATTTTTTTTTTTTTAACTTTTAGTAACTTTTAAACACCTCAGTATATATATATATATATATATATATATAATCAATATATATACAATATATATATATATAAAACAAAAAAAAAACAAAAACAACAATTAACAAATATTACCGTTTAACTAAATAAAATTCTGATAATTTCACAATAAACAGTTTGGTAAAAACGATTTATTTTAATATAGAATAAAGACTAGAAAGAAACTTTTAGTGTTTTATATTAGATACGTAACTCTGATATCCAGATTAATACAAACAACACATGACCTTATCTCCACCGTGTCAAGAGACGAACTGGATTATTTAATAAAATGATTGCAAGCTCACTACATTCGCTTGTTGTAAAAATATTTTTCCATAATCTATTTATTAATATTAATGCAGGCTCGCGACGCTCGCCTGTTTATACAGCGTTTCTACAGAATCCTTATTTAATGAAATTATTGCGGGCTCGCTGCGCTCACCAATTTCTGTAGCCTTTTTATATTATCCTTATTTAATAATATTATTGCAGGCTCGCCTGTTATAAAAGTATTTGTCCATAATCTTTTTAATAATATTAATGCAGGCTCGCTACGCTCGCCAGTTTATTCAGCATTTGTAGTAAATATTTTATTAAATAAAATGATTGCAGGTTCACTATATACGCTCGCTTTTGTAAAAGTATTTGTACATAATAATTATATAATAAAATGAATACATGCTCGCAGTGGTCACCTTTTTATACAGTATTTGTACATAATCTTCAGCCTTTAAACGAATTGTAACATGTCATGGAGACTAAAACTTTTTTTAGTTTTCGTTATATTGGCCGCCATTTTGAATATATTATGTTAGAAATTTAAATAGTTAGATATTCCTTTCCTAGACTTCAAGACCTTTAAAACGATGTATAACACATTATGCTGGCTAAAACTTTTTTTTTAGTCGTCCGCATCGCCTGTTTATACACCTGTTTTAGAAGATCTTTATTCAAGACATATGCAGGCTCGCTGCCTAGACAGTAGACAGCTGGGCTCTATCACATTTCCTTGCATTTGTAGACATATTTATTTTAAAGTTTTTACTGGCTATCACAACGAGCCTATTTAATAAATGCATCTAGATATCAATTTGTTGAATAAACAGGCGAACTTATCGAGCCTTGTAAATGCTGTCTAGCAGGCGAGCGCAGATAGCCTTCTAGCTTATTCACGCTTTTCCTACTTTTAAAGACATTTAAAACGATGTATAACATGCCATGCTGATTATAATATTTTTTTAGTTGTCTACCCTATTGGCCGCCTTCTTGAAAATATCAAGTGTGAAATGTTAATTGTTACATAGTCCTCTTCTACATTTCAAGACCTTTAAATTGATATATAACATGTTATACGAACTAAATTTTTTTGTTTCATCGTACAAACATATTGTCCGCCATCTTGAAAGTATGAAGTGTGGAATTTAATTCGTTACATATTCTTTTCCTTCTCATAAAGACCTTTCAAACGACGTATAACACATTATGCTGACTAAATTTTTTTATTTTAGTCGCCCGCCATCTTGGAAATGTTTAGTGTGGAATTTCCAAAAACTATACAGTTATGACAAATTGTTAGAAGCACCTGTGTGCCAAATTTCGTTCAAATCGATCAATTTTTACGCCAGTTATCGTTGGACAAACTTTTCAAATCCCAAGTCTCTGAAATGAAGAACTCACTGCGCTCGTTCAAAAATCACACTGCTAAGTACGTATACATTGCTACATACTTATACATGGCGGAGTTAGAAAAGAAATAAAATTAAAAGTAACAAACTGTTTGTACCTGGCAGAGTTAAGGAAAAATTAAAAGAAAATCATTATCATTATTATTATTTGTATCATTAAACCTAGCGTCTTACTATAAATATATATACTAGTGATGCGGTGCATAAAGAACTCGCATAGATTGAGGTCTTACGAGTACATCACCCTTACTATGTTCTCAATATTGCTACCAGGATAATTTTTCGGTGAAAACCTAACATATTCTTATTCAACCTGAAAACAGGTTTAAAATCATTTTACGAAAAACAGCAATAAGAATAAGCTTACTTTTTAACACCCTCATCTCGGTCACATTTGTTGAAAACTTTGCTACTCATAAAGCCTTTTAAAACAATGTATGGTATATCATGCTGACTACAATCTTCCTCTTTAATCGTCATATTATAGGACCGAGATGCAAGTTCTCAGGAGCTAAAATGTTTTCCATTCATCCGTACATAATCCATATTTAATGAAGTGATTGCAGGCTCACCACGCTCGCCTGGTTATATAGCGATTGTAACTAATATTTATTTAATAATAGTAATACATGCTCGCTACGCTCGCCAATTTATACCGCATTTCTATATAATATTTATTTAATAAACATATTGCGGGTTCGCTGCGCTCGCCTGTTTATATAGCATTTTTACATTATCTTTATTTAATAAAAATGATTGCAGGCTCGCTGCGCTCGCCTGGTTATAAAACATTTGTACATAATATTATTTAATAATATAAATGCAGGCTCGCTACGCTCGCCGGTTTATACAACATTTCACATAATCTTAATTTCATAACATTAATGCAGGCGAGCTTCGCTCGCCTGCTTATATAGCATGCATTTGTAGTAAATATTTTATTTAATAAATGATTGCAGGCTCACTACGCTCGCCTGTTATAAAAGTAATATTAATGCAGGCTCGCTACGCTCGCCTGTTATAAAAGCATTTCTGCATAGTCTTTATTTAGTAATATTATTGCAGGCTCGCTACGCTCGCCTGTTTATACAGTATTTCTACATAATCTTTATTTAATAATATTATTGCAGGCTTACTACGCTCGCCTGTTATAAAAGTAATATTAATGCAGGCTCGCTACGCTCGCCTGTTTATACAGTATTTCTACATAATCTTTATTTAATAATATTATTGCAGGCTCGCTGCGCTCGCCTGTTATAAAAGTAATATTGATGCAGGCTCGCTACGCTCGCCTGTTTATACAGTATTTCTACATAATTAGGGTTTCGTTGGTAAAATCAAAAAAAGAAACCCTTATAGTTTCGTTCCTGTGTCTGTCTGTCTGTCACTCTGTACGGTTCCAATAACTTTTGAATCAAAAGAGAAAAAGACATGAAAATTTCCAGTATTAAAGAAAGCCTTGACGCGCACACAGGAAAAATATAGCGAACTCAAAATTATCAACTGTTCAAATTCAATATGGCGGATTATTCACGTCACGCAAAAAAAATATTTTTTTAAAATTTCGAGTGGGGTATCAAATGAAAGGTATTGAAGAGTAGATTACAAATATATATACCACTTAGGGAAAGTGTTTAATTTTCGGCGCCATTTTGTCAAAAAACATCGAAATTTTGCGTGTCCCCCCCCCTAAAATCATATTTCCGCTGTTACTAAAAATATAGAAAAATATGCAAAATGTGCGGTCTGGTGGGCCATAGAAAAAATAAGATTAGCAATTTGATCTGATTTACTGGGAATCCAAGATGGCGAATAATTCATGTCACTCGAAAAAAAATATTTTTTTAAAATTTTGTGTGGGGTATCAAATGAAAGGTATTGAAGAGTAGATTACAAATATATATAAAACTTAGGGAACATATTTATTTTTCTGCGCCATTTTGTCAAAAAACATCAAAATTTTGCGTGTCCCCCCCCCTAAAACTATATTTCTGCTGTTACTAAAAATATAGAAAAATATGCAAAATGTGCGGTCTGGTGGGCCATAGAAAAAATAAGATTAGCAATTTGATCTGATTTACTGGGAATCCAAGATGGCGAATAATTCATGTCACTCGAAAAAAAATATTTTTTTAAAATTTTGTGTGGGGTATCAAATGAAAGGTATTGAAGAGTAGATTACAAATATATATAAAACTTAGGGAACATATTTATTTTTCTGCGCCATTTTGTCAAAAAACATCAAAATTTTGCGTGTCCCCCCCCCTAAAACTATATTTCTGCTGTTACTAAAAATATAGAAAAATATGCAAAATGTGCGGTCTGATAGGCCAATGAAAAAATAAGAATAGCAATTTGATCCGATTAACTGGGAATCCAAAATGGCGGCTAATTCCTGTCACGGGGAAAAAAATATTTTTTTAAAATTTTGAGTGAGGTATCAAATGAAAGGTATTGAAGAGTAGATTACAAAAATATATAACACTTCTGGAAAATAATAAATTTGTCATGCCATTTTGTGAAAAAACATAACATTTTTCACCCCCCCCCCTATACTACTTTCTTAGTCACGATACCAACGAAACCCTTTTTACGTGAGACTTCACGTCTAAACAATTTATCTTTATTTAATAAAATGATTGCAGGCTCACTACGCTCGCCTGTTATAAAAGTAATATTAATATAGGCTCGCTACGCTCGCCTGTTTATACAGCATTTCTACATAATCTTTATTTAATAATATTATTGCAGGCTCGCTGCGCTCGCCTGTTATAAAAGCATTTCTGCATAATCTTTATTTAATAATATTAATGCAGGCTCGCTACGCTAGCCTGTTATAAAAGCATTTCTGCATAATCTTTATTTAATAATATTAATGCAGGCTCGCTACGCTCGCCTGTTATAAAAGCATTTCTGCGCATAATCTTTATTTAATAATATTATTGCAGGCTCGCTGCGCTCGCCTGTTATAAAAGCATTTCTGCATAATCTTTATTTAATATTATTAATGCAGGCTCGCTACGCTCGCCTGTTATAAATGCATTTCTGCATAATCTTTATTTAATAATATTATTGCAGGCTCGCGGCGCTCGCCTTTTTATACAGTATTAGTACATAATCTGTAGCCTTTAAAATTCCTTTAAACGATTTATAACATGTTATGCAGATATGTAAAACGTTTTTTTGTTTTGTTTATATTGGCCGCCATTTTAAAAATATTATGTGTGAAATTTGAATAGTTGGATATTCCTTTTCTAGACTTCAAGAGCTTTAAATTGATGTATAACATGTCATACTGACTAAAAACTGTTTGTTTAGTCGTCCGCCATATTGACCGCCATCTTGAAAATATTAAGTGTAAAATTTTATTAGTTACATATTCTTATCTTCCTCTTAAAGGCCTTTAAAACGATGTATAACACATTATGCTGGATATAACTTTATATTTTAGTCGTCCGCCATATTGGCCGCCATCTTGAAAATATGAACTGAGAAATTTTATTAGTTACATATTCTTTTTTATCTCTTAAAGACCTTTAAAACTATGTATAACAAATTATGCTGGCTAAAACTTTTTTTTATAGTCGTCCGCCATATTGGCCGCCATCTTGAAAATATTAAATGTGAAAATTTATTAGTTACATATTCTTTTCCTTCTCTTAAAGATCTTTAAAACGATGTATAACACATTATGCTGACTAAAACTTTCTTTTTTTGTCGTCCGCCATATTGGGCGCCATCTTGAAAATATTGAGTGAGGAATTTCCAAAAACTATACACTTCTCACAAATGCTGAGATGCATATATGTGCCAAATTTCGTTGAAATTTATCAATTTTTACTCCAGTTATCGTTAGACAAACAAACACACAAACAAACAAACACACAAACAAACACACAAACTTTTCAAATCTCAAGTCTCTGTAATGAAGAACTCACTGCGCTCGTTCAATTAAATATAAGAAAAAATCCTTCAAGTACTTTACCAGCAAGTTACTAAAAGGGTTTCTTCGGTCATAAGAATTCATTATTATTATTTTGAAACAAAAATATGTTTCCTGTCCTAATGGGGTAGCGTGGGGGGGGGGGGGGGAATTTTGGGTTTGTTTTATTTTTTTGGGGGCAAAAATGGCCGCCATTTTGGAAACGATATATATATTTGTAATCTACATTTCAATACCTTTGAAATGATAACTTGAAAATTACAAAAAATATAAAATATTGCGATCTATTCGCAATTGATCGCAGATCGCAGAAATTTGGAGTGTTTAAGTCCGCAATAGTTTTTCAGTTTTTGGGCAAAAAAGTTTAACTTGTATACCAAATTTCAAGTCTATAGCTTCAGTAGGTCGGGATATATACTCCAAGATGCGACGGACGGACGGACGAACTACCAAAAGCATAAGGGTTTCTAGGACGACCTCGAAACCCTAATAAGAAGTTTGTTTACGTGTTTTGAGAATATCAGACCCATTGGATAGTTCAAAGTAAGCTTTATAGCATTTTAAAAAATCGGTCCGAGACAACTCGGACAAACTTTCTCATATACAAGTTCATAATTACTTAGCCATTGTTTTCCATTTATTAGTTTTTGTAAGTACGTTTAATTATTATTGAAAATTATATCAAAATTTACCATAAAAATAACTTCTCCAGGGCGGGGAATCGAACACGGGATCTCTCCGTCTACGTTTTAAGCTATTTCCTCAGGAACTAGATTTTTCCCGAGAAAACTGCTTATATCGTTGGATCCGTTTTTAAATTGACTACATTTTAGAATTTTTTAATTAAAATCGTCGGAACCGTTTTCGAGAAATATTTTTTTTCACGTTTTTTCAGAGTTTTTGGGAGGTAGCACCCCCAAATTTGGAGCTAAAATTCATTTCTCGATTTCGCCTCGGGGTATGATTTTTCTGAACATGTATGCCAAATTTCGTCAAAATCGGTCCAGTAGTTTAGGCTCCAGGCGTCTGCACAGACATACGACAGACGACAGACGACAGACGACGGACAGACATTTTTTAAAAACCACTTTTTTGGACTCAGGGGACCTTAAAACGTGTAAATCCATCAAAATCTCAAAATCGAATTTTCGCGCCATCACAATACTTTCTCTTTATATGAGAAAGTAAAAACACCATCAATAGGGTACTACTTAAACAATACAGTGTGGCCTACGGAACCTCACTGTGTGCTGACCAGCACACACTTGACCTGTTTATTGAAATCTACTCTTCAATACCTTTCATTTGATACCTCACACAAAATTTAAAAAAAATAAAAAATTTCGAGTTACATGAATTATGCCATCTTTGATTTCCAGTAAATCAGATCAAATTGCTAATCTTATTTTTTCTACGGCCCACCGGACTGCACATTTTGCATATTTTTCTATATTTTTAGTAACAGCGGGGGAGGGGACACGCAAAATGTCGATTTTTTTTTTACAAAATGGCGCCGAAAATTAAATACTTTCCCTAAGTGGTATATATTTTTGTAATCAACTCTTCAATTCTACTTTCATTTGATACCCCACTAAAATTTAAAAATAGTTATTTATGCAACTAGGCAGCAAAATGGAATTTTACTGACGAGTGATTAGATTAGCCTCCGAGCCGAAGGCGAGGACAGGCTTTGATAATTACCTGCCGAGGCAGGTAATTTACCTATTTGACAACCGAGGCGAAGCCGAGGCAGGCAATGAATAAACGAGGCAGAAATTTTTCCTTTTCTTTCTTGTTGCATACAATATTTTAACTACTCACGCTATGCAGATAAAAAATCGGTCCGAGACAACTCCATCACGAGACAAGCGCCATCACAATACTTTCTCTTTATATGAGAAAGTAAAAAGAAACCTTATATAACGGCTCTGTCTGTCTGTCTGTCCGTTGCTTGTTTCAATTTATACTACTATAGCTAGGAACATGAAATTCGGCACACAGATGCATCTCGGCATTTGAGACAACTGCGCACATTTTGGATTTTTCACACTTAATATTTTCAAAATGGCGGCTCAAATGGCGGGCGACTAAAATAAAGTTTTTAGTCACCATGACATGTTGTATATCAATTTAAAGATCTTGAAATGGAGAAAAAGAATATGCAACTATTAAAATTTCACACGTAATATTTTTAAGATGGCGGGCGACTAAAAAACGTTTTTAGTAACTATGACATGTTATACATCAACTTAAAGGGCTTGAAGTGTAGAAAAAGAATATGCAATTACTCAAATTTTCAAGATGGTGGCCAATATGGCGGGTGACTAAACTTTCTTTTAGTTACCATAACATGTTATACATCAATTTAAAGGTCTTGAAGAGTAGAAAAATAATATTACTATTAAAATTAGTGTAATTATATTACACTTAATAATTTTTTACTTTAATGTACAGAAACCGGTGATTATCGCCCCCACGTACTTACTCCCCACGTACTTTGGCGTGTTCGTGTCTTGTACCTGCCCACATATTTTAAAAATATAGCGACTAAAAAAATTAGGGTAAAAAAACGTAAGGGTTACATTTTTTTTATTTTTTTTTCGACACCGTGAGGGGATCACATAAAAGGGTACGTCGAGCTGATTACAAATATATAATTCTTTGGATATAACTTTGATAGGGCGAGCGTAGGCAAGTTTGAAGTGGGTGTGAAACGTGCCCCCCCCCCCCTCTATCTCGCTTATGTGAAGTGCAAAAAATGTGAAAAAAAATCCCGAACATTCTTCAACCAAAAGTAAAAATACCACTTTTTGGAAATTTCGAAAAAAATATTATTTTATTTTTTATTGACAAAATACGTTTTCTTGATAATTATGGTTTTTAGGGTTTCGTTGGTAAAACCAAAAAAAGAAACCCTTATAGTTTCGTTCATGTGTCTGTCTGTCTGTCTGTCATTCTGTACGGTTCCAATAACTTTTGAATAAAAAGAGAGAGAAACGTGAAACTTTCCAATATTACAGATCGTTTTGACGCGCACACAGGAAAAATATAGCGAACTCAAAATTATTGAAGAGTAGATTACACATATATATATCACTTAGGGTAAGTGTTCAATTTTCGGTGCCATTTTGTCAAAAAACATCGAAATTTTGCGTGTCCCCCCCCCCCCCTAAAATCGTATTTCCGCTATTACTAAAAATATAGAAAAATATGCAAATTGTTCGATCTGATGGGCCAAAGAAAAAATAAGAATAGCAACTTGGTCGGATTAACTGGGAATCCAAGATGGCGGCTGATTGATGTCACGGGAAAAAAAATATTTTTTTAAAATTTTGAGTGAAGTATCAAATGAAAGGTATTGAAGAGTAGATTACAAAAATATATAACACTTGTAGAAAGCGTATAATTTATCCCGCCATTTTGTCAAAAAACATCGAAATTTAGCTTGTCCCCCCCCCCTAAAACTATATTTCCGCTCTTACTAAAAATATAGAAAAATATGCAAAATGTGCAGTCTGATGGGCCAAAGAAAAAATAAGAATAGCAACTTGGTCCGATCAACTGGGAATCCAAGATGGCGGCTAATTGCTGTCACGGGGAAATAAAAGGTTTTTAAAAATTTTGAGTGGGGTATCAAGTGAAAGGTATTGAAGAGTAGAAAACAAAAATATATAACACTTGTGGAAAGCGTTTAATTTTCTACGCCATTTTGTCAAAAACATCCAAAGCTCGCCGGCAGGCCTCCGGATCGATGGTGGTAATGACTCTCCTGATTTCCTGCTTCAAATGGTCAATCGTTTGAGGTTTGTTTGCGTAAACCTTTCACTTTATGAACCCTCACCAGAAAAAAACAAGTGGGGTCGAGTCGCAGGACCGTGCTGTAAAAAGTTTTCCAAAATTCGGTGTTCTGTTGTTCCGTGATTACAAAATCGCATAAACAACACAAACTAAGCAACGAACGAGTCGGTAACACAAATCGGAATGATAATAGATAACAATAGATAACAACAATAGATAACACAAATGATAAAACCATGGCTACCAACCTTCACGGGAAACCATAGTGAAAACTTGAAATTCGGCACTACTTTTGGAACACCCTATCTTTACAAAATTTGGTTAAATTATAAATGCGAAATTAGCTAGACCCACGTATCTCACCCTTTCGATAATAACATGCTCGTATAAACCTGATTCTTTTTACGGAAACAGATTACCCTTCATTTAGAAGTGTTTGTTTGGCCAGCAATGCATAGACGTATTGTGGGCTCTCAAGTGCTTGAGCTCTATACTCTTTAGTAAGACCCACTTATAATGTAAAGTGGGTCTTTAACTTTACATTATATCACACTAATACCACAGTAATTGAAAGATATAAATATACTAGCTCCTTCTGTCCATATTGGTAACATACCCTGTTTTTAGCTACTCATTATCACTATATCTTATCATCTTATCACCATGTCGTTTTTAGGGTTTTGTAGATTCTTCTCAAAACCCTTATGCCGAGGGTGATGTGTCCGTCTGTCCGTCGCTCTTTGGTTCATAGGGCCCGAACCGTTTAAGCTAAAGAGCTGAAATTTGAAATACTGGTGTAACTTTTTGACCCAACCACAGGAAAATTATACAGAAGTTCAAAATGAGATATGCGCATGCGCAATTCGCAAAAATGTTGTAGACTCAAAAATTTATATTTTTTTTAATTTTCGAGTGGGGTATCAAATGAAAGCTGCTGCAGAGTAGGATACAAATATATATAAGCTTTTGTAAATTTTGCATTCCTTATTGGGTAAACAAATCAAAATATACCCAAAAAAAATCCCCCACCCCCAACCACTATACTTCAGCTGGTCCTAAAATATCGAAATAATTCATGCTAATGCCTTATTATGGGGCGATGAAAATTCCGGGAGTTCATCCCAAATTTTAAAAAATTGCCAATTTTGGGCTTGAAAATTTGAAGTGCGCCAAAAATTTTATTTTTTTTAAATTTTGAGTTGGGTATCAAATGAAAGCTGCTGAAGAGTAGGACGCAAAGATGTATATACATTTTCAAATTTTGCATTCCTTATTGGGTAAAAAAATCAAAATATACGCAAAAAAATCCCCCCCCCCCAACCACTATACTTCGGCTGGTCCTAAAATTTCGAAATAATTCATGCTAATGCCTTATTGTGGGGCGATGAAAATTCCGGGAGTTCATCCCAAATTTTAAAAAATTGACAATTTTGGGCGTGAAAATTTGAAGTGCGCCAAAAATTTTATTTTTTTTAAATTTTGAGTTGGGTATCGTATGAAAGCTGGGGAAGAGTAGGATTCAAATATATATTTGCTTTTTTAAATTTTTCATTCTTTATTAATTTTATAAGTCAAAATATACCCCCAAAAATGTCACCCCTCCCCAACCACTATATAAGGGGTGGTCCTAAAATTTCGAAATAATTCATGGTTATACCTTATGGTGAAGTGATGGAAATGGTTTGAAAAAATGAAATTTTCTAGTCGTTATTACCGATGAAAAACATTGTGACCCCCCGGGGGATCGAACCCGGACCCTTGAGATCAAAGAATAAAATCATAAATACATAACGGGCATGCTTAATCTTCTACAAAACCCTAAAAAGTACTTGGACGCAAGTACTTCCCTGTGATTTTATTTATTTAATTTACATTCATATAAAATATTTATGTTTTGAACCTTTATATTTTTGACAAGATAAAATGGTATTTTTATAGTTATTGAATTTTGTTTATATTAGATTTTGATAATTACTTTTTTGGAGGGAAAACTAATTTGATAGCTATATTATGGGCTTCTAAAATTTTCCCTTTATTCATATTGTTTCCTTGCCAATATTTTGGTGTTCTCAAATTCAAAATAATGTTTAGTAGCTGCTGCATGAACTTAAGGCTGTGTTAGAATTATCATTTTCTTTTAGTCATATATTTATGTTGCACTGTTCTGTTTTTAACATTTGGCTGCTCTCTCCGGTGTAATTTTAATGGCAAAAGTTGCGGGAAAATTCATAAATAGCGCCAAATCAGTTTGTCATCGGAATTTTATCATTCAAATTATTGAACATTTTGTTTGATCTATTTAGTGGTTTGAATCCGAATTTTATTTCCGGGCAATCCAACTTAATACTAGGCATCGCGTGGCTCTATCATTGAAGCGAGCGTATTGCAATAAAATACTGAATATTAAAATTTATTAATCATGATGAATGTCATAGTTAAAGATAAGTGGAACAGGGTAGTGTGAGGCAGAGTGGGGGTACTCGGTACAAAGCTTTACTTCCTAAACAAACCTATACACTATAAGAATCAACCACCCGGAATAGCTTTTAAACTAATATTATAAATGTATCACTTCATTACTCAAATACTACTGCTTGTATCACGTTGAAATTTTACATACTTGTTTCAATTGTACTTTAGACGATGTACATGAAGTTTTATTAAAATCGTTACGTTAGAACGTAAGATATCGGTAAAAAGGTTGTTTTCTCAATTTTAAACGTTTAGGTCCGCTTTATTAGTTTTAGCGATCTTTATTAATTCATAGCAGTGTTGTTGTTGGTTTTACTAAAAAATGTTATTTGAAAAGAATGTTCGTTTCATCGAATAGGTGATGATAGAATTTTTTCCCGTCCTGAAATTCCGATTTTAAATTTGAAGCTCACGTTTACGCGAGCATTGCGCGCGAACTCTTGGACGGATCACGCTGTCCAACGAACTTAGCCTGAGTATTAGTAAGAAGATCATGTATACCAAATTTCGACTAAATCGGTCAACTTTTACTCAAGTTATCGTCACACGCGTAAACGTTACTGACAGACAGACAGACAGACAGACAAGATGCATATTTCGTTGAATGTAAGAAGCTCGCTTACGGTCGCTTCAATTAATTTTAAAATTTTAACTAGGCATCGCGTGGCTCTATCATTGAAGCGAGCGTATTGCAATGAAATACTGAATATTGAAATTTATTAATCATGATGAATGTCATAGTTGAAGATAAGTGGAAGAGGGCTAGTGTAGGGAAGAGTGGGGGTACTCGGTACAAAGCTTTACTTCCTAAACAAACCTATACGACTATAACAATCTTCACCACCGGTAGCTTTTAAACAATTATTATAAATGTATCTCGTCGCTACGCAAAGAATTTTGCTTGTATCAAGTTGAAATTTTGCATACCTGTTTCAATTGTGCATTAGATGGTGTATATGAAGTTTTATTAAAATCGATACGTTAGAACGTAAGATATCGGTAAAAAGGTTGTTTTCTCTATTATAAACGTTTAGGTCCGCTTAATAGTTTTAGCGATCTTTATTAAGTCATAGCGGTGTCGCTGTTGGTTTTAGTAAAAAATGTTATTTGAAAATAATGTTCGTCTCATCGAATAGATGATGATAGAATCTTTTCCCGTCCTGAAATTCCAATTTAATTTTTGTACCTCTCGTTTACGCGAGCGTTGCGCGCGAACTCTTGGACGGATCACGCTATCCAACGAACTTAGCCTGAGTATTAGTAAGAGGAACATGTATACCAAATTTCAACTAAATCGGTCAACTTTTACTCAAGTTATCGTCACACGCGTGAACGTTACTGACAGACAGACAGACAGACAGACAGACAGACAGACAGACAGACAGACAGACAGACAGACAGACAGACAGACAGACACGGAACATATTTCGTTGAATGTAGGAAGCTCGCTACGCTCGCTTCAATTACTAGGCATCGCGTGGCTCTATCATTGAAGCGAGCGTATTGCAATGAAATACTGAATATTGAAATTTATTAATCATGATGAATGTCATAGTTGAAGATAAGTGGAAGAGGGTAGTGTAGGGAAGAGTGGGGGTACTCGGTACAAAGCTTTACTTCCTAAACAAACCTATACGACTATAACAATCTTCACCACCCGCGGTAGCTTTTAAACAATTATTATAAATGTATCTCGTCACTACGCAAAGAATTTTGCTTGTATCAAGTTGAAATTTTGCATACCTGTTTCAATTGTGCATTAGATGGTGTATATGAAGTTTTATTAAAATCGTTTCGTTAGAACGTAAGATATCGGTAAAAAGGTTTTTTTCTCTATTATAAACGTTTAGGTCCGCTTTAATAGTTTTAGCGATCTTTATTAAGTCATAGCGGTGTCGCTGTTGGTTTTAGTAAAAAATGTTATTTGAAAAAAATGTTCGTCTCATCGAGTAGATGATGATAGAATCTTTTCCCGTCCTGAAATTCCAATTTAATTTTTGTACCTCTCGTTTACGCGAGCGTTGCGCGCGAACTCATGGACGGATCACGCTGTCCAACGAACTTAGCCTGAGTATTAGTAAGAGGAACATGTATACAAAATTTCAACTAAATCGGTCAACTTTTACTCAAGTTATCGTCACACGCGTAAACGTTACTGACAGACAGACAGACAGACAGACAGACAGACAGACAGACAGACACGGAGCATATTTCGTTGAATGTAGGAAGCTCGCTACGCTCGCTTCAATAAGTTTGGGTAACTGATCTGATAAATAATTTATGCATAGTAAGCTAAAGGATAATAAAAATACAATTTTCGTGTATATAATAGCCTTCATATTGCGAATTGCAGGGTATTAGGTTTCTGTACCAAGTACGAAAACTAATACCCTGGCATGTTTCAATTCATAAACTACCATAGCTAGGAACATGAAATTCGGCATACAGATGTATCTCGGCATTTTTGACAAGTGGACACTTTTTGGAGTTTATACACTTACGTTTTTAGTCACCATGCCATGTTATACATCAATTTAAAGATCTTAAAGTGTATAAAAAGAATATGCAACTATTACAATTTTACACTTAATAATTTTAACATAATCGTACAGAAACCGGAGATTATCACCTCACGTACTTACGTGAAACGCGCCTTACTTGTTTGTTGGGTACGTAGGTAAAGGTGAGTTAGCGACCTTCTGACAGGCAAATCAAATGAGATTATTAAAAAAAATATTCTTAATGAACCTGAAATAATTTTTGTAGAGAAAATACACATTCACATTACACACTTTATTAACACAGAATGCCAGATCTTTTATTAGACATCTTTAACAATGTTGCCAACCAGATACTACAACACTTCTCCTTAATAATAATTAATTTTTTTTTTTTTTTTTAAATGTCCATTAGAACTTAAGAATATTACTTTAAGAATATCTAAATAGGAGGTAGGCCAACATTACAATTTAAGTAAAGAACAAAAAATATAAAATAAAATAAAATGAGCGTTAATTTTAAATTTGTGTTAAATATGTTTCATAATCCATGAGCTTAGCTGGAGGCTTACAAGCCCTCTTAGGTCTGTCAGATGGTGTAGTTCTAGGTGATAGTGGTGTAACACTAGAAACCACCTCTAACCACCTCTAACCACCTCTTAGGTCTGTCAGATGGTGTAGTTCTAGGTGATAGTGGTGTAACACTAGAAACCACCTCTAACCACCTCTAACCACCTCTTAGGTCTGTCAGATGGTGTAGTTCTAGGTGATAGTGATGTAACACTAGAAACCACCTCTAACCACCTCTAACCACCTCTTAGGTCTGTCAGATGGTGTAGTTCTAGGTGATAGTGGTGTAACACTAGAAACCACCTCTAACCACCTCTAACCACCTCTTAGGTCTGTCAGATGGTGTAGTTCTAGGTGATAGTGGTGTAACACTAGAAACCACCTCTAACCACCTCTAACCACCTCTAACCACCTCTTAGGTCTGTCAGATGGTGTAGTTCTAGGTGATAGTGATGTAACACTAGAAACCACCTCTAACCACCTCTAACCACCTCTTAGGTCTGTCAGATGGTGTAGTTCTAGGTGATAGTGGTGTAACACTAGAAACCACCTCTAACCACCTCTAACCACCTCTTAGGTCTGTCAGATGGTGTAGTTCTAGGTGATAGTGGTGTAACACTAGAAACCACCTCTAACCACCTCTTAGGTCTGTCAGATGGTGTAGTTCTAGGTGATAGTGGTGTAACACTAGAAACCACCTCTAACCACCTCTAACCACCTCTTAGGTCTGTCAGATGGTGTAGTTCTAGGTGATAGTGGTGTAACACTAGAAGACTGTTGTGTGACTGCCGAATGAACAACTTGAGAATCCTCTTCAGAATCACTCCAAGTCTCTAATTTCTTAAAATGGCTTACATTCCTTTCAAGTCTGATGCCCTCAGGTGACTCCACAGTGACTACTGGTCCTTTTCTGTCAACCACAGTGTATTGGGTACTGTCAAACGTAGGAGTAAGTTTATTTGACTTAATATTGTTCTTCTTAAGTACAGTGTCTCCCACTGTGACCTCTGAGTAAGCAGCTTTTCGACGTGAATCCGCTGCATACTTTCCTTTTAATTTGTGTAATGAATCCTTTTCACAGACGGAGTCATGGTCAGGTTTTGACATGTTCGTGGTAGGCAACTTGTCTTTAATTTTTCTACCGAAGAATAACTCTGAAGGTGGTATCCCTGTGACAGAGTGAGGAGTGATGCGGTATTGGAATAAAAATGCTCTTAACTCCTCCTTCCAACCTGATTTATTCTGTATAATTTTTAAAATTTTTAAAATAGTCCTATTTTGCCTCTCTACCGCCCCATTAGCCCGAGGCCAGTATGGAGGTGAGTGAAACAGCTTGATATTATTATTCTCACAAAATGTATTGAAAAACTCACCAGTAAATGATTGAGCTTGGTCTGTAGTTATTGAATCGACCAGTCCATAACGAGAGAACATATCGTTTAAATAGTGAACAGTTCTTTCAGCTGTTATAGTCTTTGTGACAAATACTTCTAAATAACGACTATAATAATCAGTCACAACAAGAAGGTAATCTCCACTAGGCAATGGTCCCATATAGTCTAGGGCGATTTCAGTCCATGGATGTTCTGGAAGTTGTCTTCTTGACATTGGCTCTGGAACTGGTGCCAAACAAACAATTCGGCAAGCATGACAAGTCTTAACTGCCTTTTCAGCATCTCTATCTATTCCCGGCCACCAAACCTTTGATCTCAGTTTCCTCTTCATTGCTGACACCCCTGGATGCCCTTCATGAGCTAATTCTAGCACTTTACGTCTTAAAGAGATAGGTACTACTAACCTAGTGCCTCGTAAAATTAAATTATTAACGACACAGAGTTCATTTTTAACATTTTCAAATTGTATTAGATCTTGAGTCCATTTACCTGCTAAAAGGCAGGAGTGGACAGCTTGTAATTCTACATCCTTTATGTTTTCTTCTTCAAAAGTATGTAGAGACAGAGCTTTTGGGATGGTTACCTCCACAAGAGCGTATAAATGATGTTCCACATGCCGACTAGACTTAGTCTTATCCCCTGGTAAAGTATTAAGTCTAGACAGAGGATCTGCTATGTTTGTAGGTCCTGGCTGATATTTAATTTTAAAATTATAAGTTTGCAAACGCATAACCCATCTTTCTATACGTGCACATGTCTTAGAACGTGGCCCAAAAATAAATTGGCGATGATCTGTGATTAATGTGAAAGATCTTCCATACAGGTAATGATGAAATCTTTCCACAGCCCATACCAAACTTAAAGCCTCTTTTTCAGTTTGAGAAAATCGACTCTCTATATCAGTTAAGCTCCTACTGGCATAGGCAATTACTCTTGGCTCTTTGAGATTCTTTTGCACCAGGACACAGCCCAGACCGACCGGGCTTGCATCAGCTATCAACTCCGTTTCGTCATTATGGCTATAATATCCTAAAACTACTGCTTGGGCAAGACATTCTTTCAGTTTTTTGAATGATTCCCGCTGTTCCTCCCCGAAAATAAAAGAAACATAAGTTAGTTGAAAGTGTTGCTTGTAGTTTTCAATTCTTTAGAAGTTGGGTCAAACAAAGGAATAAAAGTCTCACTTTTGCAATATTTCGATCCCTCCTTGGATCATTCTCAAGCTGACTGTCTAGAAGATTACATCATGATGATTATTATTATTTTAAAATCGGTTTGGATGTCGAAAAGTAGTATAATTGAATCATAGTGATTCTCGTCATTTAGCTGAAAGCAGTTTCTGTTTATTGCACTATTAGTTTAAAATTAAAAAAATCATTATTTTAATATAAGCAAGTTTCTCATATTTAATTAAAAAATATATATTTTTTAATTAAATATGAGAAACTTGCTTATATTAAAACTAGGCATCGCGTGGCTCTATCATTGAAGCGAGCGTATGGTAATAAATATGTATTGAATATTGAAAAAATAGATAATCATGAATCATGATGAGTTGATAGATAATGGGTCTGGTAGTAGTGCAGCGGCTAGTAGTAAGGGAACCACCCCGTATTCCTACAATTCCTCTAACCACACATCTCTTTTTCAATTATTATAAATTGTATTTCTCTGCTACAAAAAAACTACTGCATGTATCAAATTGAAATTTTGCATGCTTGTTTCAATTGTGCATTAGATGGTGTATATGAAGTTTTATTAAAATTGTTACGTTAGAACGTAAGATATCGGTAAAAAGGTTGTTTTCTCTATTATAAACGTTTAGGTCCGCTTTAATAGTTTTAGCGATCTTTATTAATTGATAGCGGTGTCGCTGTTGGTTTTACTAAAAAATGTTATTTGGAAAAAATGTTTGTCTCGTCGAATAGATGATGATAGAATCTTTTCCCGTCCTGAAATTCCAATTTAATTTTTGAACCTCTCGTTTACGCGAGCATTGCGCGCGAACTCTTGGGCGGATCACGCTGTCCAACGAACTTAGCCTGAGTATTAGTAAGAGGAACATGTATACCAAATTTCAACTAAATCGGCCAACTTTTACTCAAGTTATCGTCGTACACGTAAACGTTACACACAGACAGACAGACAGACAGACAGACAGACAGACAGACAGACAGACAGACAGACAAGATGCATATTTCGTTGAATGTAAGAAGCTCGCTTACGCTCGCTTCAATAATGATTTTTTTAATTTTAAACTAATAGTGCAATAAACAGAAACTGCTTTCAGCTAAATGACGAGAATCACTATGATTCAATTATACTACTTTTCGACATCCAAACCGATTTTAAAATAATAATAATCATCATGATGTAATCTTCTAGACAGTCAGCTTGAGAATGATCCAAGGAGGGATCGAAATATTGCAAAAGTGAGACTTTTATTCCTTTGTTTGACCCAACTTCTAAAGAATTAAAAGAAACATTCTTTTTAATTAGGCGCCGTAATGGCTCTGATTCAGTGGCCAAATTAGGGAGAAACTTACCCACATAGGTAACCAAACCAAGAAAGCTCCTCACCTCTTCCTTGGTAGTGGGTTCTCTAAATTTGTTTATTGCTTCTACTTTATCTTGTGACGGCGCAACCCCATTCCCAGATATAGAGTGACCCAAGAAATCTATTTTTGTTTGGTTGTACACACATTTTTCCTCATTTAGAACGAATCCAGCCTTTTTTAATATTTTCAACACTTTCCTTAGCCTCATATCGTGAGTGTTTTGGTCAGGAGCATGTATAAGAAGGTCATCAATAAAAATAGCAACACCATCACAGTCTTGGAGAACATGCTCCACAAGCTTTTGAAAGGGCTCGGGAGCACAGATCAAGCCAAAACATAAACGTTTAAATCTATAAAACTTTCCATTAGGAGCTTGAAATACAGTGACATCTCGACTCTTTTCATTTAATTCGACAGCATGAAAACAATTTTTCAAATCTAAACGAGAGAATATTTTACTTCCATGAAGATGTGGTAACATATCTTCCATAATCGGAATAGGATGCTTTAAATACTCAACCACCTCATTTACACGTCTAAAATCAAAGCATAAACGAATATCAAATCCGTCTTTTTTTAGTATAGGTACCAATGGAGAGCACCATGTCACTGGTCCAGGGGCCGGCTCTATAATATCTAACATAAGTAACTCATTAATTTTAGCTTCCACCTTCTTTTGAAGGGGCAAGGGTATACGTCTAAACGGTTGGTAAACCGGCTGCTTAGATGGATCCATCTTTATATTGGCCTGATAACCTTCCAACTTTTTCATAGCATTGCTAGATTTAACTATGTTAACCTGGGGGCCTAAACGCAAGAGATCTAATCGCTCAGCTGCCTCTTTGTCTAATATAGGTTCTCCCTTCTTTTTTATAACTAAACTCTCTTCCACGTTACTCCAATCTTTAAAAGAAATTGTGACTTTCAACTTACCAACAACATCAAGGTGGTTACCCCCGTAAGGTTCTATCCGTAGCTCACCTTTCATTAATTTCTTCACAGAATGGCACTGGATGCCTTTAGACTTTAAGACCTTCCACGTTGCTTTATCTAATACACAGCAAGATCCACCCGAATCGATGCGCATTTGTAACGGCTGACCACGTTCTAAGCAAGATACTAAAGTATTATCCTTAGGTTTATTCAAAGCATATATCGCAAAACAAGAGGATGAAGATGAGGATGATCCGTCCTCCGATCTGTCATCCACTGCATGCACCCTTTGATTTCGACCAGTATTCTGCTTTTTCTCCTTTGTAGCTGTCTTAGAATTGCAAGCTATTTGAAAATGACCGGTTTTACCACACCGGAGGCACTTACGGTTCCTGGCTGGGCAGTTAGGGCTATTTGCCAAGTGTGAATCCCCTAAGCATCTAAAACATTGAAGATTTCTATTATTTCTTTTTGACTGAGAGTTATGGTCAGATGGTTTATCTTTCTTCTCATCCTGCCTGTTTACGCCAGTTTAACTTTCTAGAAGGAATATTGTTTATAAGGTTTTGTTTTGATTTGGATAAGGTCGATAGGGCACTGAGGTAACGTCTCATCGGCCATCTCTCTTTAGTTGGCTTCTAGACTTGGTCTCTGGAGGTCAGACTGTCGTTTATAACCTTCCTTTTTTTTCGTTATTGTTTTACTGTCAAGTAGTTTTCTTTTAATCCGAAGTTTAGTAGTTATTCTTTAATTCAGATCGAAAGTGAATATTCCGCGATACGCAGGCGAAGAAGACATCGGGGGCCCCCACCTTCATCCACCTCAACCTGCGTACCGCCGTTCTCCAGGAGCGTCTTCCATCAAGAAAGCTGTTATTAGTCTTATTATTTTGCTTTGTATTACACTCCTCATTTGTACGCGTGTAGTGGCGCGTACACTGCCCTTTCAATTTATTCTGATGTGATGGTTGAACCCGGTTAACAGGGACAGAAGAACCACTGAACCCCGCCACATGTAGCTGTACTGCCTCTAAAGATTTAGCTTATTCCAGAACTTCATTTAAAGAAGTTAAACCTTTCTCATGAGATTGGCGCCATAGTTCAGAAGATGAACAACTTGAACTGACTTTGATCACGCAAACGATCTTCCAGATCAGGGAAAGAACAGTTTTGGGCTCGAAGGCGTAACTTTGCCAGATATTGCTCTATATTTTCTCCTTCTTCTTGGTAAATTAAACCAAAAACATGGCGCTCATAAGTAACATTGAGTTTAGGTTTAAAATATAGATCAAACGCTGCAATCGTCTTATCATAATTTAACCTATCATCATTAAAAATTTTAAGATCCTTACCTAGGCGATCCGCTTCCATAACCTCTAAAGAGTCTTGTGGGAATGAATAATAAATGCCCTGTAAGGGCAGGCCACCCATATGCAATAACATTGCTTTCCGACGTTTAAAACAAGTATAGTTTTTCGCCTCTATAAATAAATCAAAGGCACGCAGCCAACGCGTCCATTCCGGCCAGCCTTTGGACGGATCCAAAGTATAGGCAAAGAATCCATATAGCTAAGCTTATAATATAACACTTGTTACCACAAAAACGAGCCAATCACTAATTATTTGAAGAATTTACACATTTGAAACAAAAGAAACACAACAAAATCCCTTCTCGTCGCCAATTTGTAGAGAAAATACACGTTCACATTACACACTTTATTAACACAGAATGCCAGATCTTTTATTAGACATCTTCTACAATGTTGCCAACCAGATACTACAATTTTAAATTTATAAAACGTCTTATATAATTTCATTTATTATTCTTCTGACTAAATAAAAAGATTATGCACAACATTTTCAACTATAGGTTTTAATAAGTAAGCAAAGCAGCGATGAATAAAAAAGTCGATCTAAATCTATATATATAAAAGTCAACGTATGTGTGTGTGTGTGTGTGTGTGTTTGTTCTTTATACAAATCTACAGTTTTAGTCCGATCTCGATGAAAATTTGCACACTTGACCTTCAAAGCAAGGAAACAATCAAGGTCTACATGAATTTTCGAAATTTCAATTTTGGTACACAGGGGTACGGGGTACAAGTAATAAATACGGGGTCAAAGTAACGAATACCCTTCATGATGCATATCGTTGAAAAGCTCTTTAAGGGTACAGTAATTGTTGTTATGTACACTTTTGTCATATTTTCATTTAGGAGGGGGGTATATGGAAAAATATATCTAAAAGTCAACGTATGTGTGTATTTTCTTTATACAAATCCATAGTTTTAGTCCGATCTCGATCAAAAAATGCACACTTGACCTTCAAAGGAAGAAAAAATCAGTGTCTACATGAATTTTCGAAATTTAAATTTTGGTACTCAGGGAACAGGGTACAATAATGAATACGGGGTCAAAGGACTGAATACCCTTTATGATGGATATAGTTGAAAAGCTCTTTAAGATTACATTAATTGTTGTTATGTACAGTTTTGTCATATGTATTTTCATTTAGGAGTGGGTAAAATGGAAAAATATAGCTATATCTTATAAAAAAAGAAGAGTGTCTGTATGAGGGTATGTCTTTTATACAAATCTATAGTTTTATCCCAATTTGATGAATATTTACTCACTATCCCTTCAAATCAAGGGGGAGGTCACTGTTTGCATGAATTTTCGAAATTTAAATTTTGGTACAAAGGGGTACGGTGTAAAAATGTCAAAGTAATGGATTCCCTTCATATCATGCATATCGTTGAAAAGCACTTTAAGAGAAAAGTAATTGTAATGTACAATTTTATTTAGGAGGGGATAAAATGGAAATTTTTAGCTATATATATAAAATCAACGTATGTGGGTGTATGTTCTTTATACAAACTACAGTTTTAGTTCGATGTCGATAAAAATTTGCCCACTTGAACTTCAAAGCAAGGGGAAAATGACAGCCTACATGAATTTTGGAAATTTAAATTTGGTACACAGGGGTATGGTACAAGTAATGAATACGGGGTCAATGTAATGAATACCATTGATGATGCAAAAGCTCTTTAAGAGTAGAGTAATAGTTTTTATGTATTGTTTTGTCATATTTTACTTTAGGGAGGGGGGGGGGGGGGAATTTAGGATATTTTAAAATTAGCTAATCAAAGAGGAGGGGGTATAGAAATAGGTGGGAGCGATAGAATCTAGATATTCTTGCATAGTAAAATAATTTATATGTTTCATTATGGTTGTTTATAAACTTATCTAATTATAATAACACTCCGTAGCGAAGATCGGGTACCCAGCTAGTTCTAAATAAAGAAGAAAGCATAATGATTTTTGTTTGTTTTAATTGTTTCTAACCCTGTTTTAAAAATAGTTGTTGCCGTGTTTTTCAACATATCTAGATTTTCCCTAAATGTCTGTCTAATAATAAGGTAGGCTGGGGCCGGGTGGCGGCGAGCCAACGTCTAGGAGATGTCTGGAAGGGCAACGTTCCAAGTTCCAGGGCCTCCCTTACCGCTTCCTCCGGTAGAACTGTCTCCCCAAATAGATTCAATCTTCTGTAAGTATCTATAACTCGAGCTTTACATTCCCCAACACGTTGGCTTTTATTTTCAAAACTGCATTAAACCAGTTAACAGAAAGCAATTCCATTTAAAAACAGAAACAACCGATGAATCATTGAATTTTTACCCGTATTTTAATAATGTATTTAATAAAAGAATACTCTCAGACTGTTCACTCAGGATTCACTCAGACTGATCACTCAGACTGTTCACACTCAGACTGTTCACACTCAGACTGTTCACTCAGGCTGTTCACTCAGGATTCACTCAGACTGATCACTCAGACGTTCACTCAGACTGATCACTCAGACTGTTCACTCGGACTGTTCACTCAGGCTGTTCACTCAGACTGTTCACTCTGACAGTTCACTCAGACTGATCACTCAGACGTTCACTCAGACTGTTCACTCAGACAGTTCACTCAGACTGTTCACTCAGACAGTTCACTCAGACTGTTCACTCAGACCAATAGTGAAAATACATCCAAATTTGACGAATATTTAAACATTTTTCATTCAAATCAAGGTGATGGTCACTGCCTAAATGTGATTACGAAATTAAAATGTTGGTTCACAGGGGTACGGGGTACAAATGACAAAGTAATGGATACCCTTCATGATGCATATCGTTGAAAAGCTTTTTAAGAGAAAAGTAATTGTTGTTATGTACTTTTTGTCTTATTTTCATTTAAGAGGAGTGTAAAATGGAAATTTATATCCATATATCTATGTATATAAAAATTAACGTTTGTGTGTGTATGTTCATTATGCAAATATAAAGTTTTAGTCCAATATTAATGAAAATTTGCACCCTTGACCTTCAAAGCAAGGGGAAGGTCACTGCCTACATGAATTTTTGAAATTTAAATTTTTGAAAACAAGGGTACGGGTTACAAGTAATCAATACGGGGTCAAAGTAATGAATAACCTTCATGATGCATATCGTTGAAAAGCTCTTGAAGATCTCGTTGAAGAGTACAGTAATTGTTGTTATGCACAGTTTTGTCATACTTTCCTTTAGGAGGAGGGTAATTTTGGGATATTTACAAATTATCTTATCAAAGAGGAGGGGATATAGAAATAAGTGGGAGGGATAGAATCTAGATATTCTCGCATAGTAAAATAATTTAAATGTTTCTTGATGGTAGTTTATAAACATATCAAAATTAAATAACTCCGTAGCGAAGCCCGGGTATCCAGCTAGTATAATATATAATTTAGCAGTGTCCTAACGACGACGGCACCGACTTACTTCTTATTGGCCGACTTACTTTATTATTGGTAAGGCAACAAAATGTATTCTAAAATGAACAGGTCAAGTGTGTGATGGTCAGCACACAGCGAGGGTCCGTAGGCCACCACACTGTATAGTTTAAGAGTACCCTATTGATGGTGTTTTTTAAAATGCTAAAATGCTTACTTTGAACTATCCTATGGGTCTGATATTCTTATATATTTAGCTACCGAGAAGTTGTGAATTAATACGAAATTAAATTCGGCTCACAGCATCTCGGCTTCTTTAACAATTTTAAATTTTAAGAATGGGGCCAATAATAAAAATAAACAGGTCAAGTGCGTGCTAGTCAACACACAGCGAGGGTCCGTAGGCCACACTACGGTTTAACTGTAAAGTGTATAATCAGTGTTTTTAGGGTTTCGTTGGTAAAACCAAAAAAAGAAACCCTTATAGTTTCGTTCATGTGTCTGTCTGTCTGTCACTCTGTACGGTTCCAATAACTTTTGAATAAAAAGGGATAGAAACATGAAACTTTCCAATATTAAAGATCGTTTTGACGCGCACACAGGAAAAATATAGCGAACTCAAAATTATCAGCTGTTCAAATTCAAAATGGCAGAAAATTCACGTCGCGAAATTTTTTTTTTTTTAAATTTTGTGTGGGGTATCAAATGAAAGGTATCGAAGAATAGATTAGAAATATATATACCACTTAGGGGTAGTGCTTAATTTTCAGCGCCATTTTGTCAAAAAACATCGAAATTTTACGTGTCCCCCCCCCCCCTGAAATCGTATTTCCGCTAATACTAAAAATATAGAAAAATATGCAAAATGTGTGGTCTGCTGGGCCATAGAAAAAATAAGATTAGCAATTTGATCTGATTTACTGGAAATCCAAGATGGCGGATAATTCATGTTACTCGAAAAAAATATATTTTTTTAAAATTTTGAGTAGGTTATCAAATGATAGGTATTGAAGAGTAGATTAGAAATATATATACCACTTAGGGATAGTGCTTAATTTTCAGCGCCATTTTGCCAAAAAACATCGACATTTTGCGTGTCCCCCCCCCCCCCCCCCCCCCTAAAATCGTATTTCCGCTAATACTAAAAATATAGAAAAATATGCAAAATGTGTGGTCTGGTGGGCCATAGAAAAAATAAGATTAGCAATTTGATCTGATTTACTGGAAATCCAAGATGGCGGATAATTCATGTTATTCGATTTTTTTTTTTTTAATTTTGAGTGGGGTATCAAATGAAAGAGTAGAGTATTGAAGAGTAGATATCAAAAATGTATAACACTTGATGTTAACGTTTAATTTTGCGCACCATTTTGTCAAAAAAAATCAAAACTTTTCTCTTCTCCCCCCTTACTAATTTTGTGTTTACAATACCAACGAAACCCTTTTTACGTGAGACTTCACGCCTTACCAGTTTATTTAAAATGCTAAAAAGCTTAGTTTGAACAATTCTAAGGGTCTGATATTCTCAAGACACACTCTAATAAAGTATTTTTTTGCCACTGAACCGGACTACAACCATATAAATACATCGAAAAGACCATAATTATAAAAAAACGTATTTTGTCAATAAAAAATAAAATAATATTTTTTTCGAAATTTCCAAAAAGTGGTATCTTTACTTTTGGTCGAAGAATGTTCAGGAATTTTTTCAGATTTTTTGCACTTCACATAAGCGAGATAGAGGGGGGGGGGGGGACGTTTCAAACTCGCCTACGCTCGCCCTATCAAAGTTATATCCAAAGAATTATATATTTTTGTAATCAGCTCGACGTACCCTCTCATATGATACCCCTCACGGTGTCGAAAAAAAAAATAAAAAAAATTTAACCCTTAAGTTTTTTTACCCTAATTTTTTTTAAAAATATTTTTTTAAGTCGCTATATTTTTAAAATATGTGGGCAGGTATACAAGACACGAACATGCCAAATTTCAAAGTGATCGGACGAAAGGTGTAGCCGTGAGAGCACGCGACAGGACGGACGGACAGACACACGCAGGAAAATATAAGGGTCCTTGGTTTTGCCTACGGACCCTAAAAATAAAGGTTGTTTTGATTTGTTTGTCTTCAAATAGATATAATAATTTATCTAAATAAGTCCGACAATTTTATCCAAACTAGACATTAATGTTTCATAACTTTCATTTATGCAATCGTGTCGTGTCCCGGCGACGATGAATTTGTTATTGCTAAGGCAACCACATATATTCCAATAAAAATAAAGGTTTGTTTTGATTTTTTTTTTTTTTTTTTTTTTAAATAATAAATTCCTTTATTTATCATAAATAACAATCTTTTGTATTCTTTACATTTAGGAATAATAACTTCCACTAGAGGGTGGATGCCCTGTGCTGTGGAAGTCAGTCTGTTCAGCACATTTAAATTATCTATAATTATTGATATGTGAATGGAGGTAGTAAGATGTCTAAATAAATAAAGATTTTATTAGATGGTGCAGTAATGAGTTGTTATGCGTAGAAAGATCAAATATTCTAAAAGAATAGTTTCATTAGAAATGTTATTTTCAGTTGTTTACATTATTAGTCTATTGGTCGTTGTACTTAGCGAGTAAATATTGTTTAGTTAGTTGTTTAAAACAAGGTCTATGAATATTTTGTCGTATGTTATTAGGTAGTTGATTGTATAGTGCCGTCACTATATAGTACCATTGTCTCTGTCCTGTAGTAGTTTTCATGTAAGGTGGTTGGAAGGTTGGCTGATGTGTCGTTCTGGTTTTGTAGTTATGTTCTGTTTTGTCGAGTGTGAATTTGCCAGTGTGTATTCGGTTCAGAGTTGTCAGTTCGAAAATTTCTTTCACTTTCAAAATTTCCAGTGACTTAAATATCGGAGAAGATGGCGTACTTCGTGGTTTTTTAAGTATAATTTTTACTATTTG
Organism: Gerris lacustris; assembly: GCA_951217055.1. Taxonomy (NCBI): domain Eukaryota; kingdom Metazoa; phylum Arthropoda; class Insecta; order Hemiptera; family Gerridae; genus Gerris; species Gerris lacustris. Next base: position 168,202 of record OX578278.1, on the reverse strand, counting down.
TTTTTGGGCTATTGTCAGTTGTTTTAAGCTTGTCTCAGCGGCAGAGCCATAAGCCACAATTCCGTACTGTATGATGGAATAAACAAAAGCATAATAACATTGTATTAGGTACTGCAGATGCAGGTAGTTTCTCATGTGTAAGAATAAGTACGATAGTTGTCTGATTTTCTTTGTAATGTTTGTTATGTGGGGTTTCCAGGTCAGAGTCGAGTCTATAGTGAGTCCAAGATATTTAATTGTTTCAATACTGTTAATTTTCGGACAAGTGCATTGTTGCGGAAATGTTTTTTTACAGGTAGGTTGATGTAGGGATATGGTGAACTGTTGGTCCGGCTGTGAATTCCTATAAAGTGAAAAAGTTACGAATTTAGTCTTGTCAATATTTATAGTAAGTTTATTGTCATTAAGCCAGTCTTTTATTCTATTTAAAACCTTCTCGGTATTTGTTAGAGTTTCTATCCAAGACCTTCCGTAGCTCATCAAAGCCGTGTCATCAGCATAGGATATAATTTCAGCCGAGTCGTCTGGAAGTAACAAGAGATCATTCATGAAAGTGATGAAAAGTGTACCGGATAGTACCGAGCCCTGGGGGATGGAGTATTCGCTGCTGTTCGGTTCACTTAGAGTGCTGTCGATTCTAACTCTCTGCTTCCTGTTTTTCAGGTAGCTTTTGAACCATTTTAACATTTTCCCACCGATTCCAATTTCCGCGAGTTTTTCTATTTTTTGTTGGAGTTTTTCTATTTGTTGGTCTTAAAATAGATATAATAACTTATCTAAATGGTGGCCGACAATTTTATCAAAACTAATCATTATAATTATTAAAGCCGCGTTTACATGGTGATAGTTGCAGTCACGATAGCTAATAACGCATCGACTATTAATATGTAGACTACGTGATAGATTAGCCGCGATAAAATATCAGCCATCACACTATCTCGTCTTGAGTTGAGTGTTATCATAGCAGCCAGAGTATACTCACGAATTTAAGAACTACCACGCTAGATACTAGATGCTGATTGGCTTATTGTTTGATTATTGACCGAGCGAAGCGAGGTCTCCGTTTTAACTCGACCGTTTGGCATTTCGTCTGTGTGTCTGTCTCTCTTTTAATTTTTGTAAATCGACTGCCTTCGCGAGGGAGGCCGCAGGCCGACCGAGCTGTGATGTGGGGCGGGGGGACGCAACTTCATTGCCCGTCGAATGGGGGAGGGGGGGGGGGGGGGGGGTAAAAATTTACTTTATTGTAAGGCGCCATGGCAAAAAACAAAAAAATAATTATACCCCGACTCTTGATTTTCGGAAAAATTTTGATTTGGTAATGTCAAAATCGGTTAGGAACCTTAAAAATCGCTTGATAAAACATTGGGGTCTGGGCAGTTTTAAACCACTCCTTAAAGGTGAAAATCGGCCTTAAAGGGCGAAATAGGGTGTTTTTTGTACTGATAGGAGTGTTTGTCGTAGAGACATGACGTTTTCTGAAAATTGTTAAGGTTATAGTGTATTATTAAGAAAAAATTCTATCTGTCGGGAAATTTTCCGGGAAATGGGTTTATTTTCAATGGGAAATCGTCTACTGTCAAAAAGGGCATTTTTTACGTATAACATTTGAAATAATTGAAAATTTTAATTTTATTTTCAAGGCTTTTGTAGATCTCATAGCCGGTAACGAGAACTTTTTTTTTACGTGCACCCCTGCTTAGGGGCGACATCGGGAAATTTGTTTTTCGCCGATCAGAAAACCGGAGATATTTGGTACGGGTAGTCGTATATCGTTGGAAAGCCCTTGGGAAGAGTACAAAAGTGATGCAAAAACTTTTTAAAAATGTTCACGTTTCAGGTCCTTTAAAGCGAAAAAACACTTTTTACCACTTTTTTTAAACGTTTTTCTACACACACAGAAATCGTGTTTTTCCGAAATTTCGAATTTGACCTTCTATACCTTTCGCAATTTTAATCGGACAGGGTTCAAAATGGTACGGGACTTTAGGTAATATTGTCCTCTTTTAGAATCCGGGTTGTTATTATATTTCTAATTCCAACTTCGGGAGCTACGTCTATGCGAAGGACGTCCTCCTTGGGTAGCCGCAACCAGAAGGGGACGTTGTACCGATTTGAAAGAGGTATCGTTGGAAAGACCATTTAAAATGTACCAAATGTGTGCAAAAATATTTTTGAAAAAATGTACTAGGTTGGTACTTTAGTACCCTTTTGTACTTTTAGAGTGCCGTGTAGGGGTAGGTTACCCCACTCTGGGGCTAATAGCGTCGAGGGATTTATCAGCTCGAAAATTCCCTTCGGTCAAAAGTTGCGCCAAATAACACTTGAACGCACTGTACCCTTTTCGTACCTGTACCTTTGCGGGTTTGGGTACAGAGGTACTTTCAATACCACGGTAGTTGTAGGGTGCACTGTAAAAATAAAAAAATAAAAAATAGTTGCTTTTTACTCAAAAGTGTGTGGGTTTTGCCTTTGTACTCATTTAATTGAACTTTATTTTTTATTTCTACTTATTTTTGTACTAATTGTACCGGTTTGGAAAAATCGGTCGAAAAACGCTACTTTTTAGCCTTTGTACTGTACCGTATATGAATTTCATAGGATAGTACTTTATAGTAGTAAAGTGTACATGAAAGGAAAACATTAAATTTATTAACATGCCAGGTACATGAGGGGTACAAAGTTGTGTACCTCTGTTTAAGAAAAGGTAAAAATAGTAGCTGGCCGGCCGTGTTTGATATCGTTGGAAAGCCCTTAAAACGTACTTTCAAAAAATACAAATGTTTATCGAAAAAAGTCACGTTTCAGACCCTTTTGAACAATAAATAGTTTTTCGGGCTCTAAAAAAGTGCGAGGTGAGTCTACTGTTGACCACTTTGCTCCTAAGATTATTCTTTCACAAGATGGTCCTTTTAGAACCTAATACAGTATAATATTGTACAACCCAAGATGCACATTTAATTTAAGTACCTTTAGTACTTTTGGTACAAAACGTACTTAAAGTCTGGGTACTGTGGAGATTAAATTTTTAAATTAAATGTTTTGTAAAGGTATCTTTATGTAGGCATTTAGTAGGGCTATGAAGGCCTTATAATGCGGTTGTACTGAAAAAAAATATTTATGTACTAAAAGGGTACTTTTGTTACCGGTTTGTCGAAATACGCAAAAATACTCTATTTTTTATTTGTTTTACTGTACCGTTTTTGCTTTTCATAGGATCGGGCTGAAACTTATATGGTACTTACTACTTAATAGAAGTAAAGTGTGCGCGAATGAAGAACCTTAAATTTATTACTGTACCCTGTCCATGAGGGGTACATAGTGTTGTACCTCTGTTTTAGAAATGGTAAAAATAGTAGCTTATCGGCCGTTTTTGGTATCGTTGGAAAGCCCTTTATGAGTACTCTAAAGTTGTATAAAAACATGTTGTACTTTTTCACTTGTTAGGTCTTTTATGTTGAAATAACATTTTTTTCGGTTAAATTTTTGTTATTTTTTTTAACCTAAGCTCAAAACCCGATTTGTTATTTTAACTAGCGAGGTCTACTGTTCACAGAACTACTAGTTATTGGTGATTCAATAAACTGATTAGTCCCTAAATTTGTGTTTATTTATTTGCTCAGTAATAAAACCATGATATTCCTGGAGTTTGGACTGAAATAGGACTGTTTTCTACCTACCCGGCCAATTAATTTAAAATATTATAAAATATATCTCTTCCCTACTCTACAGCTTTTGCTTGTATCAGGGTGAAATTTTACATGATTATATTTTATTGAAGCGAGCGTAGCGAGCTTCCTACATTCAACGAAATATGCTCCGTGTCTGTCTGTCTGTCTGTCTGTCTGTCTGTCTGTCTGTCTGTCTGTCAGTAACGTTTACGCGTGTGACGATAACTTGAGTAAAAGTTGACCGATTTAGTTGAAATTTGGTATACATGTTCCTCTTACTAATACTCAGGCTAAGTTCGTTGGACAGCGTGATCCGTCCATGAGTTCGCGCGCAACGCTCGCGTAAACGAGAGGTACAAAAATTAAATTGGAATTTCAGGACGGGAAAAGATTCTATCATCATCTACTCGATGAGACGAACATTTTTTTTAAATATCATTTTTTACTAAAACCAACAGCGACACCGCTATGACTTAATAAAGATCGCTAAAACTATTAAAGCGGACCTAAACGTTTAAAATTGAGAAAACAACCTTTTTACCGATATCTTACGTTCTAACGTAACGATTTTAATAAAACTTCATATACATCGTCTAAAGTGCAATTGAAACAAGTATGTAAAATTTCAACTTGATACAAGCAGTAGTATTTGAGTAATGATGTGATACATTTATAATTGAAGCGAGCGTAAGCGAGCTTCTTACATTCAACAAACTATGCATCTTGTCTGTCTGTCTGTCTGTCTGTCTGTCTGCCTGTCTGTCTGTCAGTAACGTTTACGCGTGTGACGATAACTTGAGTAAAAGTAGACCGATTTAGTTGAAATTTGGTATACATGATCCTCTTACTAATACTCAGGCTAAGTTCGTTGGACAGCGCGATCCGTCCAAGAGTTCGCGCGCAACGCTCGCGTAAACGAGAGGTTCAAAAATTAAATTGGAATTTCAGGACGGGAAAAGATTCTATCATCATCTATTCGATGAGACGAACAGTTTTTTCAAATAACATTTTTTAGTAAAACCAACAGCGACACCGCTATCAATTAATAAAGATCGCTAAAACTATTAAAGCGGGCCTAAACGTTTATAATAGAGAAAACAACCTTTTCACCGATAACTTACGTTCTAACGTAACGATTTTAATAAAACTTCATATACACCATCTAATGCACAATTGAAACACGCATGCAAAATTTCAATTTGATACATGCAGTAGTTTTTTTGTAGCAAAGAAATACATTTTATAATAATTGAAAAAGAGAAGTTTGGTTAGAGGAATAGTAAGAATTAGTGATGGGCATAATCGATTAAAATAATCGTTTAAATCGATTATGCAACAATAATCGAATGCTCGTAATCGTTTATTTATAATCGGTATATGAGACCGATTATTTGATCGCTCGAAGTTAGTTCAACTCAATTCGATTATTATTCGAAATCGTTCTCATAATCGAGTGATCGGCTCCGGGCCCGAACACTCGATTATGAGACCGATTATTTGATCGCTCGAAGTTAGTTCAACTCAATTCGAAATCGTTCTCATAATCGAGTGTTCGGCTCCGGGTCCGATCACTCGTAATCGAAATTCCACCCATCGCTCGTTCACTGAATATAATTTATTCTTGAATCGGACGCTCGGAATCGAAATGTCGGGGCTTGCATTTCGAATCTTTTCACAATCGGATGCCTAGGCCCAAGGCCTAGTGCCTAACCCAGTTGCTAGTTAACGATACCGAGCACTGTCATTCGGAATCGAAATGTCGGCGCTTGCATTTCGAATCTTTTCACGATCTCAGATACCTAGTCCTGGTACCTAACCCTGTTACTAGTACCTAGTACCTAACAATAATAACCGATACCGAGCACTGTCATTCGGAATCAGAAATCGGAATGATGCCGCGTCCTAATACGCACCTTTTCATAATTATGAAAACTATTCGAAATTCATGGTTGTTTCCATGTATTATATTTATAAAAAATATGTTATAACATAATTTACATTTTAAGTAATTCCAATATAGGCTTAAAATAAATATATTTATTTCACACCGCGTTTCAATTATTCAATAAAATCTAGTAAATCTCTCTTTTCCTTAAAAACCTCAATACAATAAGTTCATAGGTAACAAATCGCTTAACCCCCTCTCTCTTGGATTAAATAAATAGTTATTCTTATATTTAAGAAAAATAATTTAAAGGTAATTAAAAGTAATTATATAAATAATTCTAACCATATAGTTTGAAACTTTTTAAAACATAAATATAATTATTTTAACATAATATGGTACTAATTAAGTATAGCAAGCAATAACTAAATTTTAGAAAAATCAGTTATATAGTATATAGATAAGATACATAATTGGTTAGTGCCAAAAAAAAGTCTAATTTTTGAAAAACTAAAATCACCTCAATATACAAAACTAAATTTCCCAATCACTTAAAGCAATGTAAATTATTTGCTCTCTAAAATAATTGTGCAAGGAACGAACACGAATGTGACTTAAACCGTGTTTCCACGATGTTTAAATACGGATTGAATACAGGTTGAATACAGTTTATGGATCCAAAGTGTCCATGGAAACCTAGATTAAATACGATACCGATCCCAATACGATACACTAAATTCTGGGATCGTATCAGGACCGAGTTGCATGGAAACACGCTGACATGCGCAGAGAGCGTGTCAGCGTATTTCTGTAGAAGTAGAAACTGTAGTCAAATATGTTACAATACGTAATAAAAACATGGTTATAAAAGGTGAAGGTTACAAAATTATTTATAACCTTTAGCAAAAGTAACCAAGAAAAAGTTTTTTTGTTTTTTTATTTCGAATTGAATACGGATTCAATAGCACTTATGGAAACACCTAACTAGTTAAATTCCAAATTAGGATTCAATCCGTATTTAAACATCTTAGAAACTAGAAACGTAGTATTATGTAAGAATGTTTTATATTAATTAGAGATCAAGAAAGTGATAAGGGTTAAGAAGAATATAAAGGAGCGATTATGAGTATGAGTAGTAGTTTAAAGACTTTTCGTTATCGTGTCGTTTGCCGACAAAGCAAAAATCCGCGCTTTGTCGGGCGTTCCCCGCTAAGTTCCCCGTATTTTAGGTATCGCAACTATTTGTCTCCCCTTTTTTCTTTACTTTAACCCCCTCCTATAATAAATAATCGATTGTGAAATCATTCGATTATTAGAATAATCGATTAAAAATAATCGATTGATTGAAAAATATCGATTATGCCCATCTCTAGTAAGAATGCGGGGTGGTTCCCTTACTAATAGCCGCTGTACTACTATCATACCCTATATCTATCAACTCATCATGATTCATGATTATCTATTTTTTCAATATTCAATACATATTTATTACTATACGCTCGCTTCAATGATAGAGCCACGCGATGCCTAGTATTAGTTTAAAAGCTATGACGGGTGGTTAAGATTCTTATAGTCGTACTGTGTGTAGGATTGTTTAGGATGTAAAGCTTTGTACCGAGTACCCCCACTCTACCTCACACTACCCTCTTCCACTCATCTTCAACTATGACATTCATCATGAATAACAGATTTTAATATTCAGTATTTTATTGCAATAGGCTCGCTTCAATGATAGAGCCACGCGATGCCTAGTAAATATTTAAAAATAATAATAAGAAGAAAAATGAATGTAAGTGTTTACCTTTGTTAGAGGTCTTGTTGTTAAAAATCAAAAAAATTTAATGCAAAACTATTTTTCGTTAATTTAAAAAAAAATGAAAATAAGAATCATGAGTTGTTGCCTGGTTGGCAACTAGTCACAGACTATCTTTTATTTATAATCTCTTCTATTATGATAAGACTGATCAGTGTTTTAATAACAATGATGTTTATCTACCACAGTCATTACTTTCAAATTAATATATATATATATCTTCTCACACATACACATTCCAGAGACGGGACGTTTATGACTTTTATTTTTCCATTTCATGACCTTTATTCTATGACTTTTATGACTTTTATTATCCTGTTTTATGACGTTTATTTTAGAAAATCGGTTGTTTTATGACCTTTTAGCCAAAAGTATGACGTTTATTTTCTGTGAAAATTTAGCCTTTATGTGAAGCATTTCGTTATTTTGGAGGGAAACAGTTCAAAAGAGATTTCAATATTTCATAGATACAAAATTATATTTACAATATTTGTAATAAATGATAATAATTAGCAGAATGCTTCAACATTGTAAAAAGTAATCATGTGTTGTTCTATATTCTCCAGCGTTAAATTGGTTCTTTTGTCCGTCAGTAGAATTTTAAACTTGGAAAAAGATCTTTCGACGTCGGCAGATGAGGTAGGAGCAAATTTCATGCATGACACGTCATTTGCTTTTGCTTTTGCACGCCCTTCAACCGGGCAGCTATGGCCTGGGCGTGTTCCAACCCAGGATTCCTTGAGAGAACAGCAGTAAACCTTTCTTTCACCTTTTCCCCTACTCTTCCAATCCAATCGGTACCGCAAAGGGTCTTGATTTTTTCGAAGCCGTTTGGAAATAGCATATTCTGTTTTTGCAGACCTTCTATTATGTCAGGAATTGTCCCAAAGTTGTCGTTGATGTAGTTCAGGTGGGTTTCCAGTCCTGGAGCTTTTAGGGCTTCTTTTGCATTGCGAATTGACGGCGCCTCTCCAGCATCCAATGAAGCTAAGACCTTGAAGACTCCAGATACAAAGTAGGTGCAGAACTTAGCTGTTTATCACATGGCTTACAGAAGAATGTTTCACCCTCTAAAGAAAAGTCCACCTCCTCTGACACCCACTTAAGCTTAAAAGTGTTAATTTGTTTGCAGGAGTTTTCGGCATTCTGACACGATTAGAATCTATTAAGAAACTAGTTACACGAGTAAAATTAATCAAGAAACAAGTAACACGAGTTTCTTACTCGTGTTACTTGTCATCAAATGAGCAATTAAACATTCTACTCCCTTATCATGAATATATACAACATTTTAACTATGGAACAGCCAATCAGGAGACTGCCCAATCCAATGGGTTTACTATTGGCTGACTGGAGAATCTATCTTGAACTTCCTGGATTCTAATTGGAGGAGTTGTTCCAAGAAGGAGCCGATCAGGAGCCCTATTTTGGAATTAGGGATGACCGTGCGTCGGTGCCTCCCTGGTTGTAGGTATGCATAAGCGCATTAGTTAAGTCCGAAAGTGGTCAGGGAATTAAGAGCCCAGGCCTATCACTAAGCTGGTGTAAGGGTTTTTTGTTCGAACTGCACTTTTACCTGGAACCGGACCACAAATGTTCAATTTAAACATTTTCTTTAACAAAAAAATAAAACTTTTTTGCTAAACATTTGGCAAAAAAGGCCATTTTATGACGTTTATTCCAAGAAACCCCTATTTTATGACGTTTATGCGTAAAATGGCTATTTTATGACAAAATCATATGACTATGACGTTTATGACTTTTTCCCGTCTCTGCACATTACATATACATGTATATTACAAACTTTAACTGTTTTATTAGAATTAGTTTATTACTAGGCATCGCGTGGCTCTATCATTGAAGCGAGCGTATTGCAATGAAATACTGAATATTGAAATTTATTAATCATGATGAATGTCATAGTTGAAGATAAGTGGAAGAGGGTAGTGTGAGGTAGAGTGGGGGTACTTGGTACAAAGCTTACTTCCTAAACAAACCCATACACTATACGACAATAACAATCTTCACCACCCGCGGTAGCTTCTAAACAATTATTATAAATGTATCTCGTCACTACGCAAAGAATTTTGCTTGTATCAATTTGAAATTTTGCATATACCTGTTTCAATTGTGCATTAGATGGTGTATATGAAGTTTTATTAAAATCGTTTCGTTAGAACGTAAGATATCGGTAAAAAGGTTGTTTTCTCTATTATAAACGTTTAGGTCCGCTTTAATAGTTTTAGCGATCTTTATTAAGTCATAGCGGTGTCGCTGTTGGTTTTAGTAAAAAATGTTATTTGTAAAAAATGTTCGTCTCATCGAATAGATGATGATAGAATCTTTTCCCGTCCTGAAATTCCAATTTAATTTTTGTACCTCTCGTTTACGCGAGCGTTGCGCGCGAACTCTTGGACGGATCACGCTGTCCAACGAACTTAGCCTGAGTATTAGTAAGAGGATCATGTATACCAAATTTCAACTAAATCGGTCAACTTTTACTCAAGTTATCGTCACACGCGTGAACGTTACTGACAGACAGACAGACAGACACGGAACATATTTCGTTGAATGTAGGAAGCTCGCTACGCTAGCTTCAATTAGCGAATTTTCAAAGAAAATTACGCTATTGCAATGGCTTCAAAATTTTTGTAATGCGAATTTTTTAAAAACTTTTCCATGGAAATCCGTTTTAGACCATTCTGAATCGATTCCTAAAATTTAACACTTTTTTTTATGTATGTATGTATATAATATGTATGTATATATGTATGTATATATGTATGTATATATGTGTCACTCCAGACGATATCTCCCCTTAGGATGCACTTAAAAATTTCAAACAAATTTTAAAATGTCAATAATATCAAAAGAGAGGATGAGTTCGTTGGCCAGAATTTTTGGAGTCCATTTAGGGGTCAAATTTTGACCATTTAGGGTCAAAAAACGTGTTTTTCCATTTTACCCCCCTTTTATGTGAAAATATAATAAAAGCGCAAATAACAACAATTACTGTACTCTTAAAGAGCTTTCCTATGACATGCATCTTGAAGGGTAAATACCATTTTGACTTTTGTACCCCGTACCCCTGTGTACCAATTTTTTTTTTCACCCGTGCAAATTCTAAACCAAAATTTTCCTATATTATCATAAGCCAATAAAACGCATATTTCTTTGAAATTTCGCTCATTAAGGCATGGTGCATGACTGGACTTTTAATTCTTGTTTTTAGCGAATTTTCAAAGAAAATTACGCTATTGCAATGGCTTCAAAATTTTTGTAATGCGAATTTTTGAAAATTTTTTTCACGGAAATCCGTTTTAGACCATTCTGAATCGATTCCTAAAATTTAACACTTTTTTTTATGTATGTATGTATATATGTATATATGTGTCACTCCAGACGATATCTCCCCTTAGGGTGCACTTAAAAATTTCAAACAAATTTTAAAATGTCAATAATATCAAAAGAGAGGATGAGTTCGTTGGCCAGAATTTTTGGAGTCCATTTAGGGGTCAAATTTTGACCATTTAGGGTCAAAAAACGTGTTTTTTCCATTGTACCCCCCTTTTATGTGAAAATATGATAGAAGTGTAAATAACAACAATTACTGTATTCTTAAAGAACTTTTCAACGACATTCATCTTAAAGGGTAAATACGATTTTGACTTTTGTACCTCGTACCCCTGTGTACCATTTTTTTTTTTCACCCGTGCAAATTCTAAACCAAAATTTTCTTATATTATCATAAGCCAATAAAACGCAGATTTCTTTGAAAATTCGCTCATTAAGTCATGGTGCATGACTGGACTTTGTTATTTAAATTCACTGTTTAATTGATTCTTAAGTTCCTTAAATTTTTCTTTTTAGGCCGGTCGTCCACTGGAAGCGACTACGCGCGACTAACGACTAAGCGACTAGGCGACTACAGGCAACTATGCGCGACTAATCCAAATACATATATAGAGTACAATATAACCTCGTCCTTTGCAAACGACCTCGAGGAGGCGACCACGCGCTACTACCGGCGACAACAGGCGACAAGCGACTGTTCCCACTAAAATGGGATTAGTCGCTCGTGGTCGCCAGTTTAAATTCTTTGTTTTCTCTAAGCTTACTCTTTTGGAAATTTTTCGCCCTGAGCATTAGTTTGCTGCTTGGAGAGGACTGAACCTGCGCTAAAATTAAAAGTTTAAGTTCATTTGTCTGCTAAACTAATGGATTTAGGGGAAAAAAATCATAATACAAAAAGTTTAATTTTTAAGTTTTTGGTAGTATTCATGCTACGGAAAGTTCAAATTTGAATGTAAATCAAATTATAATTATTATTGACTATGGTCAATAAAAAAGTTTTTTTTTTGCCGTAAAATCCAAACATGCATTATTGGTAATTTTTTCACGTTTTGAATCTTACTGAACACTCTTTTAGGTAAGAAACAGTTACAAATAAGGTATGTATTTTAGACTGGATTTGGATGGCTTGGGATGATTTGGAAAAATATGGCTTCCTATTCACTTTTTTTTATTATGTAAACTGCACACACTTTTGCTCAACACAGAAAATGTTCAGCATTTGTTCTGGAAGCGCATATATAGCCATTATCGAACCCTGAAAACTGCATATTTTTATCAATCATGGTTTCGGAGATATTTCGCTGTACTATATTAGCTGGCACACCCGGTATTCACTATGGATATAGAAAAATTAATCACGCAAATTTATAACAAAACCCCACTATGTATGAGGAATAATTTGTATCATTCCCGCGTGATATTCTGCGGGAACTGTGGGGAAAAGTTGCTGAGCAAGTTAACGCTAGACGTTCCACAGGTGTTACTGTCTCCCTAAAATTCGAAATTTTGGTGATCGAGCAATGTACACTTCTCGGTAAGGCACAGAGAGACGTGAAGTCGCTTACAGTGGACGACCCCTGTCGCGCCTGATTCAAGTCGCCTGGTCGCTTAGTCGCGCATAGTCGCTTCCAGTGGACGACCGGCCTTATTTTTTTTATGAAATAATATAATAAGAATTTTAAAAATAATTTAACATTTAAATACAAATTATTGTATAAAACATATCATTACTTTTTTAATTTAAGTATAATAAGAAGTCCACTGTGTACTTTTTGGTGTTATTATTAATAATAATATTATCGTATTACAGTGGTAACGTAAGAAAATAAGTCAAGTAATATTATTCTTTCTGTTTTTTCGGATTTCACCGGAAACCCAAGCTGTTTATGACGAATCTACCCGCGGAAGCCTTCGGACCAAGATGTAAATAAAGTTTAATTAAATTGTATTATGTTAGAACGTAAGATATCGGTAAAACGTTTAGGTCCGCTAATAGTTTTAGCGATCCTAACAGTTCATAGCGGTGTCGGTGTTGGTTTTCAAAAAAAAAAAAAAAAAAAAAAAAAAAAAAAAAAAAAAAAAAAAAAAAAAAAAAAAAAAAAAAAAAAAAATGTAATCGAATAGATAAAGTTAGAATTGTTTCCCGTCCTATATTCCAATTTTACATTAGAAGCTTACGTCTACACGAGCGTTGCGCGCAAACGCTTGTGCGTATAACGATGTCTTGCGAACTCGTTCTGGGCATTGCCCTTACCAAAATCAACAGTAGTGTACTAAACTCAACTAAATCGGTAAAATTTAACTCGTTATCGTTAAAGGTCGATTTCGTTAACGGCCGTTGTTTCGGATTGACTGCCGGTGCTGTCGGATTGACTGCCGGTGCTGTCGGATTGACTGCCGGTGCTGTCGGATTGACTGCCGGTGCTGTCGGATTGACTGCCGGTGCTGTCGGATTGACTGCCGGTGCTGTCGGATTGACTGCCGGTGCTGTCGGATTGACTGCCGGTGCTGTCGGATTGACTGCCGGTGCTGTCGGATTGACTGCCGGTGCTGTAACATGCGATACAGGCCCAACAAGCACTCAGTTATTTCAATTTTACATTATTCTGTTTTAAAACATTCCGGCAGAGTATAAAAACATTTTGATGTAACGAGATAACATTCGTTTCTTACAAAATAAATCGGCTTTAATAAAAAAAATGACGTAAGAATGAGATTAATCTAGTCAGTGATATTAGTTTGTCCTCTCTTGGTTGAAGATGAAGGCTTACTTTCTCTAGTTTATACGTGATTTGTACAAATGAGAGAATTTGAATTCCAGGTCAGGCCGGCTGTACGTTGAGCAAATTTCAAGAAACGAGGCGTGACTCCGCTACATCTAGACATATATCATCATAACGATGCGGCAGTTACGTACAACTTACGTCCTCCGATTTGGTTTTATCTAGTTTAAATGTTTCTTGTTTCACTAGAAGCTTTAACCTGTCTTCTGATATAACTGTCAAATCCTTCTTGTCTCTTGGCAGGGACGCCGCACATATGAATGAGAATAAAAACGTGTTAATAATTTCATCCATATCAAAGGTATTTAAATATGGTCTGGATACAAAATTTAAAATTTTTGAGAATCTTCTAATTAAAGTGTTATAAATATAAAGAAAGAGTTCCAGTCGAACATTGATGAAAATATTTGCCTCAGGTCCGAGGTTTAATTGAAGCTTTTTACATTAAAAAAATATGCATCCTGCCTGTGTGTCTGTCAGTAACGTTTATATCAGTTATACAGTTATAAAGGCCACGATTTACTAAGAGGCAGACTGGGCAATTGCCCAGGGCGCCAATTCCTGGGAGGCGGAAAAGTATTGGACAATTTTTTTTTTTGGAACGAAGTTGCTTAAGGGACGTTACACCATGTGGAGCCCGGGAGGGAATCCGAAAGAAACGACGTCACAATACCTGCAACCGTCACGAAATTGACCGATGATGATATCTTAAGTAAAAGATGACCGAGTTAGTTGCAATTTGGTACACATGTTCATTTTACCAATGCCCAGGATAAGTTCGTTGGATAACGTTATCCGCCCTAGCGGTCGCGCGCAAAGCTCGCGTAATCGTAAACTTCAAATGTAAAATTGGAATTTTAGGACGGGAAAAAATTCCAACTTCATCTATTCAATGAGACAATCAACTTTCTTAAATATTTTTTTTTTTTTATTAAAACTAGGGGGCTCTGCCCCCTACTCGCTTCGCTTGTCAATCCCCGAAAAGCGGGCGCTGGGTGGCCGCAGCCTAGTATAGAGTACAGTAGAAGCCCTCATATCAGTCACCTACAGGACCGGAGCTTGGTCGCAACAGAAAAAAGTCGGATAATCCGAGATCCGAGGAACCAAGAAAAGCGAATATTTCAGAGTAAAAATTAAATCTTTATTATTTAAATGAACTTAAGCACTCTATTCTGAATATTTACTACGTTCACACATCGATTTGAAAACGATCCGCTGTGGTTCAAAACGCTGTGTGAACGGAGAACGACGGATCGTATCGGTTTAAATCCGCTCCACCAAAAATACGTGATCGGAAGGGGGGATCGAATTAAAAACGCTCGTATGAACAGGTCGTGGAGGGGATCGAGATATCAGGTTATTTTACTCTTTTCCTCTTTTTAGGGTCCCTAGGCAAATCCAAGGACCCTTATATTTTCCTGCGTTTGTCTGTCCTTCCGTCCGGTCGCCTGCTCACACGGCTACACCTTTCGTCCGATCACTTTAAATTCATCAATTTGGTATATATGTGTATAGTACCTACCCACACATTTTAAAAATATAGCAACTTAAAAAAAAAAATTTTCAAGAAAATTAGGTGAAAAAATTTAAGGGTTAAAAAAGTTTTTTTTGGACACCGTGTGGGGTATCATATGAAAGGGTACGTCGAGCTGATTACCAAAAAGTCCAGTCATGCACCATGACTTAATGAGCGAATTTTCAAAGATATCTGCGGATTATTGGCTTATGATAATATAGGAAAATTATGGTTTAGAATTTACATGGGTGAAAAAAAATTTGGTACACAGGGGTACGAGGTACAAAAGTCAAAATCGTATTTACCCTTTAAGATGAATGTCGTTGGAAAGCTCTTTAAGAGTACAGTAATTGTTGTTATGTACACTTTTATCATATTTTCACATAAAAGGGGGGTAAAATGGAAAAAACACGTTTTTTGACCCTAAATGGTCAAAATTTGACCCCTAAATGGACTCCAAAAATTCTGGCCAACGAACTCATCCTTTCTTTTGATATTATTGACATTTTAAAATTTGTTTGAAATTTTTGAGTGCATTCTAAGGGGAGATATCGTCTGGAGTGACACATATATACATATATATACATACATATATACATACATATATACATACATATATACATACATACATAAAAAAAAGTGTTAAATTTTAGGAATCGATTCAGAATGGTCTAAAACGGATTTCCATGAAAAAAATTTTCAAAAATTCGCATTACAAAAATTTTGAAGCCATTGCAATAGCGTAATTTTCTTTGAAAATTCGCTAATATATTATTTTTGGTATATCTTTGATAGGGCGAGCGTAGGCGAGTTTGAAGTGGGTGTGAAAAGTGCCCCCCCCCCTATCTCGATTATGTAAACACAGGTGCATCTCGGCATTTGTGAAAACTGTACACTTTTAGGAGTTTTCACACTTAATATTTTCAAGATGGCGGCCAATATGGCGGACGACTAAAATAAAAAGTTTTAGTCATCAGCATAATGTGTTATACATCGATTTAAAGGTCTTTAAGAGAAGGAAAAGAATATGTAACTAATAAAATATCACACTTCATATTTTCAAGTCCTTCAATTTAAAGTCCTTGATGTGTAGAAAAAGAATATGTAAATATTAAAATTTTACACTTAATAATTTTAACCTAATCGTACAAAAATCGGCGATTATCGCCTTACAAACGTGAAGCGCGCATTACTTGTATAATTTCGAAATCATGAAAACATTCTTCATGAAAATGAAAGAATGTATTGAAAAAAACAAAAACAAAAAACTACTTAAGCCTGAGCTTAAAACATACATTTGGTACTATTTGCACCCAAAGTACTAAATGTACACAAATTCTTTCATAATCGAGTTCCTGTCATCAAATTTTAAACTTAATAATTTTAACTTAATCGTACAAAAACCGGCGATTATCGCGTTACGTACTTACGTGAAGTTCGCCTTACTTGTTTAAAATTAACTCCCGGCAATATCATTGGGCCATAGAGATGAAGTTTTGCCTTATTTTTAGGACCTGTCCTTGTGGGGTAGCGGGGGAAGGGACATTTTTTGGGGGGTATTGCGTTATTTGTATTGGGGTAAAATGACCGCCATTTTAAACACGGTAGGTATTTTGTTATCTACATTATAATACCTTTGAAATGATACCCCACTCAAAATAAAATATTGTGATCAGTTCGCAATGCTCGCAGATCGAAAAAATGTTGTGTTTTCAATATTTTTCATGTTTTTGGGCAAAAAAGTTTGACTTGTATACCAAATTTCAAATCTCCAGCTACAGTAGGTCGGGAGACATACTCCAACATGTGATGAACAGATGGACGAGCTACCAAAAGCATAAGTTTTTCTAGGATGACTTCCAAACCCTAAAAATAATAGACATCTAAAGTATGATTCACTTTCGAAATGCAAAAATTAATAAATGTACACCAAGTTGAATCACCCCAGAGGCTCTATCATAGCCACTACAACAAAACCAATTACTAATCCCAGACGTCTGAAATTCCACAGATTAGCTCAACTAGACCCGTAAAATAAACTCAAAGTAGGGAAAATTCCCTTTCTAATGGAGGGATATTTTTCTGTTTAGAGAAGTAAGGAGGGAGAAACATGAAGAAGATTGATTGGCAACACTGAGCAGCTCTTGCCTGACTCCAGGGCTTCACTAGTTCCGCTTCATTCTAAACCCAGACCGAGTTGCATTGTCTTCGGTCTTCTCTTCTCTAACTTTATTTTTACGTTAATTTTTTTGTTTTCTCCGTTTAATTGATTTATTTCAATCGCTTAAATTTATATTATAAAACAGTGTTTTTTGCTTAGTTTTGAATTTAAATTTTAAAAAAATGAGGGAGATCGTGCATTTACAAGCCGGCCAGTGTGGAAATCAGATCGGCGCCAGGGTGAGTTGTTCCCTCCAGTGTTTATATTTACTTGACAATGATTCCTAACGAATCAGAGTTTATATCCGATGTAACCACTTCATTCACAACTTTCAATCGAAGGGGTCAAATAATTTTTATGGAAAAATAAGATATTTTTGAATTTAAATTCAGTATATGAAAACAGTACAATACAAAATTCAGTACTTGTACTGAATTTTATGAACGAATTTCCTTATGGCACGTTCTGGAGCCCGGGAGTGAATCCGAAAAAAACGACCAAAATCACCGTCACAAAATAACCGTTACAAAATCAGTCACGCAAAATCCGTCACGAAATCTACACATGACGATAACTTGAGTAAAAGATCACCAAGTTAGATAAAATTTGGTACACACGTTCATTTTACCAATGACCAGGCTGAGTTCGTCGGAAAACGTTATCCGCCCAAGCGTTCACGCGCGTAAACGTAAGCTTCAAAAGACGGGAAAAAGTGTTATTAAGGAAGCCTGTTACTTGACTTGTTTTGATTATTTTTTTTATATATGTCAAAAATGTCACTTTGTTTTGTAAAAAAATAAAATATAATCATGTAAAATTTCACCCTGATACAAGCAGAAGCTGTGGAGTAAGGAAGAGATATATTTTATAATATTTTAAATTAATTGGCCGGGTAGGTAGAAAACAGTCCTATTTCAATCCAAACTTCTTTAACAAACATACTCTTTCACTATAAACTCATAATCAACTTTTTTCTTATATTCAATCTATATTTTATAGTAAGACGCTTGCTTTAATTATACAAATAATGATTTTCTTTTTAATTTTGCCTTAACTCTGTCAGGTACAAACTGTTCGTTACTTTTAATTTTGTCTCTTTTCTAACTCCGCCATGTATAAGTAGTTAGCAATGTATACGTACTTAGCAGTGTGATTTTATAATTTATATTTTTAATGAAAAATGTAAGGAACTTGGTTCCTACCGGGTGTCCCGCGACACCACACGTATTTTTTTTAGTACATCTCTAATTGAAGGGCACATTTCTCCCTCTCACTCTTGCGCACGATGTAATTATTTAGTAACATTCAAATTTTGAAATCTACCTATATATCCTGCATACATTATAATTTTGTTTTCTTTTGATATTTTATTAATAATAATTTTGCCACATTAATTGGTCCTAGGTGAGTCCATCGACGGTTTAGTTGACGATAGTAGATCTGGCTCTTTCATAAACTTGTTTTAATATGTGGTCATTATCTTCTTTAGAATTTGTAGCTATGCATATATCATCAAAATATACTTTTACACCAGGAATGTCTCCAAAATATTTAGATACTAGTTTGTGGAAAAGTTCAGGTAAATTTGAAAGACCGAATGGCGAACGTAGAAATCTATACGTCCCAAATACAGTGCTGAATGTGCATAATTTACTAGACATTTCATCTAGGATAACATGGTAAAATCCATCTTTAATATCGAGTACAGAGAAAATTTTGTTATATGCTAACCCCGGAACTAGTTCATCTATAGTCGGTATCGTATGATTTCTCTAACTATATATTTGTTTAAGTGCGTAGGATCGATGCTAATTCTCAAGGAACCGTTAGGTTTTTCGACAATGACTACATTCGATACCCAGTCTGAGGGCTCGTTCACTGGCACGATTATTTCTCTTTTAACCAAAGAGTTTAAGGATTCTTTAAATTTATCTTTTATTTTCAAGGGAACTCGGCGGGCTGAAGGTACAGCATCGGTTTGTAACTTGATACTACAACTATCAGGGAAACATCCTAAACCTGTGAAAACATCCTTGTATGTATTATGCCTGCCTCGCGTTGTCACTCATACTCACTTCATTCATACTATCAGATAATTTTAGCAGAGTCGATTCTTTTAATTATTCCTAACCTTAAACAGGAATCTAATTGACCGAGCGAAGCGAGGTCTATGTTTTAACTTTTTTGTTCCCCAGTCTTCCCCAGATACTAGACCGTCTTGCATTTCGTCTGAAAATGTTTGTTACGCGCTTACGGCCAACCACTTTATTCGATTTTCTTCAAATTTGGCATAGATGTTCTTTGAAGTCATAAAAAACAACGTATGAGTTTTATATTTAATGAATTTCATTTTTAAATTTAAAAAAAAGAAAAAAAAAAATTTAATTTATTTTTTGTTTATCTTGAAATTTGGCATGAATGTTACTTCAAGTTGGGAAAATAAATATATATAGTTGTTTTTTTTTTTTTTTTTTTTTAAAAATGTTATTAATTAAAATAAATTGGTAAGGCGTGAAGTCTCACGTAAAAAGGGTTTCGTTGGTATTGTGATCACAAAATTAGGAGGGGGGGGGGGGAGAGAAAAGTTTTTTTGACAAAATGGCGCCGAAAATTAAACACTATCCATAAGTGGTATTATTATTTGTAATCTACTCTTCAATACCTTTCATTTGATACCTTACTCAAAATTTATAAAAAATATTTTTTTTCGAGTGACATGAATTATCCGCCATCTTGAATTTCCAGTAAATCAGATCAGATTGCTAATCTTATTTTTTCTATGGCCCAGCAGACCACACATTTTGCATATTTTTCTATATTTTTAGTAACAGCGGAAATACGATTTTAGGGGGGGGGGGACACGCAAAATTTCGAGGTTTTTTGACAAAATGGCGCCGAAAATTAAACACAACCCCTAAGTGGTATATATATTTGTAATCTACTCTTGAATACCTTTCATTTGATACCCCACTCAAAATTTAAAAAAAATATTTTTTTTCGAGTAACGTGAATTATCCGCCATCTTGGATTTCCAGTAGATCAGATCAAATTGCTAATCTTATTTTTTCTATGGCCCAGCAGACCACACATTTTGCATATTTTTCTATATTTTTAGTAACAGCGGAAATACGATTTTAGGGGGGGGGGACACGCAAAATTTCGAGGTTTTTTGACAAAATGGCGCCGAAAATTAATTACTATCCATAAGTGGTATATATATTTGTAATCTACTCTTCAATACCTTTCATTTGATACCCCACTCAAAATTATAATAAAATATATTTTTTGAGTGACATGAATTATCCGCCATCTTGGATTTCCAGTAAATCAGATCAAATTGCTAATCTTATTTTTTCTATGGCCCAGCAGACCACACATTTTGCATATTTTTCTATATTTTTAGTAACAGCGGAAATACGATTTTAGGGGGGGGGACACGCAAAATTTCGAGGTTTTTTGACAAAATGGCGCCGAAAATTAATTACTATCCATAAGTGGTATATATATTTGTAATCTACTCTTCAATACCTTTCATTTGATACCCCACTCAAAATTATAAAAAAATATTTTTTCTCGAGTGACATGAATTATCCGCCATCTTGGATTTCCAGTAGCTCAGATCAAATTGCTAATCTTATTTTTTCTATGGCCCAGCAGACCACACATTTTGCATATTTTTCTATATTTTTAGAAACAGCGGAAATACGATTTTAGGGGGGGGGACACGCAAAATTTCGATGTTTTTTGACAAAATGGCGCTGAAAATTAACCACTATCCCTAAGTGGTATATATATTTCTATTCTACTCTTCAATACCTTTCATTTGATACCCCACTCAAAATTTAAAAAAAAAAAAAAAAAATCGCGACGTGAATTATCCGCCATTTTGAATTTGAACAGCTGATAATATTGAGTTCGCTATATTTTTCCTGTGTGCGCGTCAAAATGATCTTTTATACTGGAAAGTTTCACGTTTTTATCTTTTTTGGTTCAAAAGTTATTGGAACCGTACAGAGTGACAGACGGACACAGGAACGATACTATAAGGGTTTCTTTTTTTTGGTTTTACCAACGAAACCCTAAAAATGATTTTTAGACTTTTTTTCAAAAGTTTTATTTTTAAATTTTTATTTTTTCTTGAAATTTAGAATAGATGTCCCTTTAAGACATTAAAATCGATGTATATGGTTTATTTCTTTAAAACATGTTTAGAATTACCAAAAAAATAATCTTCCCAGCAGGGAATCGAACCCGGCCTCTCACTGTCCAGGTTTAAACTTATTTTCTCAGAAGCTAGATTTTTCACGGGAAAACGACTTATACTGTTAGATTCGTATTTAAATGGTCTACATTTAAAAAAATAAAAATAAAAATAAATAAAAATCGTCGGAATAGTTTTCGAGAAATAATGTTTTCCAGAGTTTTTGAGGGGGAGTGCCCCCAAATTTATAGCTTAAAATAATTTATCGATTTCACCTCGGGTTATCATTTATCCTTTAAGTAATTGAAATCGATATTTATGGTTTATATTCGAATTAAATTTATACAAATACCATAAAAATAACTTCGCCCCAGCGGGGAATCGAACCCCACCTCTCACTGTCCGCGTTTAAAATTATTTTCACAAAAACTAGATTTTTCTCTGGAAATCGACTTATTACCTTTAGATTCGTATTTAAATGGATCCTCTGTCCGCGTTTAATTTTTTCTAATTTTCGCGAGGTCTACTGTTCACAGAACTACTAGTCCTAGTATGGGAACAGAGTTATTTCGTACTACTATAAAATTGACTAGATCTATGCACTTAGAGGTTTCAACCCCAGCAGAGACTACTCCTATCGTATCAATTTTAAAACCCCCATAAGCCTCTAATTTAATATTAGTTTGTCTTACAGAGTTAACTAAACCTGCCTGCTTTACATATTTAATAGGTAATATATTGACGTCAGCCCCACTATCTAATTTAAAATTAACTGGGATACCTTCGACGTTGACTACCGTGTGTCATTTTGTTGTTTGTAGAGTGTTGACAGTGACTGCGTCCACATTGTAATCATTCCTCTCCGACCCGGACTCTTCATGTTCTAAATTGTGGCAAGATCCGGATTCAGGCTTAAATCTTCGACCGACTTTGGTCCAACAAACATTAGAAAAATTATTTTTCATCCAGAAGGGAGAAAACATTAACTTTCCACCCTACTTTATAGGGAGGAAAGGATCCCATTACAACCTAGTTGTGAAAATCTTGGCGGAAAGTAAAAATCGTGGTGGAAGTAACAGTAGAGCCAACTTATTATTGTTTAAAAATCAGTGTTGCCTGTTTTGTAATTAGTAGCTGTTTCTTTTTAACTGAATGACTCGACTGCTTAACAGTTTTTTTTAAAAAATATTAGAGAGTTTAAATAACACGTACTTTTGATTGCCGTGATGCTTTAATTTTTATCGTCATTTTAAAATGTCTTATGACTTCATAATTGAGTTTAAAAGACAAGACTTATACAAAAGAGGTAGGTTACATCTAATCAGGTTATATTTATGTTTTTGATTTCTCGTATTTTAGGGTAAAACACAAATAAATTAAATATCATTCAGCTAGTCATTTTGTAGTATTATTAAACATTTGAATTATTATTAGAGTTACATAGTTTTAGAAAATCATTATAGAAATCAAATAAAACATAGATGGAATTGATGAATTGCACATTTAATTCATATTATTTTTTGAAGTGAAACTTCTATGGCGGCGGTAGAGTGAATTTTTTCAAATAGGGACCATCGTGTAACGAAGTTTGCGATTCGAGTCTCGTCCAAGATTCCAACATTTTTACAGATTAATTGTAATGAAATTTGTGTGACGGAAGTAATGACACGGAATTTGTGTTTCGAGACTAATCCTGGTGAAAGATTAATCTGTAAAAAATCTTTCATTCAGGCGAGATGCGAACCACTGACTTCCGGATCATGAAGCCTACGTGCTAACCATTACCCCAATTACATTGCCAATTAGAGAGCACACAAAATTGGTATATAAGCGTAATATTTAATATTAGATGGATTATATGTAATTTGACTATTATAATTAGATTATTTTTTGGGTTCATGGCAACGGGCTTAATTGTATACTTACAAGAAAAATGTAAAAACTAATTAAATTAATTTAAATAAGTTATATCTATTTAAAGACCGCAAATCAAAACAAATATTTATTTTTATTGGAATAAATGTGGTTGCCTTATCGTAGTTTTTGTTGGAATAAATGTGGTTGCCTTACCGTAGCAATAAACAAATCATTTCGAGGTGCGTCGGCGTCAGTTCTTAACCGGGGGACCGCGGCCCCCCAGGGGGCCTCGAAAGGTATTTAGGGTACTATCTGTATATTATATTTGGAGATTTTAAGGGGTCCGCGGTTACCAAAAGGTTAAGAAACACTAGTATAAATGACAAATGACAATATATACACAGATATAAACATTGCTTTAATTATTTTTTCATATATATAGTGACATCGTGTAACGAAGTTTTATTTTTAATGGAATAAATGTGGTTGCCTTAGCGTAGCAATATTTGTTTTCAATTAAATTTCGCATAACCATTTCTTAATCCTGAAATAATAAATTCGTCAAAAAATGAAAGAGAGCAATGCATTCTAGAACTTAAGTTTCACTTCTAATGCGTGAGAGCCTCACACATATTTTTTTTTTTTACTACAAGATGTTATAAAACTTTTTCTTTTGCTTTTAAAAGTCATTTTTAAAATTAAAGGAACAAAAATTTGTAAATTTAGTTATTAATACCTAAATAAATAGATAAATCGAAATCGTAGGTTTGTGTTCACAACTAAACTTTTCCATTTAATAAATACTACAATACTTTTTAGAAAGATTTTTTTTGTTCTTATTAGGTATTATTAAATAACATCACTTAAAGATTAAACCTTCATTACAGGATAATGTTATAATTAATTTATTTAAAAAAATACTTATTACAAAGCGATTTACACTCCTTTTTGGTTCACATAAATGACTCAACCCACAAATATTGTGGGTTAAGTCATTTTAGAAACTGTTAGTGCTGGTTAGATCCTATTTTAAAAAGAGGGTTAAAGTCACTTGATTCGTTATTGCAAAATAGCTGAGCTACTTTTTTTCATTTCGTTTACGCGTTATAATAACTTAATTCCATATTGTAAAATATTACTCTTGGGTTCTCCAAAACCAAACTGTCAAAAAAGAATTAAACTTGCTTTGATTCCTTACTGAATTATGGAAATTATGACGACCCCTTTTCCACCTTACGGTAAAAGTAATATTGATGAAAGTTAATCTTTAAAATAATGTAATTAAAAGAAATAATAATAAAAACTATTTATTACTGATTATTAAAAATAGACTGCCAATTGGTGTGGCACATAGCTTCCTCGTATTCTATCACGTACTTTATTGACTATGCTTTTACAAGCCATTATTGTTTAATTTGTTTAATTGTTTTCCCCACAATTATTTGTTTGTTTGTTTGTTATTTAATGTGTCAAAATTGTTTTGATTTTTTACTTGAATTAAAGTATCAATTAAGCAAAAGTTAAAGAGCGCAGACGGTTCAAATTAATCTAGGGCTATCTGCAGGCTACTTTCGATAAACTATAAAAGTTTCATACAAATCAGATAAGTACTTTTGAAGCTATAGGTGTAAATAAATGTATGTTTGTGCGCATGTGAAAGAGAAACAAATGAGCGCAAAAGGTTGAAACTTTTATGGGACCAATAATGGGCTACTCATGACCAACCACCCAAATTTCATTAAAATTGGACGTGTAGTTTTTGCAAAAATTGAACGACATGCAGACAGACCGACCGACAGACAGACACGGAACCAAAATGCTCCTGATGTCTGAAACGGATTTCTGTCTTGGATTTTTTTAAATCGGAGACCTAAAATTGTTTCGTTCTTCAGAACGATCACATAGCTTCCGTTACCTTCGGTAAGGTCGGATGCAAAACGTAAAATTAGAACGAGTAAAAAATATTGTAAAGATTGTTACTTAATTAAAATAATAACAATAAAATAAAATAATAGTTATTTATAACTCTAGGCAGCAAAATGGAATTTTACTGACGAGTGATTAAGTTTGCCTCCGAGCAAGGGCCAGGAAAGGCTATGAAAATTAACTGCCGAATTAAAGCCGACGCAGGCAATATACACGAGGCAGAAATGCTTCCTTTGCTACTGCTGCCTTGTTGCATACAATATTTTATCTACTCACGCTATTTAGATGGAAGCTTTAAGATTTAAATTGAAGCATAGGTAAAAATATTAATGCATTAATATAATATAACATTGCTTTGTAATAAAGCTAAATTAAAATGAAACTAAACACACACAAAAACAAATGTTAGAACACGTACTGGTAAACGCCAACACTGTGCTTTCCCTGCATAGGCAGAGAAATATTTCCGTGACTGTTTCAACTACTTTTCTGGCTGTTTTTAATATTTTAACAACAAAGCAGCGAAATAGTACTTTTCAGCCTAAAAACAGTTAAGTAATGCTTAATTTTGCTGCAGTGAGTAGATAAACATATTATTCGTCGTCTTGTTCTTCATTTTCTTACTTAAAGTCAATTTCTGACCCATGTCCTTCTACGACGTCAATTAAATCTCCGGTTGGAGTGCGTAAAATTTGCTTATATAAGTCCATGACATATTTCGCTGTTAGTTTTATAATATCTTTCACATCTTATTTTTTTCATTTGACATCGTCCTTCCAATGGGCCAACGAATGTTCATTTCGATTTAAGAGATTGGTACCACATCAGAAGTTTTGTTTTTTACTTTCTTTGAAATGTCTACTTGTTGGACAGGACCGTTTACGTCGTTTTT
The DNA here is from genome assembly GCA_951217055.1 of Gerris lacustris. Classification (NCBI taxonomy): domain Eukaryota; kingdom Metazoa; phylum Arthropoda; class Insecta; order Hemiptera; family Gerridae; genus Gerris; species Gerris lacustris. The sequence goes on along the minus strand of OX578278.1, from coordinate 142,143 downwards.
AAAGTACAAAGTCAGTGGAGTAGATCTTTGCAGTTCAATGTCTTGGGTCTGGAGCCACGATACTTTATTTTTGGTGACATCTTTTTTACGATTTGTAATGGCACCCGTTAATTTATCTGCAGAAAAAATATCTTCTTTTCTTAGCGTAACAACTTTTTTCTGCATTCCAACATTACTTTAATGTTTCGCTTGGCTAATAAATTATTAGTTGCTTATAATACTACGATTTTGACCACCACAACTGCCTGACCATAGTATCAGTGCTTTCGCACGAACGCGTTCATTAATGTATTTTATTAGACAAGAACCCACCTCCAGCGTGCCTCTGCCTGCGATATCTGCTATCAATTTGTAAAATGTTGCTTATAAAATGCTTTTTATTTATAATGTTGTGGTAGGTATTATTACTCACTTACCTAATATAATAGCACAAAAAATAAAAGGTACAAGAACAAGAGCACAGTTAGCCTAGCTATTTAACCATTCATGGGTTAAGTTTGTGTTGCGAATTGAAGTTTTGGGACACGGCCTGCTTGATCGTGGGTTGATTCCTGAGCTTGAGTCTTTATTGAAAAATAGTTTATCAAAATGTGTTGTTTGGAACTTTATTGTAAATTGTAAATGGGAGATATGCCATTTTAGTATAGTTACTTGGCTTCGAATAATTCACTTGACTCTTTTTAGCAAAATTGATAGTAAGCAAATCGTAAAACAAATACAATTTAAAGTTACTTAAATCCTTTTTGAGAAACAAAGAATTACAATACTTCAACTTCCAATAACTTATTTTCTATTTTTTGTTATTATTATTATATTTTAAAGGTTGAAGTCCTATTGAAAAACGGCCAGTAAACCATAAATAATAAGAAAAAAGTGTTAACCCAAAAAATTCAATTTTGTGGGTTAAGTCGTTTTTGATAAACACCATCCTTTTTTCTTCTTTTTGGGTTTTAGTCCCGATCAACTGCCAGGGTTATTACTGTACTCTTAAAGAGCTTTTCAACAGTATGCATCATTAAGGGTTTTCAAATTTGACATTTGTACCCCGAACCCGTAACGGGTACGGGTACGGCATACCCCTGTGTACCAAAAATTTAATTTCGAACATTCATGTAGACAGAGAAATTCCCCTTGCTTTGAAGGTCAAGTGAGCAAATTTTCATCGAGATCGAATTAAAACTGTTGATTTGTATAATGAACATAAACACATTCACACATACGTTGACTTTTATAAATATAGATAAACATTTCCATTTTACCCCCTAAATGAAAATATGACAAAAACGTACTTAACCACAATTAATGTACTCTTAAAGAGCTTTTCAACGATATGCATCATGAAGGGTATGCATTACTTTGACATTTGTACCCCGTACCTCTGTGTACCAAAATTTCAATTTCGGAAAATCATGTAGGCAGTGACCTTCACACAAAAACGTACTTAACAACAATTAATGCACTCTTACTCTTAAAGAGCTTTCCAACGATATTCATCATGAAGGGTATCCATTACTTTGACATTTGTACCCCGTACCTCTGTGTACCTGTACCAAAATATTAATTTCGGAAAATCATGTAGGCAGTGACCTTCGCCTTGTTTGGAAGAAAAAGAGTGTAAATTGCATCAAAAGAGCTTTTCAACAGTATGCATCATGAAAAGGTTTTCAACTTTGACATTTGTACCCCGTACCCCTGTGTACCAAAACTTAAATTTCGAACATTAATGTAGACAGAGTTCTTCCCCTTGCTTTGAAGGTCAAGTGAGCAAATTTTCATAGAGATCGAATTAAAACTGTTGAATTGTATAAAGAACATAAACACATTCACACATACGTTGACTTTTATAGATATAGATATACATTTCCATTTTACCCCCTAAATGAAAATATGACAAAAACGTACTTAACCACAATTAATGTACTCTTAAAGAGCTTTTCAACGATATGCATCATGAAGGGTATGCATTACTTTGACATTTGTACCCCGTACCTCTGTGTACCAAAATTTCAATTTCGGAAAATCATGTAGGCAGTGACCTTCACCTTGTTTGGAAGAAAAAGAGTGTAAAAATGCATCAATTTGGGATAAAACTGTAGATTTGTATAAAATACATTCTCTTATATAGATACTCTTATTCTTTTATTTATAGATATAGCTATATTTTCCATTTTACCCCCCTCCTAAATAAAAATATGACAAAACTATACATAGCAACAATTACTGCACTCTTAAAGAGCTTTTCAACGATATGCATCACGAAGGGTATTCATTACTTTGACCCCGTATTCATTACTTGTACCCCGTACCCCTGTGTACCAAAATTTGAATTTCGAAAATTCATGTAGACCTTGATTTTCCCCTTGCTTTGAAGATCAAGTGTGCAAATTTTCATCGAGATCGAACTAAAACTGTAGTTGTATAAAGAACAAATAAGATATAGATTTATTTTTTCTTTTTACCCCCCTCCTAAATGAAAATATGACAAAAGTGTACATAACAACAATTACTGTACCCTTAAAGAGCTTTTCAACGATATGCATCATGAAGGGTATTCATTACTTTGACCCCGTATTCATTACTTGTACCCCGTACCCCTGTGTACCAAAATTGAAATTTCGAAAATTCATGTAGACCTTGATTGTTTCCTTGCTTTGAAGGTCAAGTGTGTAAATTTTCATCGAGATCGGACAAAAACTGTAGATTTGTATAAAGAACAAACACACACACACACACACACACACACATACGTTGACTTTTATATATATTAGGGATGGGCGGAACGGAACGTAACTATATAAATAACTAGTTCCAGTGTTGGAACGGTTCCAATCGTTCCAAGATTTCATGGAACTACGTTATTTTTGGAACGACTTTGAAGTTTTTATTTTACTGTCGAGTTTTATTTAGTTAATAAATTATTATTGTTTGAAATTTGTTACCACCATTTTACAAAAAAATAATATCTTTTAAGAATTATCGAGCAAAATAATACGAAACGTAACTGATTAAAGGGGAAACGTAAACGAGAAAACAGTAACTAAACTAAACAACTAACTTAAAGGGAACGTTAAAAACTTTTTTCTCTTGGAACGAAACTAATAATCTTCGTTCCAAGCGCCAATACGTAACGTGTAACGTAACTGAAAAGAGGAAACGGGAACGAGATAACGTAACGAAACTGTAACTCGGAGGGAACGTAAAAGATTCGTTTCGCGAGGAACGAAAACTATAGTTTCGTTCAAGTTCCAGTTCCAGCCAAGCTGGAACGTAACGTGTGTGTCTTATGTCTTGTATAGTAGAGTAGAGTAATGGAGTGGGGATGAGAGCTCGAGTCTCGGAATCACTCCAGTTATAGTGAAGCGTTATCTTTTTCTCTTTCAGAGACATTGATCTCATCTTTGCCGCTTTTTTTCTTTTAGGTTCATAGTCAACTTCCTCTTGTCGCTTTCGCCCGTCGCCACTCGTTTCGTTTTTTTAGTTTTGTTTTCCGCTTTAGTAAATAGTTAGTAAAAATACGAAATAAACAGATGAAATTTAATTTGTTTTTTGTTTAGTTTTAGGATCTCGTTATGGAAAGAACATTTTCTAGTGTTTAAAAATATTATTTATACTGATATAAAATATACTTTTAAGTAGTTACCATAATGTTGTAATTTTTATTATACTGTTTACTTGGTTGCAATCAAAATATAAATATAAAAAAATATAAGATAAAAAGATAAATAAAGAGATCTTAATATTTATAAAGTTTGTATTTAATTTCAACTTTTCATCGTCAGCGTCAGCGAAGAGTGGAACTATTTAATAAAGAAACGGAACTTATTGTAGAACGAACCTGGACTAGACTCAGGAACACGTGAAGTATAAGAGAAACTGATTCTTTGGAACATAAATAAGTTCCAAAAATAACTAGTTCCTGGAACTAGTTATTGGTTTGGAACGAAACGTTGTAACTCGTTCCACTCATGGAACCGTTCCTCCCATCCCTAATATATATAGACTAGCTGGGTACCCGTGCTTCACTACGGAGTGTTATTATAATTAGATAAATTTATAAACAACCATAATGAAACATATAAATTATTTTACTATGCAAGAATATCTAGATTCTATCTCTCCCACCTATTTCTATACCCCCTCCTCTTTGATAGGCTAATTTTAAAGATCCTAAATTCCCCCTCCCCCTCTAAAGTAAAATATGACAAAACAATACGTAAAAACTATTATCGACTCTTAAAGAGCTTTTGCATCATCAATGGTTTTCAATACATTGACCCCGTATTCATTACTTGTACCATACCCCTGTGTACCAAATTTAAATTTCCAAAATTCATGTAGGCTGTCATTTTCCCCTTGCTTTGAATTTCAAGTGGGCAAATTTTTATCGACATCGAACTAAAACTGTAGATTTGTATAAAGAACATACACCCACATACGTTGATTTTTATATATATAGCTATAAATTTCCATTTTACCCCCTCCTAAATAAAATTGTACATAACAACAATTACTTTTCTCCTTATGTGCTTTTCAACGATATGCATGATATGAAGGGAATCCATTACTTTGACATTTTTACACCGTGCCCCTTTGTACCAAAATTAAAATTCCTAAAATTTATGTAGACAGTGACCTCCCCCTTGCTTTGAAGGGAAAGTGAGTAAATATTCATCAAATTGGGATAAAACTGTAGATTTGTATAAAAGACATTCTCTCATATAGATACTCTTCTTTTTATATATAGATATAGCTATATATTTCCATTTTACCCCCCTCCTAAATGAAAATACATATGACAAAACTGTACATAACAACAATTAATGTAATCTTAAAGAGCTTTTCAACGATATCCAACATAAAGGGTATTCAGTCCTTTGACCCCGTATTCATTATTGTACCCTATTCCCTGTGTACCAAAATTTAAATTTTGAAAATTCATTTAGGCACTGATTTTTTCTTCCTTTGAAGGTCAAGTGTGCATTTTTTGATCGAGATCGGACTAAAACTATGGATTTGTATAAAGAACATACACACATACGTTTACTTTTAGACATATTGTTCCATTTACCCCCCTAAATGCACGTAAAAACAATTACTGTACTCTTAAAGAGCTTTTCAACAGTATGCATCATGAAGGGTTTTCAACTTTGACATTTGTACCCCGTACCCCTGTGTACCAAAAATTTAATTTCGAACATTCATGTATAGACAGAGATCTTCCCCTTGCTTAGAAGGTCAAGTGAGCAAATTTTCATCGAGATCGAATTAAAACTGTTGATTTGTATAAAGAACATAAACACATTCACACATACGTTGACTTTTAGAAATATAGATATACATTTCTATTATACCCCCCTCCTAAATGAAAATATGACAAAAACGTACTTAACAACAATTAATATACTCTTAAAGAGCTTTCCAACGATATGCATCATGAAGGGTATCCATTACTTTGACATTTGTACCCCGTACCTCTGTGTACCAAAATTTTAATTTCGGAAAATCATGTAGGCAGTGACCTTCACCTTGTTTGAAAGAAAAATAGTGTACAAATACATCAAATTGGGATATAACTGTAGATTTGTATAAAATACATTCTCTTATATAGATACTCTTATTCTTTTATTTATAGATATAGCTATATTTTCCATTTTACCCCCCTCCTAAATAAAAATATGACAAAACTATACATAACAACAATTACTGCACTCTTAAAGAGCTTTTCAACGATATGCATCACGAAGGGTATTCATTACTTTGACCCCGTATTCATTACTTGTACCCCTGTGTACCAAAATTTGAATTTCGAAAATTCATGTAGACCTTGATTTTCCCCTTGCTTTGAAGATCAAGTGTGCAAATTTTCATCGAGATCGAACTAAAACTGTAGTTGTATAAAGAACAAATAAGATATAGCTTTATTTTTTCTTTTTACCCCCCTCCTAAATGAAAATATGACAAAAGTGTACATAACAACAATTACTGTACCCTTAAAGAGCTTTTCAACGATATGCATCATGAAGGGTATTCATTACTTTGACCCCGTATTTATTAATTGTACCCCGTACCCCTGTGTACCAAAATTGAAATTTCGAAAATTCATGTAGACCTTGATTGTTTCCTTGCTTTGAAGGTCAAGTGTGCAAATTTTCATCGAGATCGGACTAAAACTGTAGATTTGTATAAAGAACAAACACACACACACACACACACACACACACATACGTTCACTTTTATATATATAGATTTAATATGCTATAAAACTATCGATAATTAATAATGTCAAATCGGGTATTACAAAGTATTTCAACATTTCGATTCTTTTCTGACAATAATTTTCAACTCTGAAATAATAAAAAGAGAGTTAGGTGGGGAAGGTGTAGGATTACCTGGCCTACATGGTTCAGGTCCCCGGTGTAATATCAAGGTGCGTCCTCGAGTTACCTTCCTCCCTGAACCTGCTTCGTAGTGAGTAAACACAGAGTCAGGTTATCTGATATCATGCCTCACTACTTAAAACATTAACACAAATATCCAATATTTAAAAATTGATACCATGATATTGATAAGATATTCTTCTCAGTAATCCAATAAGGAACAACCTTGTTTAGTAGACATACTTGAAATACATCTCTACTCCATAGGTTGAATGTGTCCTTAATGGATATTTCTGACGCCAACTGAAGGCCAGCTTTAGTACTCGATAGGTACATGATGAAATATACATAAAGTTTTGCATGTAGGTACTGTAATCTGATCATTTTTCATGTACATAAAGTTTTTCATGTGCTGTACGCTGACTTTTCATATACTTGACTGTCTTAATTGTTATAATTACCCTAATTAGTGAGATGAATGAGAGGATTTTTTAGGGTCCGTAGGCAGAACCAAGGACCCTTATATTTTCCGAGGCAGGCAATGAATAAACGAGGCAGAAATGTTCCCTTTGCTGCCTTGTTGCATACAATATTTTATCTACTTGCGGCAGAAAAATGAAACTTCTAACATACAATCTTTATTAATATAACATAGTTAATTACTATGTTATATTAATAAGATAATTACATACGTATTGACTAAAATTAATGTTCATAAAGAAATCAAATAAGGTTTGGAATATTACCAATAAGTGAATAGCAAACTGAATCTATAACAACAAAATACAAAACACACGTTAATAACACACAAAACTTTTGAATGAATAATGCACGCAATATAAAATATTTATTTATATTTTTACTAAAAAATTAATAAAAGTGTTAAAGATATCTTCTATTGCTTGAAAGAAAAGAAGTAACTAGGATACATCAAGAAAAGTAGCTAGTCTAATCTAGAATGACTTCAATAATAAAAATATTATGGATGTTCAATGTTTACATGACGCTACAGTATAGTCAGTGACTCTACTATTTTTTTTAATTAAAGATCTACTAATCATTGAACTTATTTAACAGAATTAACAAATATAAACAAATTATTTTATTATTAAAACGTTTATTTATTAAATATTGCTTATTTAACTATAATATCTAATGTTATAATATAGAGATAATAGTATAAACTGTTCTTGCCAAAATAAGAGGCTATGACACGCAGTGGTAAACACTGTTACTTTCTCTGCCTAGGCAGGGAAATATTTCCTATTTATTCCTGACTGATTTAACTACTTTCCGGCCTGTTTTTAATATTTTAATGACAAATCAGGGAAATAGTACTTTCCAGCCTAAAATCAGTTAAGTAATGTTTAATTTTGCTGCAGTGAGTAGATAAGAATATTTTTCAAAAATATTAGGGTAAAAAAACTTAAGGGTTAAAATTCTTTTATTTTTTTTCGACACCGTGAGGGGTATCATATGAAAGGGTACGTCGAGCTGATTACAAAAATATATAATTCTTTGGTTATAACTTTGATAGGGCGAGCGTAGGCAAGTTTGAAGTGGGTGTGAAACGTGTCCCCCCCCCCCCCCCCCCCCCTCTATCTCGCTTATGTGAATGACAAAATACTTTTTTTTAATAATTATGTTCTTTTCGATGTATTTATATGGTTGAAGTCCGGTTCAGTGGCAAAATAAAAATACTTTATCGTAAGTTCTTTTATGTTTTTTGAGAATATCAGACCCATAGGATAGTTCAAAGTAAGCTTTTTAGCATTTTAAAAAACACTATCAATAGGGTACTACATTAACTATACAGTGTGGCCTACGGACCCTCGCTGTGTGCTGACTAGCACACTCTTGACCTGTTTATTAAATATAATTTTAGACCGCAGTACTTATCAGATTATAAACAGTTATTCTGGGAAAATTCTAAAACCTTCAATTCAAATTCAAATTAAATTAAAGCGTTTAACACTTTCTAAACATGTTTCATAAAAATATCAGTAAATAAGAAATGTTGGGTTTTTAATTCAGTACGACTTTATGACTACGCATGTGATAAAGTTTTATGATTCAGTGGAGTTAGTCAGACTGATTGTTTTGTTATAAACATTTTAAACAAAACGCAGGAAATCATCTGTGATTTGTGTTTCCGTTGTGTTTATAATTCCAGTTTAAACCAAGTCTACTAGTTTATCAGCGGCCTTGTTTTATCAGTATGATGCTTGTCCCGGCCTAAAATCTGTCTCAAACAAAACAATTATAATGTATACTTGTTCACTGAATCAGTAACCCCAACTCAACCTTGAGTGACTATATGCGGGTTTAGTATACCCCGTAATTTATTATAATTTTAATTTCTACCCCTTATAACAATCTAATTTCGATTTCTAACTTCATATTTAATCAAATTAAAATCCTATTAGATAACAACTAAAAAATTGTCATACTTCTAAAACTTAAAAGGTTGTACAAGTTTATAAAAACTCTAGCTATCAGACCTCGATATGGGTTTCAAATTACTTGTTGTAATCAATAATAATTAATATAAAAATGCCATTTTTCAAAACTAGTCTTATTTTCAATTTTTTTGTTTCTGTATTGTTCACCTTAGTTGTATCTATGTGCAAAATTTGGGGAAGATTGAATCACGGTAAGTGGTTCAAAATTGGGGTAATAGGTGTTCGATGAAACTTAAAAAGCAAATAAATTTGCCGCCATTTTTTTTTTATTTTTATTTTTTTTTGGTTTCTGTATTCTTCACCTTAGTTGTATCTATGTGCAAAATTTGGGGAAGATTAAATGACGGGAAGTGGTTCAAAATAGGGGTAATAGGTGTGCGATGAAACTTAAAAAGCAAATAAATTTGACGCCATTTTGTTTTTGTTTTTATTTTTTTTTGGTTTCTGTATTGTTTACCTAAGTTGTATCTATGTGCAAAATTTGAGGAAGATTGAATCACGGGAAGTGGTTCAAAATTGGGGAAATGGAAATGTGCGATGAAACTTACAAAGCAAAGTAATATAAGACCAGTAAAAACAATGTAACCATAGGTAAATAGTCTGCCAGATAACGTGGCACTTAGCTCCCTCATCTACTATTTCGTATACTTTAATAGTTTTATGCCTTTAAAACCTATTATTGTCAAATTTATTTAATTTTCCCAAGTCATCATTTTTATGTCTCCGACATCAAAAATTCTAAGCCAGAAAACCGTTTCAGACATAGGGGAACATTTTGCGTCTCATGCATGCCTTTCGCTCAATTTTTGCGATTCAAGATCTTATCTAAAAAGCTATTTGTCCGATTTTAATGAAATTTTTATGGTATGTCATTATTAGCCAGGTTATAACATTGCTGGATTGGTGGTCTCATATAAGTTGCAATATTCTGCTCCTATTCGTTTCTCTTCCAAATGCGCTCAGACATACATTTATTTACACCTATATCTTATAGTCCACAGGCCACCATAAGAAGTGAGTCGCTGATTGATAAAGTTTTCTTACCTTATGGAATCGCTTATTTATGCCTTGTCCACCGATGAATTGGGTATATGGCAACTGGGAGCTGGGCCATTTCTTTTTTGTTGACATGCCAAACTTGCCCTTCTGCGGGAACATTGAAAAGAGATAGATAAAGTTTTTATTTTCACAGGATCGTTTAATTAAATTATTTCAAAAACCGTGGTACACGTGGCCACCAATAAGAGTGGGCCGTTTGGGGTGTCCACCGCCCCAAACATATCGCTCTGCGGGGACGTTGAAAAGAAAACGGCCCACTCGTATCGGTGGCCACCTATACCACTGTTTTTGAAATAATTTAATTAAACGATCCTGTGAAAATCAAAACTTTATCTATCTCTTTTCAATGTTCCTGCAGAAGGGCAAGTTTGGCATGTCAACAAAAAAGAAATGGCCCAGCGCCCAGTTGCCATATACCCAATTCATCGGTGGACACGGCATAAATAAGCGATTCCATAAGGTAAGAAAACTTTATCAATCAGCGACTCACTTCTTATGGTGGCCTGGGGACTATTAAAAAATACGCATCTGATTTTTGTGAAATTTGAATGGTTTGTTTAACGTAGTCAGCAGATAAATCTAGATTAATTTCAAACGTCTGCGCACTTAAAATGTTGCTAGATTGATACTTTAATTAATGTAATATTGTCTTTTAAGTCGCAAGTCATAATGGTTCTCGTGCTAGCGAGGATCCTCGCGTCCTATTTCGTAAACTTTAATGATCTTATGCTTTTACAACCTTCTATTTGTGAAAATTGATTTGATTTTTTACATGATTTAAAGTATCAATTTAGCAAAATTTAAAGAGCGCAGACGGTTGAAATTAATCTGTCATCTGTGAGCTACTTTCGATCAGCCAAATCTCATAAAAATCAGATGAGTACTTTTAATGACATAGACATAGGTGGAAATAAATGGGTGCATAAGGTTGGAACTTATATGGGACCAACAATGCCTAATTATTATGCTAATTACCTGCCATCCCACTTTCATTAAAATTTAAAATTGAACGAGTAGTTGTTAAGATATGTACTAGGTAATTAATTGAGACATTTAACATCAAATGTTTTCTGAGCGCTTTTTGAGTGTTTGGACTTAAATTTAGGGACCCACGTCGTGTTCAACACACAATCCTGGTTCAAAACAAAAATTTGCTAATAAAATCAAACAACTCTCTTATCCTATCATTTCCCCGTTTAAGCCAGTCTAGTTAGCATCTCTTTAATATAATACGTGTGGTGTCGCGGGACACCCGGTAGGAACGAAGTTCCTTACATTTTTCATTAAATATAAATTATAAAATCACACTGCTAAGTGCGTATACATTGCTAACTACTTATACATGGCGGAGTTAGAAAAGAGACAAAATTAATAGTACCGAACTGTTTGTATCTAGCAGAATTAAGGCAAAATTAAAATTAATTCATTATTTGTATTTGTATAATTAAAGCAAGCGTCTTACTATAAATATATATTGAATATAAGAAAAAGGTTGATCATGATGAGTTTATAGTGAAAGAGTATGTTTGTTAAAGGAGTATGGATTGAAATAGGACTGTTTTCTACCTACCCGGCCAATTAATTTAAAATATTATAAAATATATCTCTTCCCTACTCTACAGCTTCTGCTTGTATCAGGGTGAAATTTTACATGATTATATTTTATTTATTTACAAAACAAAGTGACATTTTTGACATATATATAACAAAAATAATCAAAACAAGTCAAGTAACAGGCTTCCTTAATAACACTTTTTCCCGTCTTTTGAAGCTTACGTTTACGCGAGCGTTGCGCGTGAACGCTTGGGCGGATAACGTTTTCCGACGAACTCAGCCTGAGCATTGGTAAAATGAACATGTGTACCAAATTTCATCTAACTTGGTGATCTTTTATTCAAGTTATCGTCATCTGTAGATTTCGTGACGGATTTTGCGTGACGGTGATTTTGTGATGGTTATTTTGTGACGGTGATTTTGGTCGTTTTTTTCGGATTCACTCCCGGGCTCCAGAACATGCCATAAGGAACTTCGTTCCAAAAAATGCTTTTCTTTTAATTTGTCCTTCATTCCCCTATGTTCAAACTGTCAGTTACTTTTAATTTTGTCTGTTTTTTGACTCTGTCGCGTGTATAAGTAGTTAGCATCGTACACTTAGCAGTGTGATTTTATAATTGATATTTAATGAGAAGCGTAAGGAACTCTCTTTTGTTCCTAACGGGAGTCCCGCGAACCACACGTTTCTTTGTTGATTTTTTGGGGCCTTCCGCTTAAATTTGTTTATATTTTAATGATGTTGTTTTTAGGAATTCGAGGTCATCCTACCTAGAAACCTTCATGCTTTTGATAGTTGGTCCGTCCGTCCGTCGCATCTTGGAGTATATCTCCCGACCTATTGTAGCCAAAACAGGAAAAATATTGCGAACTTCAAACTCAAAATTGCTTCGATCAGCAAGCAATTTCTAACTGATCTCAACATTTTAATTTTTTATTTTAATTTTTTGACTGGGGTATAATTTTAAGAATTTTGAAATGTAGATCAAAAATATATATCGCGTTTCCAAAACGGCGGCCATTCTACCTTCAAAATTATTAAAACTATACTAAAAAAAAAATAATATTATGTACACCTGTCTTCCCCAAAGTGCAACTTTTTTTACACACAAAAATTCAACAAGTAATGTTCGATTTATGAATTTTTATGACCGAAGAACCCCTTTTAGTAGCTTGCTGGCAAGGTACCTTGCCAGCAAGCTACCTTGCCAGCAAGAACCTTTAACTTTGGTTCTAATCAATATTTTTCGATGAAACCAAGCCTATACATATTGCGCAACATGGTTGCGGTCACTTCTGGCAAAAAATAATCGATTTAGTTCAGCCAGTTTCGGCCTGTAAAGTCGGACTGGTGGCGACAGACACACACACACACATTCACGAAAAATTTAAGGCCTGATTCGGTTTGAAATGTATTAAATGAAAAAGTATCAAACAATTTTTCAATTCTGTCCAATGTACAGACAAAACTTTAATTTTATATAATATGCCTACAGATATAAGAAAGAATTTCTTTCTTTAGATAACAAGCATTGTTTTAAAATATATAAATGAACCAATAGAATACTCCAAACAAAACCAAGTAGTTTATACAACTAGAAAAAGTTTGAAATGTTGCAGACTTCTTCAAGATAGACCCACTGCCAACACAAGTTGAGAGGTTAGGGACGCTGCCCTGTACAGCGCCCTAACCCACACAGACAGACAGACTATAAATAAACACGTGTTCATCTCTGTCGACTATCTTCTCCCTATTCATGCTTCCAACCTCGAAGTAAAACACATTTATACTTGCATTTAAGCTTTATTTACCCTATTTTGTAGAGGTTTAAGATTCTAGTATATCTGGGGGGCTCGGTCGAGCACAGCCGGTACCTTCCTTTACTTGAACAATCTCAATGTACTCCGGACCCTTCTCTATTATCTTAGTAAAGATTCTTCGATATATCAGATTTATTGCAAACTGAACAAGAATTAAAAATGTCACACCTCTAACCTTGTTAGTTGATAAGACTTGTGAACCTAACATTGTGTTATTTTGTCACTGATCTATTGATCAATTGACTAACTCATCATAATTCAAAGGCACTTCTAGCAAACTTTGTACATTTGTATAGGCATTAATGTACAAATAAAGAAATACGCAATAATCTGGTTATTCGCCCCTCTCAAGGCTTATAGAAATTCAAAATATTTATAAAAATTCTTTTGCTTCTTTTGCTTTTCTAGTAGAAAACTTCAAAACTAAAGTATTATTTTACTATCATTAATAGAATTTTATATTGGAATAAGTGAGGTTGATATTTATTGATTATTCCTTCGATGATTGTAATCATAATATTAAAGCCAAAGTTCATCTTATTTATTTAGCCATATTATATTCATTTTAATATACGTGATAAAGCCAAAGTATTTTTTTTTTTTTTTCAACCAAAGGAAAAATATACAGAAGTTAAAAATTAAATATACGCATGCGAAATTCCAAAATGTGGTAACCTCAAAAATGTATATTTTCTTAAAATATTGAGTGGGGTATCAAATGAAAGCTGCTGAAGAGTATATAGGATTCAAATATATATATACTAGCTGAATACCCGTGCTTCGCTACGGGGTGTTTCATTTTCAATTTAATGGAATTATAAACTACCATCAAGAAACATTTAAATTATTTTACAAAGCGAGAATATCTAGATTTTATCCCTCCCCCTTATTTCTATACCCCCTCCCTTTTGATAAAATAATTTGCTAATATCCCAAATTAGTAATTCATTCCGACTAAATTTTTAAAAAGGAAAAGCAGTGGTATTTTCCTTCTGTACCCCCCCCCCCCCCCTCCCCCTCCTCGTGTCATTTTACATCCCTTGGTTGAAATTGGAATTATCTTTTATTAATATACATGCTTACATCCAAAATAAGAGCTCTTATTTCTCAAGTATTAACTTCCTAACTTTTGAAGATCGGTCTGGGCTCAATTCCCCTTCTTTTCTTACTCTGTCCTTATGTTCCCCTTAGGGATAAAATTTTAGAAAATCTCTATTGGCAGGTATCAATATAATTTAGAAATTATTATGCTACGTATACGCTCGTAGATTTTATTTTAGAATTTTAAAGAAGCGGTCATGATTAAGTTAGTAAAGGTTTAGGCACGGTAAGGCGTGATTTATTAATTATTGCATAATATCTAAAAATAAATCTAAATATTTTTTGACAGTGATTGAAAAGTAATTTCTTTAACAGTTCTTCCTACAGAAATTTCCACAAACCATAAAATATGGTCAGTAGTTTCTTCTGCAATTTTGGTTAAATAAATTTTTTATGAAAACGAAATAAGAATTTTGAAATCTATTTAGAAGCCCCGTTCTCAGTTCCATATGAAGCTACCAAATCGTTTTATATCCTTTATCACCCGCAGAATTAAGCTTAACATTGTACCAAAGAACCTCCAAAATCTATTCAGCCATTTGGACGTGATTTACGCACAGACAGACAGATATAACATTTTCTAAACTTAAATTCGTTGTCAGGACTACTCATTCAGTGGAAATACCCCATATTCTCTCTCTACAGCTCGGACCTCCATGTTCTATAGTGGAGAGATAACCTTATGTAGAGCTAAAATGTTAAATCAATAAAATAGATAAATTGATGTACTAAAATATTATTTATATATTAATATGTTTTATTCAATAAAGGTATTTGAAAAAAAAAAAAAAAATAATAAAAAAAAATAAATAAATAAATGAATATATAAATGAATAAATACAAAATGTTAGCCCAATCGGATAAATGTACAGACACAACAGTTATTAGTTTTTTATACATAGATATAGATATATTTTTCCATTTTACCCCCCTAAATGTACATAACAATAATTTTACAGCACTCTTAAAGAGCTTTTCAACGGTATGCATCGTGAAGGGTTTTCATTACTTTGTCATTTGTACCCCGTACCCCTGTGTACTAAAATCAAAATTTCGAAAATTCATGAATTCAGTGACCTTTTTCCCTTTTCCCCTTGCTTTAAAGGTCAAGTGTGCAAATTTTCATTGAAATCGGAATAAAACGGTAGATTTGAATAAAGAACACACACACACGCGCCCGTTCGCGCGCGCGCGCATACACACTTACGTTGACATTTCCATTTTACCCCTCTCCTACATGAAAATAATGAAAAAAACGTACATTACAATTACTTTTCTCTTAAAGAGCCTTTCAACGATATGCATCATAAAGGGTACCTATGAATTACTTTGACATTTGTACCCCGTACTCCTGTGTACCAACATTTAAACTTTATAATCTCATGTAAGCAGTACACTCATAGACACTTTATTTATATAAGATAAAAGATACTTCATTTATATAAGATGTAGTTATACACATTTTTCCATTTTACCCCCTCCTAAATGAAAATATGACAAAACTGTACATAACAACAATTACTGTACTTTTAAAGAGCTTTTCAACGATATGCATCATTAAAAGTATTCATTACTTTGACATTTGTACCCCGTACCCCTGGGTACAAAAATAAACATTTCGCAAAATCCTTTCTTAGTGGATGCCTATGATATGAACCGAGTATATCCTCAAAATTTCAAGTCTCTCGGTTAAGCAGATTTTGCTGTGCGTTGATTCTATGTCAGTCAGTCAGTCAATCAGGACATTGCCACTTATATTATAGATTATGATGTTTTAAATTTTGCATTCTTTATTGGTTATATATGAGTTCAAATATACCCCAAACAATCCCCCCCCCTCCCCCCAATCACTATATATAACGTCTGGACCTAACATTATGAAATTATTCTTGGTATTACCTTATTGTGGGGCGATGATAATTTCCTGAAAAAATGTAATTTACTTTGTCGTTATTAACGATAAAAACCATTGTGACCCCATGGGGGATCGATCCAGCGACCCCTGAGGTCGAAAAAAAAATCATAATTATATAAAACAGGTATGCTTAATCATCTACGAAACCACGCAAGTACTTCACAGTGATTTTTTAAACTAAATATTGCTGCCTTAATAATGAGGAAGCATAAAACTCCAGAAAAATGATGGGAAACAATCCTTGTCTGTGTTTTTCAAGCCAGTGACACTTTCTATCATTAAACTAATCATATATTTAACTACAAAGCATATACTACATGATGATGCTAGCAATAAAATACAGCCACTGATTCCTAGCATGGACCCATGAGAACCAGTGGCGTATCAAGCGGCTAAGTCTGGGGGGGGGGCACATTCTAAGTCGGTGTAGATGGGGGGGGGGGGGGGGGGAGGGTAACAAGAAATCTGAGTGGTAACAAGAAAAAGGAACTACTTATTCAACAATACAGCTGCCCCCCCCCCCCCAAAAAAAATGTACAATTAATAAACAAAATAAATCTCCGCGCCCAAATAATAACAACTGTTTTAGAACGTATTCGTTAGAAAATGTTATGCTGATGCTTACTGCAGTACAATATCTTACTGTAAGTCATGGGCGTCGTCTGCAGTTAATTAGTGAGGAGTATTTATGGCGGGGGGTCCGGCCCCCCCCCCCCCCGGAAAATTTTAAAAATGATCGTTTGTGTCCTTTGTATGATTGTAAATATATTGTTGTATGCTGATACTTTCTTAGGTCTCATGACTTATATTTTAAACTTTATGGGGGCAAGTATGGAGTCGATTTTCTTCAATAACATGTCGCGAGTTTGGCTTTGTGTAAACGCAGCTTTAGGGTTGATTTCTTTATTGTGATGTTAGAATGAGCTGTTTTTGTAGGTTAACATTTAAGAAGGCTATAAAGTAGCCAAGAGGTGCTTTGTTTACGATCCAATTCAGAAGCTTCTATATGAGAATCATCTATTCATCTTGTCTTATTTTAAACACTTTTATTTTTATTTTTTATTTTTTAAATAAGTTGTAAAACATCAAAGTTATCATAACTCAGTTCAACTTTTTCCTTTAACGAATTGAAGAGGTAATTAATGAAAGAAAAAAACAAAAATATATATTTATAAAAAAATGTAGCGCGGAGCAAGGCCTAATGATAATTTGATATTTCTGACAGCGGATTTCAACTTGTTTAAGGCTATCACGAGAGTCTCCACTACAAGACCATCACACAACACTGATATAGTCCTTATAAGTATATAAATGTATATTTTTATTATGTGATTGTAATACTTTCTTACTTATATTAAACTAAAAACGTTTTGACTAGTGTTGTGTGGAAAAATAAATATTATTTACGTAGAAAGCTTTTAATGTTTATTGGCAGTTTAGAGTGTAGCCAATTTGATGCGGTTAAATTAATTCTAATTATGAGCAGGTTGAGGTCAAGATGAGTAGAATATACTATATATTCTACTCTATATAATGTATTCTACTCTCTATATGTATATTCTACTCATCTTGGGTTGAGGTAACAGTTTAAGTTTTCTACTATTCGATGTTGGCTAGACTGGACATGGTCAGTAAGGAGAATTAAACCCAGAATGAATCATCTCCATTGATTTTATCATTACGTATTGATCTTTGTATTTCCTAGATGAACTCCTGACCTTATTATACACTAGATTTATTGTTACTTCTCAGATAACAAATACCTCTACTCTCTTCTTAATTTGCATTATCTTCTGCTCAATAAACAAAGTTGCTTCACATCCTGAGACTACCTACATTTGTTAGCTACTTAAATTCACTCCGGCGGACCGTTCATTCCCTTCAAAGTCGCCCTATGTATACATCATACGAGGGAACCTTATCCCAATTTCGGTGTTTCTAGCTCTAGTGGGTGATTGAGTGAAGGAGGTTTATAACGGTGTTTTATATTATAAGAAAAATCGGTCCGAGACAACTCAGACAAACTTTCTCTTATACGAGTTCATAATTTCTTAAACCAGTGTTTCCATTTATTAGTTTTCCTATGTACATTTAAATAGTATTGAACATTTCATTTCCTTACGCTTTTCTTTAAATATAAATTATAAAATCACTCTGTTAAGTATACGATGCTAACTACTTATACATGGCGGTGATAGAAGAACTAACTGTTTGAACTTAAACAGTTAATTTTGCAGAGTTAAGGCAAAATTAAAAGTAATAGTATATTATGTTACAAGGCTGTGAAGTGAGTTTTTTCTTTACCGCGGCAATTACATTTACTGTCGAGCGAAGCGAGACAGTAAATATTGCCAAGGTAAAGAAAAAACACTTCAAAGTCGCGTAGCATATGCTATTTTTTCCGAGGTAGCAGACAATAAAAAAACATTAAATATTAATCACTAATCAATATATAATAATAACAATTATTAGTACATACTTAAGACTTAAAAAAAGAAACCTTAAAATGAGGTTATACTATAAGAAAAGATAAATAAAACGCATTGACATCTAGCGGATTTTTATCGTACTAGAAGCATTTCTACAAAGACTGCAGCACTACTAACGGAAGTTTTGACAACTACCCGCAGTAAAGAAAAAATCTTTTAGTGCCTACGTAAAAGACTTTTTTCTTTACAGCTAGGAGTAATGAAAAGATTTTTTAAGTCCACGTAATGAAAAAATGGATTTTAGCTATGTTTTTTAGGCTCTAAAGTTACTATTTCACAGCCTACCACGGAAAAAACATTTTTTTTTTAGCTAAGCAAAGCGAAGCTCTTATACTACACATTTCATTACGTTGAACACATACTCCTCCTGAACGGCTCAACCGATCCGCACAAAATTCGGCACGGTCATAGTGACCAACCACAGGAAGGTATAAATTTGAAATGGTCCAAATTGGTACACAGGGGTACGGGGTACGGGGTACAAAAGTTAAAGTTGTATATGCCCTTCATGATACTTGTCGTTGGAAAGCTCTGAGAGTATAGTTATTGTTGTTATGTTCATTTTTGTCATATTTTCATTTAAGAGGGGTATAAAATAGAAAAACAGGGAAAAAAATGCTTTTTTGACTGAGCGAAGCGAGGTCTCCGTTTTAACTCGACCGTTTGGCATTTCGTCTGTGTGTCTGTCTCTCTCTTAATTTTTGTAAATCGACTGTCTTTGCGAGTGAGGCCGCAGGCCGACCGAGCTGTGATGTGGGGCAGGGGGGACGCAACTTCATTGTCTGTCGACTGGAGGAGGGGGGTGGGGGGATTTACTTTATTTTAAGGCGCCATGCCAAAAAAACAAAAAAATAATTATACCCCGACTCTTGATTTTTGGAAAAAATTTTAATTGGTAATGTCAAAAACGGTTAGGAACCTTAAAAATCGCTTGACCAAACATCGGGTATGGGCAGTTTAAAACCACTCCTTAAGGGTGAAAATTGGCCTTAAAGGGCCAAATAGGGTTTTTTGATTTTTGTACTGATGGGTGTGTTTGTCGTTAAGACATGCAGATTTCTGGAAATTGTTAAGGTTATAGTGTATTTTTAAGGAAAAATTTTATCTTTCGGGTAATTTTCCGGGAAATTGAATTATTTTCAATGGGAAATCGTCTACGGTCAAAAAGGGCATTTTTTTTAACACTTTTTACTTATAACTTTTGAAATAATTGAAAATTTTAATTTTTTTTCAAGGCTTTTGTAGATCCCGCA
Organism: Gerris lacustris; assembly: GCA_951217055.1. Taxonomy (NCBI): domain Eukaryota; kingdom Metazoa; phylum Arthropoda; class Insecta; order Hemiptera; family Gerridae; genus Gerris; species Gerris lacustris. The sequence goes on along the minus strand of OX578278.1, from coordinate 122,115 downwards.
GAGGTCCATAGCCGGTAACGAAAACTTTTTTTTTACGTGCATCCCCGCTTAGGGGCGACATCGGGAAATTTGTTTTGCACCGATCAGAAAACCAGAGATATTTCGTACGGGGTGTCGTATATCGTTGGAAAGCCCATAGGAAGAGTACAAAAGTGATGCAAAAGCATTTTAAAAATGTTCACGTTTCAGGCCCTTTAAAATGAAAAAACACTTTTTACCACTTTTATTCAAACTTTTTCTACATGGTTCACCTATCTCCTCCTAGAGCATTTATAGGACGCTATTGGGCTTTGAGTCTTAAAAGCCTACGAAATGCTGCTCCTAGCGTTTTACTTTTAAATTTACTTTTTGAGATATGGTACCTTAAATTCAGAGGTATAAGATGGTACTTTGGAGGTACGTACAGAGAAAAAAAAGTATTCTCCTACTCTGCTTCGTATGCTCTAAAAATGTGTTTTTCGAGGGGTAAGTGCAATCCCCTTTTTTTAGTACCTTCGAGGGGGGGGAAGTCGAGTACCTCGGCGAAATACACACAAAAATCGTGTTTTTCCGAAATTTCGAATTTGACCTTCTGTACCGTTCGCAATTTTAATCGGAAAGGGTTCATAAAGTTACCGGAATTAAGGTCATATTGTGCTCTATAAGAATCGGGTTTGTTATTATATTTCTGATTCCTACTTCGGGAGCTACGTCTATATGGAAGACGTCCTCCTTGGGTAGCCGCAACCAGAAGGGGACGTTGTACCGATTTGAAAGAGGTATCGTTGGAAAGGCCAATGAAAATGTACCAAATGTGTGCAAAAATATTTTCGAAAAAATGTACTAGGTTGGTACTTAAGTACCCTCTTGTACTTGAGTGCCGTGTAGAGGGTAGGTTACCCCACTCTGGGGCTAATAGCGTCGAGGGATTTATCAGCTCGAAAATTTCCTTCGGTCAAAAGTTGCGCCAAATAACACTTGAACGCACGGTACCATTTTCGTACGTGTACCTTTGTGGGTTCGGGTACATAGGTACTTTTAATCCCACGGTAGTTGTAGGGCGCACTGTAAAAATAAAAAATAAAAAAATAGCTGCATTTTATTCAAAAGTGTGTGGGTTTTATTGCCTTTGTACCCATTTTATTGAAATTTATTTTTTATTTTTACTTATTTTTGTACTAATTGTACCGGTTTGGAAAAATCGGTCGAAAAACGCTACTTTTTAGTGTTTGTACTGTACCGTTTTTGAATTTCATAGGATCGGGCTAAAACTCATATGGTATTTAGTACTTTATAGTAGTAATGTGTACATGAAAAGGAAACATTAAATTTATTAACATGCCATGTACATGAGGGGTACAAAGTTGTGTAGTCTGTTTAAGAAAATGTAAAAATAGTAGGTGGCCGGCCGTGTTTGATATCGTTGGACAGCAATTAAAACGTACTTTAAAAAAATACAAATTTTTATCGAAAAATGTTACGTTTCAGACCCTTTTGAACGATGAATAGTTTTCGGGCTCTCAAAAAGTGCGAGGTGAGTCCACTGTTGACCACTTTGCTCCCAAGATTATTCTTTCACAAGATTGTCCTTTTAGAACCTATAATACAGTATAATATTGTACAAACCAAGATGTACATTTAATTTAAGTACCTTTAGTACTTTTGGTACAAAAGGTACTTAAAGTGTGTTTTGTAAAGGTATCTTTATGTAGGCATTTAGTAGGCCTACTAAGGCCTCATAATGCGGTTGTACTGAAAAAAATTATTTATGTACTTATAAAAAGCCGCGTCCACACCGGACGCGCATTCACAAACAGGGTTTGCAATCGTTTGCAAACAACCACAAACACGACGTCCACACCGGACGCGCATTCTTGACAAACAGGTGTTTGCAAACGTTTGTCCTTGTTCCCAATTATTTTTCATTATAATCTTGTACACTACATCATCAAGTACTAAATAAAACTATATTGCACTTGCATTAACTTAGTAATATGGTTCTATCAAAACGCGGTATAAGCGCCGGCTTATTTATTATCATTGGTGAGTTAGTAAAACATGGCAATAGTAAAAGAAGACGAAGAGTCTGGATGTCAAAAAAAAAATTCTCCTCGATCATCCCTGATTTTAGATTATTATTTCTACAAAAATAAAACGCCAAAACATATGAAAATTTTATATAAATAGAAATCGGTTCTTTTGATGGAAAAAAGATAAATATCAATGTAATATTACGTCTTATGAGGGCCCATAGGCCTGTACCTTAAATAATAAGCTTGGAAGCAATATAATTATTTTAAAAAATAGTATGACTCATTTTTGGACTTTTATGTCATATATATATATATATATATATATATATATATATATATATATATATATATATATATATATATATATATATATTTATCTATTTATCCGGTTATTTTTAATCTTGGATTTACATAATCTCATCTCTAGTTTCAATCACTATTTATTAATTGGCATATATTATTAATTATAATATAGTTATTTGATGCTATAGTCATAAATAATACGAATGAAAAAAATATACATTTCCCGGGTTAATTTTATACAAATAGAAATCTTCATTTGGTGAAAAAAGGATAAATATTCCCCCATAGGAGACATAAAGCCCATACAAGGCTCGTGCCCGTAGGTTTGTGCCTATAGTAATACGCTAGGAAGCAATATAAAATTATTTAAACAAATAGTATTACGCATTTTTGAACTTATATGTCACCTCATCTATATATTTATCTATTTATTTCCGGTATTTTAATCTTGGATTTACATATACTCAAAAATCTTTCTTGGCTTTCCATGTCCAAACATAGGCTGTTTGCGGATGCTCAAGGAGTTTGCTCAAAAAGCGCCCACACCAATCGCGCACAAACAGCAAACATCCTTTGATGTACCGACTCTACCCGGAGCACCCGCGAACACAAACAAGCATTCGTTCGTGCGCGCGGTGCCGTCCACACCGGCCGCGCATCCCTGTTTGCAAACGTTTGCAAACACGATGCGCGGCCGGTGTGGACGGGGCTTAAGGGTACTTTTGGTACCGGTTTGTCGAAATACGCAAAAATGCTCTACTTTTTACTACGTTTTTATTAGCTTGCTTTCTTGTTTGTTTGTTTATTTGACCGGTACAAATCTGGCAATCGATTTCTAACTAACTTCCCGAATTGCTAGACATTTGAAACTTTTAGCATAGCTCAGAACACGATGACAATGCATTATTTTAATCCTTTTAGGCATCTTTCAGCAGAATTTAATTGGTTTTCAGAAACTTTTTCTGTACGGAAAATTAGTTCGGAAAAAATCCACAAGTTACTTTATTTCTTTTGCCATGTCCCATATTTACGCAATCTTCATTTTGACGGGTCTCAAATTTGTGATAGATAAACATTGAATGACAGCAAAACAGGAAATATCGATTATATTATTTATATTACTTCAAATATATCGATGGCATTCTTTAGATTTGGTGTTGGGGAGATCCGTTGTACAAAGATTTGTCCTTTTATAGGTTTAAGACCAGCTCTCTAGATGGTTGTCATTTATGTGAAGTAAATACATTCAAACCATTTTTTTTTTTTTTTCACTAACATTATATATTATATAACAATAACAATTATATTATCAACATTACATACGATTCAACATAAAATTTAAAAACGTAGTATGTATATAAAAAGTTATTTTTATCTTGAAATTTTATTTGTTTTACTGTACCGTTTTTGCTTTTGGCTCGGGCTGAAACTCATATGGTACTTGCTACTTTATAGAAGTAAAGTGTGCGCGAAAGAAGAACCTTAAATATATCACTGTACCCAGCCCATTAGGAGTACATAGTGTTGTACCTCTATTTTAGAAATGGTAAAAATAGTAGCTGACCGGCCGTTTTTGAAATCGTTGGAAAGCCCTTTAAGAGTACTTTAAAGTTGTATAAATTTTGTTTGTACTTTTTCACGTTTCAGGTTTTGCTTCCGAGCTTACCGAAGGTAACGGAAGCATTGTGTTCACTTTTGAGAACGAAAAACTTTTATGCCTCCGATTTCAAAAATTCCAAGACAGAAATCCGTTTCAGACATCAGGGAACATTTTTGGTCTCGTGTCTGTCTGTCTGTCTGTCTGTCTGTCTGTCTGTCTGTCGGTCTGTGTGTCCGCGAATTATGAAACGTGCGACGATAACTTGAGTAAATGTCGACCGATTTTGATGAAATTTGGTAGACATGTTAATTTTACCAATGCTCAGGACGAGTTCGTTGGACAACGTTATCCGTCGAAGCGTTCACAAGCATCGCTCGCGTAATCGTGAACTTTAAATTTAAAATTGGAATTTTAGGTCAGGAAAAAAATCTAACTTCATCTATTCAATGAGACAAACATTTTTTTCAAATACAATTATTTAGTAAAACCAACAGCGAAACCACTATGAAGTGTTAAAGATCGCTAAAACTATTAATAGTTTTTACAAAATAAACAATATTACAATCAAGTAATATAACAATAATTGTTATAGTACATGATTGGCAGTCTATTTTTTGTTGAAATAACATTTTTTTCTCTTAAATTTTTGTATTTTTTTTTAACCTAAGCTCAAAACCCGATTTGTTATTTTAACGAGCGAGGTCTACTGTTCTCAGAACTACTAGTTATTAAAAATTAGAAATATTGCTAGTTTTGATCCGATTTCAGCTATTTATAAAAAAAATAGACTGCCAATTAGTGTGGCACATAGCTTACTCGCATCCTATCATGTACTTAATGTTATAATGTATATTGTGTAAAAACTATTAATAGTTTTAGCGATCTTTAAAACTTCATAGCGGTGTCGCTGTTGGTTTTTTCTGAAAAATTGTATTTGAAAAAAATGTTTGTCTCATTGAATAGATGAAGTTAGATTTTTTTCCCGACCTAAAATTCCAATTTTAAATTTGAAGTTCACGTTTACACGAGCGTTGCTCATGAACGCTTAGACGGATAACGTTGTCCAACGAACTCGTCCTGGGCATTGGTAAAATGAACATGTCTACCAAATTTCATCAAAATCGGTTGACATTTACTCAAGTTATCGTCGCACGTTTCATAATTCGCGGACACACAGACCGACAGACAGACAGACACGAGACCAAAAATGTTCCCTGATGTCTGAAACGTATTTCTGTCTTGGAAGTTTTAAAATTGGAGGCATAAAAGTTTTTCGTTCTCAAAAGTGAACACAATGCTTCCGTTACCTTCGGTAAGCTCGGCAGCAAAATGTTTATTCTTTAAAATTAAAATGCACGCTCAGCTCAATATTGCAAGCAGACAACTGCATTGCACACCTAGTTATAATTGAAACGAGCGTCTTACAATAAATATCAACTAGGCATCGCGTGGCTCTATCATTGAAGCGAGCGTATTGCAATAAAATACTGAATATTAAAATTTGTTAATCATGATTGAAGCGAGCGTAGCGAGCTTCCTACATTCAACGAAATATGCTCCGTGTCTGTCTGTCTGTCTGTCTGTCTGTCTGTCTGTCTGTCAGTAACGTTCACGCGTGTGACGATAACTTGAGTAAAAGTTGACCGATTTAGTTGAAATTTGGTATACATGATCCTCTTACTAATACTCAGGCTAAGTTCGTTGGACAGCGTGATCCGTCCAAGAGTTCGCGCGCAAAGCTCGCGTAAACGAGAGGTTCAAAAATTAAATTGGAATTTCAGGACGGGAAAAGATTCTATCATCATCTATTCGATGAGACAAACATTTTTTTCAAATAACATTTTTTAGTAAAACCAACAGCGACACCGCTATGAATTAATAAAGATCGCTAAAACTATTAAAGCGGGCCTAAACGTTTAAAATAGAGAAAACAACCTTTTTACCGATATCTTACGTTCTAACGTAACGATTTTAATAAAACTTCATAGACACCATCTGATGCACAATTGAAACAGGCATGCAAAATTTCAATTTGATACATGCAGTAGTTTGTTTGTAGCAAAGAGATACAAATTATAAATATTGAAATAGAGATGTGTGGTTAGTGGAATAGTAAGAATGCGGGGTGGTTCCCTTACTACTAGCCGCTGCCCTACTACCAGACCCATTATCTATCAACTCATCATGATTCACAATAATCTTTTTTTTCAATATTCAATACATATTTACTAGGCATCGCGTGGCTCTATCATTGAAGCGAGCGTATAGTAATAAATATGTATTGAATATTGAAAAAATAGATTATCGTGAATCATGATGAGTTGATAGATAATGGGTCTGGTAGTAGTGCAGCGGCTAGTAGTAAGGGAACCACCCCGCATTCTTACTATTCCTCTAACCGGACATCTCTATTTCAATATTTATAATTTGTATCTCTTTACTACAAACAAACTACTGCATGAATCAAATTGAAATTTTGCATGCCTGTTTCAATTGTGCATCAAATGGTGTCTATGAAGTTTTATTAAAATCGTTACGTTAGAACGTAAGATATCGGTAAAAAGGTTGTTTTCTCTATTTTAAACGTTTAGGTCCGCTTTAATAGTTTTAGCGATCTTTATTAATTCATAGCGGTGTCGCTGTTGGTTTTAGTGAAAAATGTTAAGTGAAAAAAATGTTCGTCTCATCGAATAGATGATGATAGAATTTTTTCCCGTCCTGAAATTCCAATTTAATTTTTGAACCTCTCGTTTACGCGAGCGTTGCGCGCGAACTCTTGGACGGATCACGCTGTCCAACGAACTTAGCCTGAGTATTAGTAAGAGGATCATGTATACCAAATTTCAACTAAATCGGTCAACTTTTACTCAAGTTATCGTCACACGCGTGAACGTTACTGACAGACAGACAGACAGACAGACAGACAGACACGGAGCATATTTCGTTGAATGTAGGAAGCTCGCAACGCTCGCTTCAATTACTATACGCTCGCTTCAATGATAGAGCCACGCGATGCCTAGTGTATGTCATAGTTGAAGATAAGTGGAAGAGGGCAGTGTGAGGTAGAGTGGGAGTACTCGGTTCAAAGCTTTACTTCCTAAACAAACCTACTCACAACACGACTATAAGAATCTTAACCACCAGTCATAGCTTTTAAACTAATATTATAAATGTATCACTTCATTACTCAAATATTACTGCTTGTATCAAGTTGAAATTTTACATACTTGTTTCAATTGCACTTTAGACGATGTATATGAAGTCTTATTAAAATCGTTACGTTAGAACGTAAGATATCGGTAAAAATGTTGTTTTCTCTATTTTAAACGTTTAGGTCCGCTTTAATAGTTTTAGCGATCTTTATTAATTCATAGCAGTGTCGTTGTTGGTTTTACTAAAAAATTTTATTTGAAAAAAATGTTCGTCTCATCGAATAGGTGATGATAGAATTTTTTCCTGTCCTGAAATTCCAATTTTAAATTTGAAGCTCACGTTTTCGCGAGCATTGCGCGCGAACTCTAGAACGGATTACGCTGTCCAACGAACTTAGCCTGAGTATTAGTTAGAGGATCATGTATACCAAATTTCAACTAAATTGGTCAACTTTTACTCAAGTTATCGTCACACGCGTAAACGTTACTGACAGACAGACAGACAGACACGGAACATATTTCGTTGAATGTAGGAAGCTCGCTACGCTCGCTTCAATTAAATATTGAGAAAAAAGTTAAGCATGATCCGTTTATAGTTAAAGAGGGTGGTTGTAGTGGTTGTATAGGGAATAGTCCTGTTTCCGTCCTACCCGGCCTCGATTTAAAAAATTATAAAATATATCATTTCACAGCACAAAACTTCTGCTTGCATCAGGTTGAATTTTTACGTGCCTGTTTCAATTGTACTTTAGACGATGTATATGATGCTTTATAAAAAGGTTTAAGTTAAAACGTAAGATATCGGTAAAAACGTTGTTTTTCTATTTTAAAGGTTTAGGCGATAAAATAATAAATTTAGCGATCTTTAATACTTCATAGCGGTGTCAGTGTTGGTTTTACAAAAAAAAAAAAAAAAAAAAGTTGTTCGTCTCATTGAATAGATAAGGAAAGAATTCTTTTCCGTCCTAAAATTCTAATTTTTCATTTACGCGAGCATTTCACGAACGTATGGGCGGATAACGTTGTCTAACGAACTGGTCCTGGGCATTGGTAAAATGGACATGTGTACCGGATTTCAACTATCATTTACTGAAGTTATCGTCATCGGTAAATTTCGTGACGGTCCGTTTGTGACGGGCTCCAGACTCTGCTCTGTAACGTGCCATAAGGAAATTATTTTCAAAAATACATAAATATATATCTCTGATGGCCAATGACCCAATTTTTTTAATTTTTTCAGAAATTCGTCTCAGACATAGGGACATTTTAGGGAACATTTTTGGTTCCGTGTTTGTCTGTCGGTCTGTCACTCATTTTTTACGAACCAACTTTTCTTAAAAATTACTTATATAATATTAATGAAATTTGGGTGGGCCATAATTAGCCCGTTGTTGGTCCCATATATGTTTCAATCTTCTTGGGTTAATTTGTTTCTCTTCCATATACGCTCAACTCAAACATACATTTGTTTACACCTATATCTTCAAAAGTACTCAGGTGATTGTAATGAAATTTGGATGGTTTGTTACAAGTAGCTCGCAGATAGCTCCAGATTAATTTCAACCGCCTGCGCTCTTTAAATATTGCTAAATAGATACATTAATTCATGTAAAAAATCAAAACCATTTTGACAGATTTAAAGGGGGGGGGGGGGATTAAATAAGTTTGACAAAAATAGGCCGTAGAAGAATAAATATAAAGTCTACGTAATAGGACGCGTGGGAGCTATGTGCCACAGTAACTAACAGAATATTTATAATATGGACAGAATTATATTTAATTTACAAAAAAAAAAAAAAAAAAAAAAATGCACTCCCCGGACCAACATCAACAATACTAAATATTTAATTTTTTTCCTTTTACTATTGAATTGTTTGTTTTAACTAAAGTTGATGTGTATATCTGTTTTGTTTAGTTCTGGCAAGTTATATCAGAGGAACACGGAATAGATGTAAGCGGCCTCTACAAGGGAACTTCTGATCTGCAGTTGGAACGAATCTCCGTCTACTACAATGAAGCCTCAGGTACGGATTTCATCTCTTGTCTCTCTGTCACTATAACTGTCATTCATTCGGGCATTAGATAGGGTACCCAACGTTTCAAGCATTAGATAGAGTACCCAACGTTTCAAGCATTAGATAGGGTACCCCACGTTTCAAGCATTAGATAGGGTACCGAACGTTTCAAGCATTAGATATGGTACCCAACGTTTCAAGCATTAGATAGGGTACCCAACGTTTCAAGCATTAGATAGAGTACCCAACGTTTCAAGCATTAGATAGAGTACCTAACGTTTCAAGCATTAAATAGGGTACCCAACGTTTCAAGCATTAGATAGAGTACCCAAAGTTTCAAGCATTAGATAGGGTACCGAACGTTTCAAGCATTAGATAGGGTACCCAACGTTTCAAGCATTAGATAGAGTACCCAACGTTTCAAGCATTAGATAGGGTACCCAACGTTTCAAGCATTAGATAGAGTACCCAACGTTTCAAGCATTAGATAGGGTACCCAACGTTTCAAGCATTAAATAGGGTACCCAACGTTTCAAGCATTAGATATAACCAACGATTATTGTATTGTCTTTGGTAATACATAATCAGTGCTAGTTTCAGCTTTATAGTTATAAATTAAGAGCGTGTAAAATATTATATTTTCGAAAACAAATAACCAATGCTTTTGTTCAGCATGGGCTGAAATGGATATTCTAATATTTGTTAACAACCACAGTACTAAGTGCGATCGCATAATATGTGTATGTCTATAGATAATGACAAAAGGTGTTAATGGGGCATGGGCAAGAGTTTCATGTTCACTACCGCGTTCCATTATTAGGCTACACATTATCACACATATAAAACTTATATCTCAATTTTAATATTTTCCAAGACTTAATCTGTGACTATCTCATTTATACATTGCCATTTGTAGCCAAAAATGTTTTAGACGACACACATTGGAACAGCAAGACGAGGTAACAGGCAAAATACCATCCTGCAAACCTTAAGATCACGTCTTATTTAGCATACCCAAGTATTATCACACATCTTAACCCTATAAAAGGACAAAACTCTGTAACTGGGATCTCGCTAAAACCGAATCTAAACCATGCCATGGGTATGCCCACGCCCACGTATAGGGAACGGTGAGAGAAGAAAAATGAGCCCAATATCTAGGCAGTGTTAAGGTGTTTAACTTGGTCGTGTGTCGTGTGTAAGTAAAGAAGTGCAGATGCAGAAAAATTAAACCTGTAACATACTAGGTGTGCAATGCAGTTGTCAGCTTGCAATATTGAGCTGAGCGTGCATTTTAATCTTAACCAATAAACATTTGTATTTATAAAAAGCTGAAATCGGATCAAAAATAGTAAAATCTCTATTTTTAATAATAAAGCATTTATTCATGTTTTTCTATTTTACCCACTCTTAAATGAAAATATGAGAAAAGTGAACATAACAACAATAACTATACTCGTAAAGAGCTTTCCAACGACAAGCATCATGAAGGGCATATACTATTTTCACTTTTGTACCCCGTACCCCTGTGTACGAATTTGGACCATTTCAGATTTATACCTTTATGTAGTTGGTCACTATGACCGTACCAAATTTCGTGCGAATCGGTTCAGCCGTTCAGGAGGAAACTTTTGTACCCCGTTCCCCTGCGTACCAATTTGGACCATTTCAGATTTATACTTTCCTGGGGTTGGTCACTATGACCGTGCCGAATTTCGTGTGAATCGGTTCAGCCGTTCAGAAGGAGTATGCGTCAGAAAAAATGCAAAGTGTAGTATAAGAGCTTCGCTTCGCTCAGCTCAATAAGATAAACAAAAACACAGGACGGTTGGCTCATTGTAATAAGAAAGCGCATTGTTTGTTTACATGTCATAATCAAAAAGTGACAGCTTTGAATACACAACATATCAAAAATATAATATTAATAATTTAAAGATAAAAAGAACTTTCTATATACTCCGTTTTTACATTTTCTGTTGAATCGTATATAATCTTGATAATATAATTGTTATTGTTATATAATATATAATGTTAGTGAAAAAAAATAGTTCCGCATTTATTTACTTCACATAAATGAAAACCATCTAGAGAGCTGATCTTAAACCTATGAAAGGACAAATCTTTGTACAACGGATCTCCCCAACACCAAATCTAAACCGTGTCATCATATATTTGAAATAATATAAATTAATAAATAATCGATAAATAATACAATCGATAAAATTTCAATTTGATACATGCAGTAGTTTTTTGTAGCAAAGAGTTACATTTTATAATAATTGAAAAGAAGATGTGCGTGGTTAGAGGAATAGTAAGAATGCGGGGTGGTTCCCTTACTACAAGCCGCTGTACTACAAGGTGAAATGAAATACAGGTGGGCTCATTCGGCTTAAAAGCGAGAACCTAGTAGATTTGGCCACGCCCACATTCTAGGGTGGTAGTGACGTAGGCTGGCTGCCCAGATTCCACAATCTATAATCTAAATACCATTATTTTTGCGACTATTTTTGTTTAATTTAACCTCATGCCTCTAATTTTGCACTTAGAGCGCTACTTTTTTTTTAACGTATAGGTAAATAAATTCTGAAGATTTTTGTATCTATCTTTTATTTTATATGTGAAAACATTTAATACTAAAACAGTTTAAAAATAAGATTTGTGTTTAAAAATCTAAACCTTCACAAATATATGTATATATTATTAATTAATCTATTTTATTTTGATTTGTATATTGTATTATCGTTATCCATCTATTTATTTATTTTATTTATTTTTAAAGTAAGTTACGAAGTACGGCTTTTTTTTAGACCAAAATAAATGTTGCTAAAGGTGGTTTATGTTAAAATTATTTAGCCGATTTCAATCACTCCCACTTTTCAAGGAATAACTTCTTGTTTAAATACTTAATCCTAATATGGGTGATTTTTTTTTTTTTTTTAAATTAAAGTGACGCTTTTACTGTAAACGAGTTAAAAAAAATATTTCTTGCACTCCTATAATAATTAAAAAATCTATGACTCCCCAAACATTTTTCTATAGATTCATCATTGCGGTGTGGTCAGATTCTTAAATATTCTTTTTAGAGGATAAATTTAAATTTAAATATTCTACATGAAGTACACGATAGTGCCCAGCCCCTTTTAACCTTAGTTATCATGCTATATTTTTCTTCGACTCTCTAACTATAAGCCTAGATAGAAATATAACGTATGTAGTTTGTGATACTAAATATAATTTCTTTCTTATTTCGATGTAATTTGTCGGGAGTTTAATAAAAAAGCTTGTCCCAGCAATCGGTCACGATAGTTACTTCAGAATAGTTACCAAGAATTTTGCTGCGCTGTTTGACTGAGGGGGTATGTCACACAACAGTTCTTTTCAAAAATCAGGGGTGCGTACGTTTATTAAAAGACACAATAGTTACCATTAATTTTAGTACTTAAAGTGAATTTAAGGCGGTACCCCCATAGTATACAGAAAAATTATGCTTTCCCTTCAAAGTATTAATAAATTTATAAGTCACGATAGTTACTTGTCCCGATAGTTCCTTTTCACATACATATTCTTGTTATATAGATGTTCAGCGTCTAAATAAAGCACAAGTTGGTTCAGAATTGTCAAAGTGTCACTTTTTTAAAAAAAATCACTTTTATTTCATCATACCCAACTCTATAGAGAAACAATGCTTCAAAGTCTTCGTATGGCTTCAACCACTTTCCAACCTAATGAAAATCTAGTCGTATCATTTGACGAAATGAAAATAGAATCTAGCTACGAATACGACACTAAAAATAATGCTGTTGTAGGTCCTCATAAATATCTATAAGTTATGATGGTACGAGCACTCTATACAAGTTGAAAACAGCCAACTTTTGCTGATTTGGATTTTAAAATTACTAAAGAATTGTTGTTTTCAGCTGTAGAGAAACTTTACGATGCAGGTTACACGGTGGTTACCTGCGTGTCACACGCGGGGGGGACACGCAACATTTTATAATTTTTGACAAAATGGCGCAGAAAATTGAAGAATATCCATAAGTCTTATATATTTTTGTAATCTTCTTTTCAATACCTTTCATTTGATACCCCACTAAAAATTTAAAAAAAAATATTTTTCCCCCGTGACAGGAATTAGCCGCCATTTTGGATTCCCAGTAAATCAGATCAAATTCCTAATCTTATTTTTTCTATGGCCCACCAGACCGCACATTTTGCATATTTTTCTATATTTTTAGTAACAGCGGAAATACGATTTTAGGGGGGGGGGACACGCAAAATTTCGAGGTTTTTTGACAAAATGGCGCCGAAAATTAAACACTTTCCCTAAGTGGTATATATATATATTTTTAATCTACTCTTCAATACCTTTCATTTGATACCCCATTTTAAAAAAAATCTTTTTTTCGCGTGACGTGAATTATCCGCCATTTTGAATTTGAACAGCTGATAATTTTGAGTTCGCTATATTTTTCCTGTGTGCGCGTCAAAGAATTCTTTAATACTGGAAAGTTTCATGTCTTGATCTCTTTTGATTCAGAAGTTATTGGAACCGTACAGAGTGACAGACAGACAGACAGACACAGGAACGATACTATAATAGGGTTTCTTTTTTTGGTTTTACCATAACGAAACCCTAAAAATATAATAAAACTACAAACGTATCTCTTCTTACCAAGTCTCTACACTATGTATTATACTTATATTAACAATAATAATTGGTTCTAGTATATTTTAAGTTAAAAAATAAGTATCCGAGAAAATATAATATATATTTCACATAAAAAGGTTAAATAAAAATATGATAATTTTAATAGTAACGTATGCTTTGGTTTGCTTAAACATTTATTTAACATAATATGTGATCTGAGAGGGCAATTAACGTAAAAAAATCACTAAATATGATAAAAATTAATAAAAAGTTAGTTTTATTGTATAGTAGTTATTAGGAAGGGTAGGAACTTGGGTCGCCGACTGACGTCACACACCCGAGCGCCTACGAAGATAGTCGAAGAAACTCGAACCCTCAGTTGTTAGGAAATGAGCCCACCTCTCTATTCTACCATCTTGGCTGTACTACAACTATACCCATTATCTATCAACTCATCATGATTCATGATTATCTATTTTTTCAATATTCAATACATATTTATTACTATACGCTCGCTTCAATGATAGAGCCACGCAATGCCTAGTGTTAAATTATAATACACACACAGCCAAAAGAATATATTCATATTGTCGAAAAAAACAAAATCTGATATCTAATGTGAAGCAATCTATCATAATTTTTGCCTTTAAATCTGTTATCAGTTGATAAAAAAGTATAAGCCAATCAGCGTCTAGTATCTAGCGTAGTAGTTTATTAAATCTGCCGCGTGAGTACTCTGACTGCTGTGATAGAACACTCAACTATCTCGTCAGACGAGATAGTGTGATGGCAGATAGTTCTATCGCGACAAAATCTATCACGTAGTCCACACGGTGATAGTCGATGCGATAGTTGCTGTCGTGACCGCAACTATCGCGCCAACTATCACCGTGTAAACGGGCCTTTACCCCCCTAATAACCATCACTCTTTCTACACATAGTTTAGTATGTCACTCTCAAGTCCCTCTTTTTCTACCCCCCTTCTCTCCTATCGCACTCTTTCACACCTGTTTTGTATAGCACTCTCACTGAACTCGTTTGTTTACAAAACTTTTTTACTTTCTCATATAAAGAGAAAGTATTGTGATGGCCCGTAAATTCGATTTTGATGGATTTACACGTTTTGAGGTCCCCTGAGTTCAAAAAAATGGTTTTTAAAAAATGTCTGTCCGTCATCTGTTGTCTGTCGTCTGTCGTCTGTGCAGACGCCTGGAGCCTAAACTACTGGGCCGATTTTGAAGAAATTTGGCATACATGTTCAGAAAAATCATACCCCGAGGCGAAATCGAGAAATGAATTTTAGCTCTAAATTTGGGGGCGCTACCCCCCCCCCCCCCCCCCCCCCCAAAAAAAAAACCCTGAAAAAACGTGACAACAAATTATTTCTCGAAAACTGTTCCGACGATTTTGATTAAAAAATTCTAAAATGTAGTCCATTTAAATACGAATCCAACGATATACGCCGTTTTCCCGGGAAAAATCTAGTTCCTGAGAAAATAGCTTAAAACGCGTACGAAAAGAGCCCGGGTTCGATTCCCCTCCCAGGAGAAGTTATTTTTAGGATACTTTTTAATGAAATGTTCAATAATAATTAAATGTACATACGAAAACTAATAAACGGAAAACACTGGGCTATGTAGTTATGAACTCGTATATGAGAAAGTTTGTCTGAGTTGTCTCGGACCGATTTTTAATAATATAGATAGATGTTTAGTTTTGATAAAATTGTCGGGCTGTATTTAGATAAGTTATTATATCTATTTGAAGACCAAAACAAACCTTTATTTTTAGGGTTTTGAAGGTACTTCTCGAAACCCTTATGCCGAGGGTGATTTGAAATTGAATCACTGGCGCAACATTTTGAACCAACCACAGGAAAAATATACCGAAGTTAAAAATTAAATATGCACATGCGTAATTCGCAAAAACGTGGAAAGCTCAAAAATGATGATTTTTTTATTTTTGAGTAGGGTATCAAATGAAAGCTGCTGAAGAGTGGGATACAAATATATATGCTTTTTTGAATTTTCCATTCTTTATTGGTTTAATAAGTTAAAATATACCCTAACAATTCCCCCTCAAACCACTATATAACGGCTGGTCCTAAAATTTTGTAATAATTCATAAAATCCTTCAAGAACAAATTACTTTTATAGAAATAATTCATGCTAATACCTTATTGTGGGGCGATGAAAACTTCCTGAAAAAATGTAAGTTACCTTGTCGTTATTACCGATAAACCCCCAGGGTCCGAACCAGGGTCCTCCGAGGTCAAAGAAATAAATTGGTAGTGCGTGAAGTCTCACGTAAAGAGGGTTTCGTTGGTGTTGTAAACATGAAATTAGTAGTTGGGGGGGGAGGGGGGGGGGGATTTGGATGTTTTTGACAAAATGGCGTAGAAAATTAAACGCTTTCCACAAGTGTTATATATTTTTGTAATCTCCTCTTCAATACCTTTCACTTGATACCCCACTCAAAATTTTAAAAAAATATTTTTTTTCCCGTGACATCAATCAGCCGCCATCTTGGATTCCCAGTTAATCCGACCAAGTTGCTATTCTTATTTTTTCTTTGGCCCATCAGACCACACATTTTGCATATTTTTCTATATTTTTAGTAAGAGCGGAAATACGATTTTAGGGGAGGGGGGGGGGACACAAAATTTCGATGTTTTTTGACAAAATGGCGCCGAAAATTGAACACTTTCCCTAAGTGATATATATATTTGTAATCTACTCTTTAATACCTTTCATTTGATACCCCACTTAAAATTTAAAAAAAATATTTTTTTCGCATGACGTGAGTTATCCGCCATTTTGGATTTGAACAGCTGATAATTTTGAGTTCGCTATATTTTTCCTGTGTGCGCGTCAAAACGATCTTTAATATTGAAAAGTTTCACGTTTCTATCTATTTATTCAAAAGTTATTGGAACCGTACAGAGTGACAGACAGACAGACAGACACATGAACGAAACTATAAGGGTTTCTTTTTTTGGTTTTACCAACGAAACCCTAAAAAAGAAGATAATTATATAACGGATATGCTTAATCATCTAAAAAGTACTTACCTGTGGTTTTTTAAAATACATTTTTAGAATAATGTGGTTGCCTTATCAATAACAAATTATTTAGTCGAATCAAAGTATGTTGGTGCCAACGTCACAGGGACACTGCTTGATTATATCTGACCAAAAACCATTTCTGTGGTAAAAAAAAAAAAAAAAAAAAACACCCCGCCAAGTCTGTGATCCAAAAAAGATGTGAAATCGACTTTCTGTCCCGCCAAGTGATGTTGGCACTTTCTCCTGACCCAACACTGTCAACTTATCAGCTTCTTCTCCTCTTGGCGGAGTGCCATGCCATTTCCAGAAACTGGAATTTTATTATTCTTCAAACACCAATACAATTTCTTGTTTCACCTTCACGTTTGCCACATGAGGTTTGTGTGGAATAGTTATTTATGTAACTAGGCAGCAAAATGGAATTTTACTGACGAGTGATTAGATTAGCCTCCGAGCCGAAGGCGAGGACAGGCTATGATAATTAACTGCCGAGGCGAAGCCGAGGCAGGTAATTTACCTATTTGACTGCCGAGGCAAAGCCGAGGCAGGCAATGAATAAACGAGGCAGAAATGTTTCCTTTGCTGCCTTGTTGCATACAATATTTTATCTACTTGCGCCAGAAAAATGAAGCTGCTAAAATGTTATCTTTATTAATATAACATAGTTAATAACTATGTTATAAAGATAATAATGTATGTATTAACTAAAATTAATGTTCAAATAAGAAACTTGTGAATAATAACAATAAGTGAAAAGCAAACTCAATCTATAACAACAAAATACAAAACACACGTTTATAACACACATAACTTCTGAATGAATAATGCACGCAATATAAAATATTTATTTATATTTTTACTAAAGAATTAAGATAGAAGATATCTTCTATTGTTTAAAAGAAAAGAAGTAACTAGAATACATCAAGAAAAGAAGCTAGTCTAATCTAGAATGACTTCAATAATAAAAATAATATGAATTAGTAGATTGTTCCTTGTAGTATAAATTCTAGATTAGTTGGGTCTTTAAAGGAAAATTCAAACGTCTCACATTTGCGATATTTCGATCCCTCCTTGGATCATTCTCAAGCTGGAATCATAGTTTATTTAAAAATTACACTTCACCAAATATAACCAATGTACAATGCAAAATGACAATTTAATTTAAATATTAACAATGGTAACTTGAATCCTTACTAACCTGCCTAACTAGCTGACTACATTGTCAACTTATTGTTTTCTATAAAGTGTTAAGAAAAGTTTAATTAAAATCGGACAGATTCTCGTCAATTCACCCTAAAATATTGAAAATAAATTAATAATAATGATTGATGATACCCCACATGTATGTAGGTTTTAAACATGATTATCAAAAGATCAATGCTTATAATTAGATTTGTACTTACTGAAATACAGGTACTGTCAATTACACTATTAATTAATAATATCTTAGACATCGAAATATGTATATAAAAAATAATATGGATGTTCAATGTTTACATGACGCTACAGTATAGCCAGTGACTCTACTTTTTTTTTTAATTAAAGATCTACTAATCATTGAACTTATTTAACAGAATTAACAAATATTAACAAATTATTTTATTATTAAAACGTTTATTTATTAAATATAACTTATTTAACTATAATATATAATGTTATAAGATAGAGATAATAGTGTGAACTGTTCTTGCCAAAATAAGAGGTTATGACACGCAGTGGTAAACACTGTTACTTTCTCTGCCTAGGCAGGGAAATATTTCCCTGCCTAGGCAGAGAAAGTATTTTCCTGACTGTTTTAACTACTTTTCTGCCTGTTTTTAATATTTTAATGACAAATCAGGGAAATAGTACTTTCCAGCCTAAAAACAGTTCAATAATGTTTAATTTTGCTGCCGCGAGTAGATAAAGATAGTTTAACCTCATAGTCTTAGTTCTAGACAACTAGATCTAATATATCCAGGCGCATATTGGAGAGGAAAGCCTTTTAACAGTGTTGTTAAAAGTGGCATCGAGAAGAGCCTTCTTCTCAATGCCACAATGATTATTGCTGTAAATCTTTCCCATTATCAAAAAGCAAATAAAATAGAAGAAAGTAATATACAAATTAAGCTTTCAAGGAATGACCCCATGCAACTACTACTTTCTTTGCAGAGCATGAGTGGAATACAACCAGTTAACTTTGGGTAGTACTGCAGGCACACCGCCAAGGAGAAGAAGCTGGTAAGTATCTAAGTTGACTGTGTTGGGTCAGGAGAAAGTGCCAACATCACTTGGCGGGACAGAAAGTTGATTTCACAACTTTTTTGGACCACAGACTTGGAGGGGTGTTTTGTTTTTTTTGCCACACAAGTGGTTTTTGGTCAGATTTCATGACTTTTTGTACGGTTCCTAAGGAAGGATTCTCTAAACTGATTATTCCTACGCATTAAAGTCAAATAAAAGTGAAGTTAAGAGCTTGACAAGGTCTATGAAGATAAGAGAACTACGAGACCTGTGACATAGAAAGAACGTACCATTCTGATAGTTGAAGCATATAAAGATTTTTAGCAGCATTTGGCATAAAAAAATAAAATTAAATAATAATAATAATAATTGAAGCGAGCGTAAGCGAGCTTCTTACATTCAACGAAATATGCATCTTGTCTGTCTGTCTGTCTGTCTGTCTGTCTGTCTGTGTGTAACGTTTACGCGTGTGACGATAACTTGAGTAAAAGTTGACCGATTTAGTTGAAATTTGGTATACATGATCCTCTAACTAATACTCAGGCTAAGTTCGTTGGACAGCGTAATCCGTTCTAGAGTTCGCGCGCAATGCTCGCGTAAACGTGAGCTTCAAATTTAAAATCGGAATTTCAGGACGGGAAAAAATTCTATCATCACCTATTCGATGAAACGAACATTTTTTTCAAATAACATTTTTTAGTAAAACCAACAACAACACTGCTATGAATTAATAAAGATCGCTAAAACTAATAAAGCGGACCTAAACGTTTAAAATTGAGAAAACAACCTTTTTACCGATATCTTACGTTCTAACGTAACGATTTTAATAAAACTTCATGTACATCGTCTAAAGTACAATTGAAACAAGTATGTAAAATTTCAACGTGATACAAGCAGTAGTATTTGAGTAATGAAGTGATACATTTATAATAATAATATAAAAGCTATTACGGGTGGTTGATTCTTATAGTGTATAGGTTTGTTTAGGAAGTAAAGCTTTGTACCCCCACTCTGCCTCACACTACCCTGTTCCACTTATCTTTAACTATGACATTCATCATGATTAATAAATTTTAATATTCAGTATTTTATTGCAATACGCTCGCTTCAATGATAGAGCCACGCGATGCCTAGTAATAAAATAATAATAAATAATAATAATAAAATAAAATAAAATCATAGAAAACAGGAATATGTATTAATAAACAAATTACTCCCCCTTGAACTCAAGAGAGAAAGGTTGAACTAAACCTATAATACTAAGTTTAAAAGGTTCAAAAGATGAACTCGTAAATAGAAGTAATTCAAACGTCATGTGACAAGCACGAAACTACTACACAACACACTGGTGTACCTCTGTATAATTGCCAGGCTCACCTCATCGTATGACGCTTACTTGGTTCCTACCCATTTTAGACTGTTCGTAAATCGCTAGCTTGGTTTCTCGGTCCACATTTAGCGTAGGAATGAGTTGAGGGGTTGTAAGGAGGGGGGATTCACTAGGGTTCTAGACAAATCCAAAAAGCCCGCATTCATTAAAATCGGTTCAGTAGTTTAGGCTGTAGGTACGTCAACGTAAAATGAAGGAAGAATAAGAATAAGAATAAGAATAAGAAGTCATCAATACTACCATTTTCAAACCTATTTTTCTCTACTTCTACTGGACTGATTTATATTTAGGTAGCTTGTACGAATTCCACGCTGCAGATCCTCAAAAACCCTAGTTTGTCACCTACAGTATATACACTGGCAGCTTTTTTGAAATTTTGTTTTTTTGACTTGGCGGGGCGGAACGCTGCTGCGATCCTAAATAATATGATATTTAAAAACCCATATTGTTCTCAAGATGTGGTTTGGCGATTGTTTCAACGTTTCAACTAAGGTTGACTAATAACAATCCAATTAAAATTGGAACAAATAATCTGCAAGAAAATTGCAACAATCCACCCAAATGCAGATGTTGAACAATACATTAAACGCGGATAAATGGTTGTATCAAAGTATATTTATGGCCCTCAAGAATTTTTTGTTTTCATAGTTTTTGTTTCATTTAAGCATCAGACAAGTTGATTAATACGTAGAAGGTGAGCATTGGATGCTTGGAATTTATGATGCTTAGGGTTCTAGAGGTGAAAATTATCTTTTTTAAATAAGCTCGGTATTAAAAGTATGCTTAATTCTTTTCTAAAATTTGTTGGTACCGATATTTTTAGGTCTAAATGTTGGTTCTGATTTGAAACACTGAAGATTAATAGTACATTACGCGTCGAGTGCGGAAAGTAGCATTTTGCATGCGAGTGTGGAGTTTGCACCCGAGCGACAGCGAGGGTAGTAAAACCACACGAGCAATGCAAAATGCCGTTTTCGCACGAGTTCCGTACCGTACTTTATCTACGATTGTTAGATTTAAATAATGAATACAGAAAAAAATAAACTTGCTGTATGTAAGTTCGTATCTCTCCTCTTGATAAAGATGGCATTAATCTTGAGTTGTATTTTTTGCCGAATTAATTATTTCTGGAGGAGTATTATTCTCTACATTTTCGTCAAAGCCACTTGATTCATTCATTGTTTTTCACTAAAAACTCGATATAAACCGTTACATTAATAAAACAACAGCAAATTAGTTTTGTTAAATGTAAACAAACTCGTTAATCGTGCGTAAAGCTGAAGAATTCCTCTTCTTTACCGCGCTAGCGTGGAGGAATTCTTCAGAACTATGAGACGCGCATGCGCAATGAATACAAGTACGTAAATAATCACTTTCTATGCATCTAAACAGAGATATAATGTTTATATTTCGTATCAATCGTAGATAAAGATATTTTTCTTGCACATTTAAAAAAAAAGCTCTTCCTTTTGAGCGCCACGGGCGCTCGGTCTCCGGTTCTAAATGTTAAAAACAAGCCCGTCAAGTACTTGCTGGCAAGTAACTAAAAGGGTTTCTTCGGTCATAAAAATTCATAAATAGAACATTAATATTAAAAACTAAAATATGTATAAAAATTTGCTATTTTGAGAAGCAAGGTGTAGGTATTATCTTTTATATCCTAGGAACGCACTTGTTTGGTTCTTTAGGGGTAAAATGGCCAATGGTCTTGTCTGTCTGTCTGTGTGTAACGTTTACGTGTCCGACGATAACTTGAGTAAAAGTTGACCGATTTAGTTGAAATTTAGTATACATCTTCCTTTTACTAATACTCAGGCTAAGTTCGTTGAACAGCATGATCCGTCCAAGAGTTCGCGCGCAATGCTCGCGTAAACGTAAGCTTCAAATTTAAAATTGGAATTTCAGGACGGGAAAAAATTCTATTATCATCTATTCGATGAGACGAACATTTTTTTCAAGTAACATTTTTCAGTAAAACCAACAACGACACTGCTATGATTTAATAAAGATCGCTAAAACTATTAAAGCGGACCTAAACGTTTAAAATAGAGAAAACAACCTTTTTACCGATATCTTACGTTCTAACGTAACGATTTTAATAAAACTTTATGTACATCGTCTAAAGTACAATTGAAACAAGTATGTAAAATTTCAACTTGATACAAGCAGTAGTATTTGAGCAATGAAGTGATACATTTATAATAATTGTTTAAAAGCTATGGTTAAGATTCTTATAGTCGTGTTGTATGAAGGTTTGTTATGAAGTAAACCTTTATACTGAGTACCCCCACTCTACTCCACTACCCTCTTCCACTTATCTTCAACTATGACATTCATCATGATTAACAAATTGCAGTATTCAGTATTTTATTGCAATACGCTCGCTTCAATGATAGAGCCACGCGATGCCTAGTAATGTATTTTTCACTGTCTGTTTCCCGATGTTAATAATAATCGAAGCGAGCGTAAGCGAGCTTCTTACATTCAACGAAATATGCATCTTGTCTGTCTGTCTGTCTGTGTGTAAAGTTTACGTGTCCGACGATAACTTGAGTAAGAGTTGACCGATTTAGTTGAAATTTGGTATACATCTTTCTTTTACTATTAATCAGGCTAAGTTCGTTGGACAGCGTGATCCGTCCAAGAGTTCGCGCGCAATGCTCGCGTAAACGTGAGCTTCAAATTTGAAATTGGAATTTCAGGACGGGAAAAAATTCTATCATCACCTATTCGAATAACATTTTTTAGTAAAACCAACAGCGACACCGCTATGAATTAATAAAGATCGCTAAAACTATTAAAGCGGACCTAAACGTTTATAATAGAGAAAACAACCTTTTTACCGATATCTTACGTTCTAACGTAACGATTTTAATAAAACTTCATGTACATCGTCTAAAGTACAATTAAAAGAAGTATGTAAAATTTAAAGTTTATACATGCAGTAGTTGTGTTGTAGTAAAGAGATACATTTTATAATAATTGAAAAGGAGATGGTGTGGTTAGAGGAATAGTAAGAATACGGGGTGGTTCCCTTACTACTAGCCGCTGTACTACTACTATACCCATTATCTATCAACTCATCATGATTCATGATTATCTATTTTTTCAATATTCAATACATATTTATTACTTTACGCTCGCTTCAATGATAGAGCCACGCGATGCCTAGTTTTATCTTATTATTAGGACCGTTCGTAATGGGGTTGCGGGGATATTTGGTTTTTGCGTTTTGTTTTAAACTTTTCGGGGGTAAAATGGCCACCATTTTGGAAACGCAATATATATTTGTAATTCAAATTTAAATACCTTTAAAATGACACCATACTTTAAAATTACAAAAAAAAATACAAATCAGTTCACAATTGATCGCTGATCGCAGAAATTTTGAAGTTCTCAATAGTTTTTTTTTTGTTCTTGGGCAAAAAAGTTTAACTTGTATACAAAATTTCAAATCTTCAGCTACAGTAGGTCAGGAGATATACACCAAGATGCGACGGACGAACTATCAAAAACTTAAGGGTTTCTAGGATGACCTCGAAACTCATTTATAATGTCAACAACTAATTTTTATGTCACAGTCATATCTATTAAACTAATAACTAATCAAATATTTATATTGAATTAAAAATTTTATATTTGAACACAATTTTTCTGTAGGTTACTTAAAACTTGTGAGTTGTCTTTGTATGAAGTAAAATCTAAACCAACTCGTAAGATTTCACTAGGTGCACCTAACACAGAATTTATCTTGCCTCGCATTTTAGAAATGCATTTTTCCAACCAAAGAAAAAAAAGTGTATGGTTTTGGAAATCAAGTGGAGAAGGCAATCTAGTCGAGATGAGATGCACCGGTGAGATGAGATGAGATGAGATGAGATGCACCGGTGACAAGCGAAGAGAATCGATTCCTAGAGGCAGACGAGATGCACCGGTGACAAGCGAAGAGAATCGATTCCTAGAGGCAGACGAGCGTCCAAGCCACTGTCTCGACACCACATTCCTCAGCCCATTTCTTTTTTCGCCCTTTTTGTAAAGTTTTTCTGAAACCAAACTAAAGTGATCGAAAAATCAAAAATAAAATCTTCGATTTTCAATCTCCGTATACGCATGACTTGTTTGAATTAAGGGCATTGTGTGGTTTCGATCTTTGTTGCATAAAAATATAATGCTCACATATAAATCTATTTATTGAAACATATTTATTACAGATTAACAAACCTCACAAAATAATTATTTATTAACATTATTACACCAACAATATGTACATACTTGTATCGGAGAGGGGACTGAGAGATGCGTCGCGCTAGTGGTCGACCGAGGGCTGGTCCCTTATCAGCTCATGTCAGCATTCTTATTTAGAACTACGAGTACAAAGTAAAACGGTAATATTAATTAACTATCTTACCAAACTATCTGGAAATGACAAAGAACAAATATTCAGTACGATATTAACTCTGGACTTTGTTACCACCTTCTTAAAGTTACCAGACTAATATACAAAAATCGGTCCGAGACAACTCAGACAAACTTTCTCGTGTACGAGTTCATAATTACTTAGCCCAGTGCTAGATCATGGACAAAAGGGATTTTAAGGTATTTGTAAAGGGTGAAGTTAGAATCTTAGAAAGGAGCGTAGACTATTCTGCTTAGGATTTTGAACTGTAGGGATTGGATACGATAGGGGTTGGAACGAAAAAAAAACCATGAAATTCCATTTATTAGTTTAAAAGTTATAAGCTAACATAATTATTAAGGGAGGGGACATAATTATTAGAGTTATTCAATACTAGCTTTCACCCCGCACTCCACGTGGGGCTCACGCAAGGTATTAGTGGCTATGTTTCCTATAATCATTTAGGCCTAGCAATTAAATGAAGTGCCTAACTAGTGCCAGGACTATATAATACATCATTCATTCCCGTATTAAGAATATAATACTCCACACAGTGGTTTGGAGTCTATCCATATACATATTTAAAAAATAACCAATAGAAACTAACTAAGTAATATAGTAATACATAACAATGCTAAAAATCCCGTCAAGTACTTGCCAGAAAGTTATTAAAAGGGTTTCTACGGTCATAAGAATTCATAAATACATTATTATTATTTTTTATTTTTTTTTTTTTAAACGAAAATATGTATAAAAAATTTCACTTAGAAGCAAGATGTACATATAATATCCTTTAGTATCTTCGGTATGCACTAATTTGGTTCTTTTAGGGGTAAAATGACCGCCATTTTGGAAACACGATATATTTTTGTGAACTAAATTTCAATACCTTTAAAATGATTCCTAACTTCGAATTTTCAAATAATAAAAATGTTTAGGCTCCGGAGTTACGGCCCCCTAAAATTTATAAATATTGACTTTTTTATATCAACTCCCGGAAATATCATTGGACCACAGAGATGCATATTTTTGTATTTTTTGGAATGAAGTTTCTTTATGGCACATTCTGGAGCCCGGGAGTGAATCCGAAAAGAACGAAGAATATCACAAAATAAACTGTCATAATAACTGTCACAAAATCACCGTCACGCTAAAAGCGTCACGAAATCTACGGATGACGATAACTCGTGTAAAAGTTGACCGACTTAGTTGAAATTTGGTACACATGTTCATTTTACCAATGCCCAGGACAGGTTTGTTGGGCAACGTTGTCCGCCCAAGCGTTCACGCGCAACGCTCGCGTAAACGTAAGCTTCAAATTTAAAATTGGAATTTTAGGACGGGAAAAAACTCTAACTTTATCTATTTAATGAGGCAAACAACTTTTATAAATAATTTTTGGAACGAAGTTCCTTATGGCTCGTTCTGGAGCCCGGGAGTGAATCCAAAAAACGACCAAAATCACCTTCACAAAATAACCGTCACGCAAAATCCGTCACGACATCTACAGATGACGATAACTTGAGTAAAAGATCACCGAGTTAAATGAAATTTGGTACACATGTTCATTTTACCAATGCCCAGGCTGAGTTCGTCGGAAAACGTTATCCGCCCAAGCGTTCACGCGCAACGGTCGCGTAAACGTAAGCTTCAAAAGACGGGAAAAAGTGTTATTAAGGAAGCCTGTTACTTGACTTGTTTTGATTATTTTTGTTATATATGTCAAAAATGTCACTTTGTTTTGTAAAAAAATAAAATATAATCATGTAAAATTTCACCCTGATACAAGCAGAAGCTGTGGAGTAAGGAAGAGATATATTTTATAATATTTTAAATTAATTGGCCGGGTAGGTAGAAAACAGTCCTATTTCAATCCAAACTTCTTTAACAAACATACTCTTTCACTATAAACTCATAATCAACTTTTTTCTTATATTCAATCTATATTTATAGTAAGACGCTTGCTTTAATTATACAAATAATGAATTAATTTTAATTTTTCCTTAATTCTGCCAGGTACAAATAGTTCGTTACTTTTAATTTTGTCTCTTTTCTAACTCGGCCATGTGCAAGTAGTTAGCAATATATACGTACTTAGCAGTGTGATTTTATAATTTATATTCAATGAAAAATGTAAGGAACTCGTTCCTACCGGGTGTCCCGCGACACCACACGTATTTTATTTTTTAGTAAAACGAACACCGACTCTGCTATGAAGTGATCAAGATCGCTAAATTTATTAAAGCGGACCTAAACGTTTTAAATAAAGAAAACAATGTTTTTACCGATATCTTACGTTCTAACGTAACGATTTTAATAAAACTTCATACACATCGTCTAAAGTACAATTGAAACAGGCATACAAAATTTCAACCTGATATAAGCAGCAGTTATTTTACAGTGACGTGATATATTTTATCTACGATTGATACGAAATATAAACATTATATCTCTGTTTAGATGCGTAGAAAGTGATTATTTACGTACTTGTATTCATTGTGCATGCGCGTCTCATAGTTCTGAAGAATTCCTCTTCTTTACCACGCTAGTGTGGTAAAGAAGAGGAATTCTTAGTGAATTTTAGTGAAAAACTAGAACTAGAATTTTTAGTGAAAAACAATGAATGAATCAAGTGGCTTTGACGAAAATGTAGAGAATAATACTCCTCCAGAAATAATTAATTCGGCAAAAAATACAACTCAAGATTAATGCCATCTTTATCAAGAGAAGAGATACGAACTTACATACAGCAAGTTTATTTTTTTCTGTATTTATTATTTAAATCTAACAATCGTAGATAAAGTGCGGTACGCAACTCTTGCGAAAACGTCATTTTGCATTGCTCGTGTAGTTTTACTACCCTCGCTGTCGCTCGGGTGCAAACTCCACACTCGCATGCAAAATGCTACTTTCCGCACTCGACGCGTAATGTACTATTAATCTTCAGTGTTTCAAATCAGAACCAACATTTAGACCTAAAAATATCGGTACCAACAAATTTTAGAAAAGAATTAAGCATACTTTTAATACCGAGCTTATTTAAAAAAGATAATTTTCACCTCAACTCCGTGTGCAAACTCCACACTCGCATGCAAAATGCTACTTTCCGCACTCGACGCGTAATGTACTATTACAATTTTTAGAAGTTGATGGCGGAAGTATGAGGTTTTTAGTTAATATAGGTGGAATATTAAGAATGTAGAGTGATTCCCCCCTGCTATAATTCGTTTGGTATCCTAACTTGCGCAATCCCAACTCTTTTATCTTTCCATCTCTCTCTCACTATACTCTCTCTCTCCTACTCCTTCTTCCTGTCAAACTCGCAATTTATCCACAAAACAATGCTTTTTTCAATTATTGTTTCTATCATTGAGAAAAGTATTCGGATATTATTTAAAATGGAAAGTGCACCAAGAGAATCGTCAGAAATTGACAGTGTCGACTATGTTAAATTATTAACCAGTTAAACTGTAAATATTTAAGTATAAATTGATGTAATAAAATAATATTGCTCATAAGCGGATCAAGGGATTTTTGTAATAAGTTATATGTAATAATTTTACTAATAATAATTTTCTAATTGAGTCAAAAATATTTATTGGAACGAGTAGTTAGCAACGTATACGTACTTAGCAGTGTGATTTTAGATTTAATATAAAATGTAAGGAACTTCGTTCCTACCGGGTGTCCCGCGACACCACTTGTATTTTTACTTTTCTCACTACTAATAGTAGGAAAAGTATTGTGTTTCCTAAAAAAGGGGTTGCCGACTAGGTTCAGTTGGGAGTGGGTTGAAAAAGGAATAAAGGAGTTGGTCAGTGAGCGTGAACAAAAAAAAATAAAATAAAATAATGAAGCAGTTTATACATAAGAACTGTAAATATTTATAATTTACGCTATTAATCTTGCAATTATTCAACGTGAATAAAAGTAAGTAAAATCAACACAAAAGTTTCCTATAAACAATTTAAAGCATAAGTAAGAATCAGATTAAAAAAAAAATACAAGACTCACATAAAAAAAAAAGGTATTGCCCGACAGTAAAAAAACTAAACTCCAAATGAGGGTTTTAAAATAATAAATTCACCCAACGGTTCTTATGAACCCAAATCTAAATAATAATATAATAAAGTTCTAAATAAAATAAAGAAAATTCAATAGTTCATTCTAAACTAAAAGAGAGACTCGGAATATCGTAGTTCAAATTTCCCGACGACTAGAAGTATAAATCTTCTCCTAATCCCAGAAGTCTTCAATTTAAATTCCCCGCACTTAATAGAATTCACCATGAGAAGTGCCTTCGCACCATCAATCCTCAAACGGGCGCAGAGGAAATGCTAAATCTTTAAATAATAAATTATGCAATACTAAAACTTAGCTGGTCTGCAAACGTGGGTGAACGAGAGCAGCCTTGCAGAACTGTAGGGTCGGAGCAGTGCCGTTGAGTCGGAGAGCCGGCGCTACCAGAATACGTAGGCTCGTCGTTAATCCGCTAAGCGCGACGTAGCTTCCGTATCCAGACAGACTCCTGGCTTGCTAGCTGGCTAGGCCTCCACTGACTCATCGTTGTCACTCCCGCAATCCCAATCGTCTCCCTCCCGAGTCTCTCTTATCTCTCACAGATAATCCTCAAGAATTAATCTCTTGTTTACATACAAAATGTTCTTATACAAATAATAAACCTATATTCTAAGAATAACAAAAACACTCACAGGAAAGGTAAAAGGTAAGAGGTATTATGTTTATTTATCAATGTTTATTTATTTCGTTTATAATTATAATGCATGCATTCTATTATATTAATTATTTATAAAACTCGTTATTATAGCATTTATAAAATTAATTTAGAGTACTCATTAACTATTTTTTTATTATTACAATTATTACTATTATTATTAATATTGTTATTATTATATACTTATTATTATTACTATCATTATTAATTATCATTATTATTAGTGATATTATTATAATTATTATCATTATTCGTATTATTTAATTATTTTATTTATATTTAATGATTATGATTTTACAAACGTTACAGTCCACCCTTTCCTCTAAAAGAAAATGACGTAGGAATTTTCTTTGGGTGTATTGGTTTACTCAAAATATGGTTTTAAATCTTGCACATGCCATGTACCGATACTGACTCCGTTGGGGTTCTTCAACTGGTACGTTACAGGAGAAATCTTCCTTGTCACAATAAAAGGTCCATGATATCTAGGAGTTAACTTGGCGCTTATGTCATCCACTTGTTTGGATTGGGTGAAATCCCGCTTTAAAACATGATCTCCTACATTAAACTCCACGCTTCTTCTCCTTAAATTATAGCGACGAGCACTTGATTCGTATGCTTTGTCCAGCCGCTGTTTAACATCTTTAAAAATAGCCTGTAATTCTTTAACGCGTTTCGGTTGGTCAAAATTAGTTACATTGTCAAGTGGTTGGTGGCCTCGATATATCTGTGGCTCTCTTCCAAACATCAAAAAGCTAGGGGTATATCCTGTTACTTCATTTTTGGCCGATCTCAAAGCGTAACCTATTTCTGGCAAATGGGCATCCCACTTCTTATGGGAATCTTTAATATAGGCTCTTATCATAGTGAGTATGGTTCGGTTGTACCTTTCCGTCGGATTTGCTTGAGGATGACGTTTTGAATTGTAAAAGGTACGACAACCATACTTCCTGAGCATCTCTTTCATGTTGTTACTGATAAACTCGGGCCCATTGTCACAAATAATCACACTCGGCACTCCATATATCAAAAAGGTGTCCTCCAGGTGTTGGGCAACATTTTTACCAGTGACTGCTCTCATTGGGTAGAGTAGGGTGAATTTAGTGAAGGTGTCCACTACAACTAACAGGTACTTATAACCTTTAGCAGTCCGAGGAAAAGGTCCCATCACATCGGCGGCAATCATCTCCCAAGGTTGATCAACATTCCGGTTCTTCCCCATCAATCCTGCAGGTGCGTTTTGATCAGACTTTACCCGTTGACATACCTGACATTTCGCAACGTATCGAGCTACATCCATATTTAACTTAGGCCAGTAATACTTATTTTTAACCCGATGTTGGGTTTTAAAAACACCCAGATGTCCAGCCGTGGCGTCATCATGACACTCCTGAAGTACATCACTCCTGATGTCCTTCGGCACCACTAACTTCCAACTATCTTCAGTTGAACCATGGCTGTTATCCGACACCAAACGATATAGTTTACCATTACTATTCTTGAATAAGGGAAAGTCATGGGGTTTAGCATTCACATTATTTTTTAATTGTTCGTACCATTTATCGTTTACTATAGTAGGAACATCAACCATACTAACTTCTACAGTCTCACTGGGTTCACCGACAGGAGATCTTGAAAGAAAGTCCGCTACCACATTATCCTTACCCTTTCTATGTATGAGCTCAAAGTTATACTGTTGAAGGCGCACTGCCCAACGAGCTAATCTCCCTTGAGGATCCTTGAGATTTTGGAGCCATATCAAACTATAGTGGTCAGTATAGACAGTGAACTTAGTACCTTCCAGGTACGGTCGAAATTTTTCGATTCCCCAGAGTACCGCTAGACATTCTCTCTCAACCACTGAATAATTCCTTTCAGCCTTTGAGAGGATCTTAGAGGCATACGCGATAACTTTTTCGCCTTCAATGTCTCTCTGACTTAATACCGCGCCGATACCATACGCTGAAGCATCAGTATGTAGTTCGAATGGTGAATCAAAGTTCGGGCAAGTGAGGACAGGAGCTTCAATCAGACACTTCTTAATGTCATTAAAGGCTGCCTCTGCTTCATCAGTCCATTTAAAATGAGTCGCTTTTCTGGTTAACGACGTTAAGGGTGCGACCCTTGATGAAAAGTCTGGGATGAATCGGCGATACCAGGACGCCATGCCGATCACCCTTCTAACATCTCGTTTACTCGTCGGTGCAGCTATGTTTAGAATCGCGTTCACTTTGTCCGGATCAACTCGCAACCCTCTTTCATCCACTACATATCCAAGATATTTTAAGGACGGACGGCAAAACTCACACTTTTCTTGATTGACGGAAAGACCTGCCGCCTTCAGTCTCTTAAAAATATCAGTGAGAATCCGTAAATGATCTTCAAACGACGATGTAGCTAAAACAATATCGTCTAAGTAGACAAAAACATAGGGTTCTAATTCAGGCCCTAAAACCCTATCAACCAATCTCTGCCACGTGGCAGGAGCATTGTGCAAACCAAACGGCATGCGTCGAAATTGGAATAATCCACGGCCAGGTACAACAAACGCTGTCTTTTCCCTACTTTTGGACTCAACAGGTACCTGCCAATAGGCTGATTTAAGATCGATTGAACTTAAATACCTCGCATCCCGCAACCGATCTAGTATCTGAGTAATATAAGGAAGAGGATATGCGTCCCGTTTGGTAACTTTGTTGACTTTTCTAAAGTCGACGCAAAATCTATATCCTCCATCTTTCTTTGTCACCATAAGTATAGGAGAGCTCCAGGGGCTCTCTGACGGTTCAATAATCCCGTTGTCTAACATCTGACGAAGCTCTTCATCAATATGTTTCTGCATGACAGGAGAAACGGGATAGTACCTCTGACGTATAGGTTCAGCGTCACCAGTATCGATTTTATGCTCGACCATAGTGGTACAACCCAATTTATCTCCTGCCTCCGCAAAATATCGAGAAACAAGTTGTTCAAGTTGCATCCGTTCTTTATCTGTGAGATTATCACGACCTACTAAAATACGATGGGGCTCGCACGTGGCTACTTCGATGGAACTGTTTTGAGAAAACGACCAAGTCCCTTTAGACAGGTCCGGGACAATGCCAAGCCTCTGCCAAAAATCCAACCCTAAAATCAGTTGATTTTTGACCTCTGGAACTACTAACACCTCAAAAAGCCGGCATTTCCCATCAACTTCCATCAGAACGTCAATAACACCTTCTACCTCGTGTGGACGTCCATCTGCCACAAATATTTCTTTGTGTTCTGAGCGGCGACATCTTAACCCCAAATCCAACAACTGTTTACGACCATCTCGTCCGACAATCGTCTTAGTTGATCCTGAATCTAAGAGTCCTAACATTCTCGCACCCATCAAATTAACTTCTAAGTACGGCCTCGAATCTCCCGGAACACGACACAAAATAGAATTTATCGCATTAATTAATCTGACCGGTTTTTGGTTTGATCCCGAGTATCTGCGAAACGAGTGCCGGTCTGTTCGCGTTTCGCATACTCGTTTCCCTGTCGTGAAGTATCTCTGTTGGATCCCTGAAATACTCTAGAAGGTTGAGGTACGCGTGCTCTATTATAATATCTATAAGATTGTTTGTTAGGGCATTCGGAACGGTAGTGCCCCTCTTTTTTACAGTCCCAACAAGTAACAATTGGTTTTTCTTTACCGTATCTTGAATACTCTTTTCTTTCCGAAAAACTCTTATCCAACGGTTTATCATGAATCTCGGTAACTCTCAGATCATCCCGTTTAGTTTCAGAGCGCTTTCCCTTATAAGCTAGTTCAGGTTCCATTAAAGAACGTTTAGGAGTTTCTTTCAACCTAAGTGCACGGCATCTACCTCTCTCAAGTCTAAATACTATGCCTTCTAGTTCATCTATAGTTGAATATCTTTGCAGGCTAAGATGTTCTTGATATTCTCCTAACAAGTTGTCCTCTATTATCTCCAGTTGGGTTCTTTCCGGAGGTGGATCGGACAATCTACTAAATAGATTATTCATTTTAGAAAGATATACTACGATAGATTCATCAATACCCTGACGACGATTCATAATCTCACGCAGCAATCTCTTATCGTAATCCGGATCTTGAAATGCTCTGCGTAATTTTATTTCCAGTTCCTTCCAAGTAGATATTTTTGAACGAGCAGCCCTGTAAACAGCTTGTGCTGAACCGTTAAATAAATCTCCTGCTGATCTAAATAAATCCTTTTCAGACATGTGGTTAGACTCCATCTTGTCTCGTACACTCGCAAGAAAAGAACCTATGCTCGCATTAGGATCATCACCCGAAAATTTTAAATTCCAGGAAGAAACGGGCTTTTGTTTCATATAAGTACGACTACTTTGTCTAAGAATTCGAGGTGAGGGATCTGGTGAATTATTCCGGTCTGAATCTGTCGAGGAATCGGTTGTTTTACGAGAGAGAGGTACTATTACCCTATTAATTGGCTTTTTAGAAGTAGAAGTCTTTACGTTACTCGCACACGGACGCTCATTATCAATAGCATTTAATTCTTCGGAATATTTAGTTTTATTACTTCTCGGATTATCAGTATCCAGATTACTAGTTTCAGCTTCCGTTGTATACAATGTACCCTGCACTGTAGAATTAAGTGCCTCTAACAAGTCCTTAACAGTACGGATCAAATTATCCCTTAAAGAAATCAATTCATCCTCCTCAGGCAATAATGTAATGCGTTCCAAACGACCAAGTACATGAGCACCTTTCACAGCAAGTTTAGGGTACTCTCCTCTATCTTTTCCCCCAAAACCAGAATAATCTTTTATAGCCCTTTGTAAAATATTTACTTTATCTTTACATATTTCCATCTCCTCCTCAGGGTTCTCAACAGTCCAAGTGGCTTCTTCATTATCTCTACGAAGAACCTGCCTAAGAGATTTCCTCAGAGTATCCATACTCATTGCTGAGTCAAAGGAAACGGCTCGAACACGCAGTTCATATTCGATTTCATCTCTATCGAGTCTGTTAATATTCTTCTTAATAATATCCATGGTTAAAAAAATAAACAAACCTGTACACGTAAACAATAAAAAAAGACAGGCGCAAAAGTTCAACCTAAATAAAAGTTCCAATCTAAATAAAAGTTTCAATATAAAAAAAAAATGAAATCTAAGTAAGGTTTCAGACTAAATAAAATTTCCTATCTTAAAAAAAAATCAATCTAAATAAAGGTTTCAATCTAAGAAAGATTTTTAATCAGAAAAATAATTCAATCAAATAAAGGTTTCAATCTAAATAAAATATTCAATCTAAAAAAAAAATCAATCTACTTTTACAATTCAAAAAGTTTCTCATATTATATAAAAAAAAATTTAAAGACCTTTAACAGGCCCAGACGTTGGGCGTCAAATTGTTTCCTAAAAAAGGGGTTGCCGACTAGGTTCAGTTGGGAGTGGGTTGAAAAAGGAATAAAGGAGTTGGTCAGTGAGCGTGAACAAAAAAAAATAAAATAAAATAATGAAGCAGTTTATACATAAGAACTGTAAATATTTATAATTTACGCTATTAATCTTGCAATTATTCAACGTGAATAAAAGTAAGTAAAATCAACACAAAAGTTTCCTATAAACAATTTAAAGCATAAGTAAGAATCAGATTAAAAAAAAAATACAAGACTCACATAAAAAAAAAAGGTATTGCCCGACAGTAAAAAAACTAAACTCCAAATGAGGGTTTTAAAATAATAAATTCACCCAACGGTTCTTATGAACCCAAATCTAAATAATAATATAATAAAGTTCTAAATAAAATAAAGAAAATTCAATAGTTCATTCTAAACTAAAAGAGAGACTCGGAATATCGTAGTTCAAATTTCCCGACGACTAGAAGTATAAATCTTCTCCTAATCCCAGAAGTCTTCAATTTAAATTCCCCGCACTTAATAGAATTCACCATGAGAAGTGCCTTCGCACCATCAATCCTCAAACGGGCGCAGAGGAAATGCTAAATCTTTAAATAATAAATTATGCAATACTAAAACTTAGCTGGTCTGCAAACGTGGGTGAACGAGAGCAGCCTTGCAGAACTGTAGGGTCGGAGCAGTGCCGTTGAGTCGGAGAGCCGGCGCTACCAGAATACGTAGGCTCGTCGTTAATCCGCTAAGCGCGACGTAGCTTCCGTATCCAGACAGACTCCTGGCTTGCTAGCTGGCTAGGCCTCCACTGACTCATCGTTGTCACTCCCGCAATCCCAATCGTCTCCCTCCCGAGTCTCTCTTATCTCTCACAGATAATCCTCAAGAATTAATCTCTTGTTTACATACAAAATGTTCTTATACAAATAATAAACCTATATTCTAAGAATAACAAAAACACTCACAGGAAAGGTAAAAGGTAAGAGGTATTATGTTTATTTATCAATGTTTATTTATTTCGTTTATAATTATAATGCATGCATTCTATTATATTAATTATTTATAAAACTCGTTATTATAGCATTTATAAAATTAATTTAGAGTACTCATTAACTATTTTTTTATTATTACAATTATTACTATTATTATTAATATTGTTATTATTATATACTTATTATTATTACTATCATTATTAATTATCATTATTATTAGTGATATTATTATAATTATTATCATTATTCGTATTATTTAATTATTTTATTTATATTTAATGATTATGATTTTACAAACGTTACAATTGTTTTCACCAAAAATTTGTTTTCGAGATTTCAACGGAATTATCCGTTTTAGGTGTTTTAAGACCTTCTGAGTGGTTTTCAGCATGACGTATATATGTGTGTATGTGTATTATCATCGTAGCGCCCAAGGTATTTAACCTAGAGAGTTGAAACTTGGCAGAAAAAGCAGTCCTAACATGTAGTTGTGCCGCCCGGAAAATCAACTTTTTACGCCATCTTGAACCCAGTTTGCTGAGTCAGCAAAAATTTAAAAATCGTAATAAATCGAAAATGGTCCTGATCGAGTTGAAATTTGGCTCGAATGTACC
The DNA here is from genome assembly GCA_951217055.1 of Gerris lacustris. NCBI lineage: Eukaryota > Metazoa > Arthropoda > Insecta > Hemiptera > Gerridae > Gerris > Gerris lacustris. The sequence goes on along the minus strand of OX578278.1, from coordinate 85,581 downwards.
TCTCTGTATGACAAACAAGCCCACTAAATTTGATTTTGATTTTGGCCGCCATTTTGAAGTTATAAATGTTTGAATTTTTAAACTTTGACAGTTAATAACACTGAAATTACATATAGGTTTTTGACTTATAGCATATCGTTGGAAACGGAAAAAAATTAAGGAACAAATATAAAAAAATCGGTCCGAGACAACTCAGACAAACTTTCTCATATACGAGGTCATAATTATTTGGCCCAGTGTTTTCCATTTATTATGTTTTGGTATGTAAATTTAATTATTATTGAACATTTCATCAAAATTTATCATAAAAATAACTTCTCCTGGGCGGGGAATCGAACCCGGGCTCTCTCCGTCCGCGTTTTAAGCTTATTTCTCAGGAACTAGATTTTTCCCGGGAAAACGGCTTATATCGTTGGATGCGTATTTAAATGGACTACATTTTAGAATTTTTTAATCAAAATCGTCGGAACCGATTTCGAGAAATATTTTTTTTTCACGTTTTTTCAGGGTTTTTGGGGGGTAGCGCCCCTAAATGTGGAGCTAAAATTCATTTCTCGATTTCGCCTCGGGGTATGATTTTTCTGAACATGTATGCCAAATTTCGTCAAAATCGGCCCAGTAGTTTAGGCTCCAGGCGTCTGCACAGACAGACGACAGACGACAGACGACAGACGACAGACGACAGACGACAGACGACAGACGACGGACAGACATTTTTTAAAAACCACTTTTTTGGACTCAGGGGACCTCAAAACGTGTAAATCCATCAAAATCTCAAAATCGAATTTTCGCGCCATCACAATACTTTCTCTTTATATGAGAAAGTAAAAAATCGGTCCGAGACAACTCAGACAAACTTTCTCATATACAAGTTCATAATTATTTAGCCCAGTGTTTTCCATTTATTAGTTTTCGTATGTAAATTTAATTATTATTGTGCATTTCATTAAAATTTATCATAAAAATAACTTCTACCGGGCGGGGAATCGAACCCGGGCTCTCTCGGTCCGCGTTTTAAGCTTTTTTCTCAGGAACTAGATTTTTCCCGGGAAAACGGCTTATATCGTTGGATTCATATTTAAATGGACTATATTTTAGAATTTTTTAATCAAAATCGTCGGAACCGTTTTCGAGAAATAATTTGTTGTCACGTTTTTTCAGAGTTTTTGGGGGCTGGTGCCCCTAAATTTGGAGCTAAAATTCATTTCTCGATTTCGCCTCGGGGTATGATTTGTATGAACATGTATGCCAAATTTCGTCAAAATCTGCCCAGTAGTTTAGGCTCCAGGCGTCTGCACAGACGACAGACGACAGACGACAGACGACAGACGACAGACAGACGACAGACAGACGACAGACAGACAGACATTTTTTAAAAACCACTTTTTTGGACTCAGGGGACCTCAAAACGTGTAAATCCATCAAAATCTCAAAATCGAATTTTCGCGCCATCACAATACTTTCTCTTTATATGAGAAAGTAAAAAACGATAAAGTTTCATTAATTAGTTTAAAAGTTATAAGCTAATACAATTATTTTTATTAATGCGATAATTTTGATGACGTCAAAGTTTGTTTACATCTGTCAAATTGCCGCAAAACTTCAAATAATTAAATAAAATATAGCTATTAAAAATAAGGTTATTTTTGAAGAATGATAATAAATCAGTTGGTTCAGAACGGTCACCCATCCAAGTACTGAACACGTCCAATGCTGCTTTCTCCTGCTGCGAAGCAGCAGGAGAGGCCACTTTAGTGGCCTCTGAAGTGAGGAAAAGTTCCGAGGTACCCCGTACCCGATTTTTTATAATTATGGTCTTTTCGATGTATTTATATGTTTATAGTCCGGTTCAGTGGCAAAAAAATACTTTATCGGAAGTTTGTTTATGGGTTTTGAGAATATCAGACCCATAGGATAGTTCAAAGTAAGCATTTTAGCATTTTAAAAAACACCATCAATAGGGTACTCTTAAACTATACAGTGTGGTGGCCTACGGACCCTCGCTGTGTGCTGACTAGCACACATTTGACCTGTTTATCTGGCAATTTTTTTTTCATTTTTTTTTTTTTTTGAAAAATGACAGTGGAAACTAATTTGAAATAGAATCAATTTCTTTTTCAAACTACTTTCACGTTTATTAGTGATTTTATTTTCCTCTCACGAATTCATTTCCTAGATAAATACATAGTTTTTGTTTGAGAAATGTTTGAACCGTTAGATAGTAATATTGTAGATAGTCTGTTGAAAGTTGTGGAACGCTTATGTTTTGTTGGATGGAAAGTCGAGTGTATTTCCTCGACAGATTATTCCTTCGGCTGAAGGTTTTCAGTCACGGCTTTGTAATTTTCACTTTAAACCTGAGAAGGAAACTTTTGTTGGTTGGTGTTGGTTTTGTCATGATGGCCGTCTTGTCTAAGTGAAGAAGGCAAGTCTTTAACACGGCGTGAAGTTATTTACGCGGAACAAGGATACCTTTACAAGATTCGTAGCTACCACTGGAAAAGAAATTAAGTCTTCGAAAGACAAGACAAAAACAGTTCTTTGACGCAAGGAAATTTTACCTTTTTTCTTCTATCGTCTTCCAGATAGAAAAGTCTGTTTTAGTTTTAGACCGAGTGACAAAGTGAAGAATCTTGAGGGGGCAGTAACCTCGTGTTCGCCACTGACACACCTTGCCTAATGTCACCCTCGTTTTTATCCTTCGGAGAATCTTCCATTATAAACTACGACACTGCCTCAGACCAAAACCGAAGAAATTATCTTCGCTTTGAAACCCCACACCCGAACCTCAAGAAAACTCATTCTACGCCACATTAACATGACAATCCTTCGCTTCCTCAACCATCGTAGTCTTAAGCATTCCCATGTCTTTAAACAAATGCATAAAATATTATTAATAAATCCAGTGTTTGGTTCTACACTGGATAAGAGATTTGAGTGCACTACATCATTAGGTTCGAGGTAACTAAACTATTAAAGGGTGCGGGAGCGCCTTGGGACTCGGATGTATTCTGATCGCTCTCTAATAACCAGAGACCTTCAAATGCCTTTTTGCCATGGCGCCATACTAAAATGCCACATTTTGCCTATTTTTCGGTAAAAAGCCACATTTTGCCGATTTTCGGTAAAATGCCACACTTTGTGCCACATTTTGCCTTATCTGAGCTAAGTTCTGAGAAAAAAAATATAAATATTCTAATATTATAAGGGGTTCTGCTACAACCCATAAAACCAGGTAAGATACGCCCTTGCAGGGCAGGATTCCAAGGTGCTGAGGATTACCCAAGTGACGTGGATTCCTATCTTAGGGTAGTGACACACTTCGTCTCGGGTAGAAGTTCTAAGGTTAAAAAAATCAAGTTTAAAGCCGCGTGTAGCAAATAATCTGGGGAAAGACGCAGGTAGTGTTGTCGTGTTCAATACCAATTACCCTTAAAAGTTATAAGTAGCATACTTGGAGGATAACCATTGGCACATTCGTAGTAATATTGAATGGTTTAGGGATTAACTCCTCCTTTAGAAACATAGTGTTATATTTTGGGATTTTTTGCTAACGGAGCCTTCCCTCTTCCAGTCTCAGGTGTACCTGAGTCAGATACTTGACCAACATCATTCCACCTCTCTGGTTGTTGACAGTTATTGTGTTCTTAGAGTCTTCGAACTTTCCCAGTGAATTTAAACTTTGTTTGTGTATTACATTTTTGACCATGCCAAAGAATAGAAGTAACCGAACTGCCCTGCTCTGACAGCGCTGCATACATACTGAAAACAGGGGTGTGTTTAAAAGTGTCCCTAAAATGGTCCATGTAACCTGCTTGGCCCATGCTGTTTTTCACCAGCTGTAAATGACTTAATTTCAGCGGGGTAAACAAATTTTTATTAAAGCTCTAAGCCGAGTGCCAATCTTCAAGGAAATGATACCAGGGACCCCTCTTCCTTCAGAGCCTATCCTAACAAGATGGGAAACTTAAATAAGAGCGGCCCTTTATTACGCAGAACATGGAGAAAAAGTGAAAGTTCTATTAGAAGAATTCGACGAAGAGGATAACATGGCAATTAAAATAGCCAAGCAGGCACTGGGAAACGTTCAAACTTTGACGCAACTAAAAATACGAGCTCATTTTTAAGTTGCCATAGATGAAAGAAGAAGAGGTGCAAGGCACTTCGTTGACTTCAGCTGCTTAAGTTGTCTTGGAGCTCCAAAAAGCTGCGATGGAGTTGCCGGGCCAAAAAGGAGAGCAAGCCCGAAAAATACTGGAAGCTGCTTGAAATGTAAATCCAGATTGGAATGAAATAGTTATTGTTATCCTGGGCGCTTAAGGGTTAAAATAATGTAAGGCGGAGACGCAGTATCAAGTTTTAAAGACTGCTTTATATTGAAGTATGTATATGCCAATTGTTTCTACCAACGTGGAAAGGTCATTTTTGAAATTAAAAAATATACTAGCAATCAATCGCTAGAAATTGACCACAGAAAATATTGAAAAGATAATTATTGTACAGTATAATAATTTGAATTAAAGTATAGAAGTTTAATTAAAGTATAATAATTTTAATTTTAAATTTGTTTACAAAGCAAATTGCTACATAAAAAAAAGTGTATTAGTAAGAAACCTTCTTCAACTTATATACATATAAGTATGTATATGCACAAATTCTAATAAATTTAATTAAGTAGTAAATGGGTTTTTTCAAATCCCCCCCCCCCCCCCCCCCCCCGGTTGGCCTAAATAAATGATAGAGAATATAAAAGAATATTTCGGGCATGCAGAGAGATTGTATTAAGGCTTTTTAGAGCAAATAATTCCTAACCCTAGTAATAATGTAGTTAATAGGACTCACGTTGCACGATTTAATAGCCCTTTTACAATGGAAAGGGGAGGGGGGGGGTTGGAAAGTTGAAAAATAAATGCCACATTAGCTAAAATAAATGCCACATTTGGCCAAAATAAGTGCCATATTGCCACATTTTTTAGTGCCACATTTCATAAAAATAAATGCTACATTTTGAAGGTCTCTGCTAATAACCCTTCATTTTCAATTATTTGAGAGCTTGAATCGTGAATCTAATCTCTCAGAGAAAAATTTATTTATTTATTTATTAATTTAAACAAATTTTTTACGAGCCCTCTACAGCCTAAGCCACGTGAGAGGCGCTCTTTAGAGTACAATGTACATGTTTGACAGGCAAATAATATAATATATTTAAACTAAATAACACAGAGATACAATAGATAAAAATCGGTCCGAGACAACTCAGACAAACTTTCTCATATAAAAGTTCATAAATACTTAGCCCAGTGTATTCCATTTATTAGTTTTCGTAAGTACGTTCAATTATTATTGAAAAATATATCAATATTTATCATAAAAATAACTTCCCCTGCGCGGGGAATCAAACCCGGGCTCTCTCCGTCCGCGTTTTAAGCTAATTTCTCAGGAACTAGATTTTTCCCGGGAAAACGGCTTATATCGTTGGATTCGTATTCAAATGGACTACATTTTAGAATTTTTTAATCAAAATCGTCGGAACCATTTTCGAGAAATAATTTTTTTTCATGTTTTTTCAGAGTTTTTGGGGGGTAGCGCCCCCAAATTTTGAGCTAAAATTAATTTCTCGATTTCGCCTCGGGGTATGATTTTTGTGAACATGTATGCCAAATTTCGTCAAAATCGGCCCAGTAGTTTAGGCTCCAGGCGTCTGCACAGACGACAGACGACAGACGACAGACGACAGACGACAGACGACAGACGACAGACGACAGACGACAGACGACGGACAGACATTTTTTAAAAACCACTTTTTTGGACTCAGGGGACCTCAAAACGTGTAAATCCATCAAAATCTCAAAATCGAATTTTCGCGCCATCACAATACTTTCTCTTTATATGAGAAAGTAAAAATCGGTCCGAGACAACTCAACTCAGACAAACTTTCTCATATACGAGTTTATAATTACTTAGCCCAGTGTTTCCATTTATTAGTTTTCAAATGTACATTTAAATATTATTGAACTTTTCATCAAAATTTATTATAAAAATAATTTCTCCTGGGTGGGGAATCGAACCCGGGCTCTCTCCGTCCGCGTTTTAAGCTAATTTCTCAGGAAATAGATTTTTCCCGGGAAAACGGCTTATATCGTTGGATTCGTATTCAAATGGACTACATTTTAGAATTTTTTAATCAAAATCGTCGGAACCGTTTTCGAGAAATAATTTTTTTTCATGTTTTTTCAAAGTTTTTGGGGGGTAGCGCCCCCAAATTTAGAGCTATAATTCATTTCTCGATATCACCTCAGGGTATGATTTTTCTGAACATGTATGCCAAATTTCGCCAAAATCGGTCCAGTAGTTTAGGCTCCAGGTGTCTGCACAGACGACACACGACAGACGACGGACAGACATTTTTTAAAAACCACTTTTTTGGACTTAGGGGACCTCAAAACGTGTAAATCAATCAAAATCTTAAAATCGAATTTTCGCGCCATCACAATACTTTCTCTTTATATGAGAAAGTAAAAATCGGTCTGAGAAAACTCAGACAAACTTTCTCATATACGAGTTTATAATTACTTAGCCCAGTGTTTTTATTTATTAGTTTTCAAATGTACATTTAAATATTATTGAACATTTCATCAAAATTTATCATAAAAATAACTTCTCCTGGGCCGGGAATCGAACCCGGGCTCTCTCCGTCCGCGTTTTAAGCTAATTTCTCAGGAAATAGATTTTTCCCGGGAAAACGGCTTATATCGTTGGATTCGTATTCAAATGGACTACATTTTAGAATTTATTTAATCAAAATCGTCGGAACCCTTTACGAGAAATAATTTTTTTTCATGTTTTTTCAGAGTTTTTGGGGGGTAGCGCCCCCAAATTTGAAGCTAAAATTCATTTCTCGATTTCGCCTCGGGGAATGATTTTTCGGAACATGTATGCCAAATTTCGCCAAAATCGGCCCAGTAGTTTAGGCTCCAGGCGTCTGCACAGACGACAGACGACAGACAGACGACAGACAGACATTTTTTAAAAACCACTTTTTTGGACTCAGGGGACCTCAAAACCTGTAAATACATCAATATCTCAAAATCGAATTTTCGGGCCATCACAATACTTTCTCTTTATATGAGAAAGTAAAAATCGGTCCGAGACAACTCAGACAAACTTTCTCATATACGAGTTCATAATTACTTAGCCAATGTTTTCCATTTATTAGTTTTCGTAAGTACGTTTAATTATTATTGAAAAATATATCAAAATTTACCATAAAAATAACTTCTCCAGGGCGGGGAATCGAACCCGGGCTCTCTCCGTCCGCGTTTTAAGCTATTTTCTCAGGAACTAGATTTTTCCCGGGAAATCGGCTTATATCGTTAGATTCGTATTTAAATTGAATACATTTTAGAATTTTTTAATCAAAATCGTCGGAACCGTTTTCGAGAAATAATTTTTTTTCACGTTTTTTTCAGAGTTTTTTGGAGGCGGCGCCCCCAAATTTAGAGCTAAAATTAATTTCTCGATTTCGCCTCGGGGAATGATTTTTCTGAACATGTATGCCAAATTTCGTCAAAATCGGCCCAGTAGTTTAGGCTCCAGGCGTCTGCACAGACAGACGACAGACGACAGACGACGGACAGACATTTTTTAAAAACCCCTTTTTTGGACTCAGGGGACCTCAAAACGTGTAAATCCATCAAAATCTCAAAATCGAATTTTCGCGCCATCACAATACTTTCTCTTTATATGAGAAAGTAAAAAATATGTATAACGGAACAAGCAATAAACAACTTTAAGCTAACAAATTTTTAAATAATATTAACGAATAAATAACACTTACAATTAATAGGAACATGTTCTTAATAAATAATTACATTATATAAATAAACAAATAGTAGAACTTTTATAACTGGGCAACAAAATTGAGCTATTCGGCTGCAGACCATAGACGCTCGGAAAACAAAGAAAGGACGTGACGAAGGTGGGAGATGGCTTCAATATTGGAAGAGGTGATGGGAAGGGTATTAACAGAGGACACACAACGGACTAATGGATTTAGGTCGGACAATTCGCGCATATAAAGAAATCTACCAGCGCGACGATCTGAAGGAAGAACCTTGACCTGTTCTAGGACTGCGTCACAGAGAGCTTGACCGCGTAGAGACTTAAGAAGAAATAGAACTTCGAAGGCAGATCGTCTTCGGTAGAGGGGTTCGAGGGATAAACGTTGGCACATGGAGAGATAAGAACGTATATGATCAGTTTGGAGAATGGAACAACACAATGGAGAGAAGATAGTCCTATGGACACGGAGATCATCTGCAAAGAGACGGACACCGGATGAGATGTTACAGCTGAGATCATTAATGAAGATATTAAATAAATGAGGACCTAGGATAGAACCTTGATGTACGCCAGAGGATGGGATGTAGGAATGGGAATACTTAAGATGCATACGGACATTACAGGTACGGTTAGAGAGATATGAACGGAACCAGGTGATTAGAGAAGGATGGAAGTCAAGGGATTCTAATTTGGATAAAAGTATGCCGTGGTCAACTCTATCAGAGGCTTTGACAAAATCAAAGTAGACAAGTAGTCGTCAAAATAGTAGTACAAGTAGTCGTCAAAATTACGACTGGAAATTACCATATCCAGACACAAGAAAGTATGGTTTATTAGGAAGGATAGCACAAAAGAAAACGCTGTCCAAAAAGTAGTTCTCTTTATAGTCCATATCCAACTTCCAACAAAAATAGACACTATTGATTTAGAATCGTCTTTCACTTCTGGATAAGTAGTAACCATCAAATGAATATGACTGATGCCAATCTCTCACAAGGGGTTCTTTCAACAGATATAACCTAATTTTAAATTTTGCTCAATTGATACTTTTAATCGTGTAAAAATCAATCAAATTTTGACACATTTAAAAATGGGGGGGGGGGGGGGGGAATTAAATAAATTTGACCGTAGAAGGTTGTAAAAGTATAAAATCATTAAAGAATACCAAATAGGTCACGAGGAAGCTATATATGCACAAATTGGTTGACATTTTAAGAGCGCAGACGGTTGAAATTAATCTGGGGTTATCTACTTTAAACAAACCTTTTAAATTTCATAAAAATTTGATGAGTACTTTTGAAGATATAGATATGTCTGTGCGAATGTGGAAAAGAAACAAATAGGTGCAGAAGATTGAAACTTAATGGGACCAGCAAATGTTACGACCTGGCTAATTACGATCTACCATCAAAATTTCATTAAAATCGGACGAAAAGCTTTTAAGATATCTTGGTTCGCAAAAATTGAGAGACTGCCAGATATGGGACACAAAATGTACTGCTGTCTAAACGGATATCTGTCTTGGAATTTTTGAAATCTGAGAAAAATTGTTTTTGTTCTTTAGAACTATCACATATCTTCCGTTTCCTTTGGTATGCTTGGAAGCAAAACGTGGTCCAAAAAGCAAAAAAACGTGGATTATGCCACATACGAATTCCAAATCTCTATCTAAAAATTCTCACTATGAATTCTCTAAGAAAATTAAATACCTATTGCAAAACAAAAGAACCGTTCACTATGGGACATTTGACATCAAATGTTTTCTGAACGCTTTTTGAGTTTTTGGATTTAAATTTAGTATTACAATGTAATATGAAAAAATTTTATCACAATATGGTTAATCGATTTATTTATATTGCCTCTGTTTTTCCACTTAATGTCGACGAACACTAGTCCGGCCCTAGTCGGCACGCCTGGGGAATGACATAGCATAGACCATAGACAAGAAGTAGTGTTCTACTCAACCCTGGTCCGAAACAAAAATTTGCTAATGAAATTCGCAATCCCTTATCCTATCTTTTTTCCAATTTAAGCAAAGTCTAGTATGCATATCTCAATTCTAATAATTTAAGTCCATCGGCAAAAGTCCCAGTTGACTCGGACCTCATTTAATTGAATGTGCTTAACGCCCAGGCTGAGCCATCAATCAGGCCTAATATTGAACACATCCCAATTTATTTTGATGGTTTTATTTCCATCAGCAATATCCGGGCCCACCAGCAATCAGGCCGATTCATTCTACTCATCCAAATTTAATTCATTGCACTTAATTCTATAGCCAAAAATTCTGGCCTAGCTGTCAATCGAGCCAGTCTAGTTATCGAATCCTAATTCAATCGATGAAAAATCGGGGCCAGCAGGTAATCGGGCTGGTCTAGTTAACGTATTCTAATTCAATTCAGAGCACTTAATTCCATCGGCAAATATCGGGGTCCAGCCAGGCAATAGGGTCGATTTAGTTTATGCATCCTAATTTAATTTAATGAATTTAATTCCATCAGCATAAATAAGGGCCCAACCGACAATCGGGCCAGTCTAGTGTTTAATAGTTTTAGTTCCATCGGCAAAAATCCGGTCCTAGTCGGCAAATGAGAAGATTTTGTCTACGCATTCTTATTTAATTCAATGAATCTTATTCCATCGGCAAAATCCGGGCCAAGTGCATTTTAGGTGATACAGACATTAAGTGTATACAGACCCTAATAAAATTAATGAATTCCTTTTATTGGAAAATATTTATAGAAAATTCGAATTCATCTAGCATTACTGTGTTTGTTTGGTTTTAAATGTATGGCGGGCTCAAGTTATGTAATTCAGTGGCGTACTCCTGCGTACGCCACTGGTAGGTTGGCTAGCTTACGTAGAATCTCGCCCCAACCTCGAAACGGTATGGTAAAGTGTAGGGTCTCACAAAGAGAAATACATCAGGAAAAGTTGTTATAATAACACGCTGGCTACGGCGTCAGCACCCCCCATCGGCTTATGAGACTAACACAGTTGTCGGAAAGAATCCAACCGTCGACATCCGGAGACGCAAGTCTGTGTTAAGTCGGAAAACGTTATCCGAGTTCAACGGAAACGGGAAGTACATAAATCACTCCGGACGTAACTCCAACGGGAGAACCAATTACGGGAAGTAAAAATTTAAAGAAAGATAAACGGGAAAACTACAGGACATTTTTCCACTAACACTTGAAACAAAAGATTCGAGGAAGACCTATGACTAAGTCCTACATCTAGAGCCCGACAGATGTCTCCCATCCTGCTCTTTCTCACAAACTTCTATAAATAACATCTTGTGGTTCAATACGAATAAAATTAGTATTAATGCTGATAAATCAGTAGTTATCAGTTTCAGCCGACGTCGCTGATACGGAACCAAAAATGTTCCTTAATGTCTGAAACTGATTTCTGTCTTGGAATTTTTGAAGTTGGAGACATAACATTTTTCCTTTCTTCAGAACGATCATACAGCTTCAGTTATCTTCGGTAAGCTTGGAAGCAAAAGGGGGATAACATTTTTTAAATTTTCAAATTTGTCAATAATAGGTTATTAAAGCATAAAATCATTAAAGTATACGAAATCGGACACGAGGAATTGGCAAATTATTTTTTTCTATATCGACTCCTAAGAGGTAAAACGGATGGGGGAAGAAAAAGAAGATAAATACGTGTGGTGTCGCGGGACACCCGGTAGAAACCAAGTTCCTTACATTTTTCATTAAATATAAATTTTAAAATCACACTGCTAAGTATGTATACATTATACACTGCTAAGTACGTATACATTGCTAACTACTTATACATGGCGGAGTTAGAAATGAGACAAAATTAAAAGTAACGAACTATTTGTACCTGGATGAGTTAAGGCAAAATTAAAATTAATTCATTATTTGTATAATTAAAGCAAGCGTCTTACTATAAATATATATTGAATATAAGAAAAAAGTTGATCATGATGAGTTTATAGTGAAAGAGTATGTTTGTTGAAGGAGTTTGGATTAAAATAGGACTGTTTTCTACCTACCCGGCCAATTAATTTAAAATATATGTCTTCCCTACTCTACAACTTCTGCTTGTATCAGGGTAAAATTTTACATGATTATATTTTATTTATTTTTAAAACAAAGTGACATTTTGACATATATAACAAAAATAATCAAAACAAGTGAAGTAACAGGCTTCCTTAATAACACTTTTTCCCGTCTTTTAAAGCTTACGTTTACGCGAGCGTTGCGTGTGAACGCTTGGGCGGATAACGTTATCCGACGAACTCAGCCTGGGCATTGGTAAAATGAACATGTGTACCAAATTTCATCTAACTCGGTGAGCATTTACTCAAGTAATCGGCATCTGTAGATTTCGTGACGGATTTTGCGTGACGGTGATTTTGTGACGGTTATTTTGTGACGGGGATTTTGGTCGTTTTTTTGGATTCACACCCGGGCTCCAGAACGTGCCGTAAGGAACTTCGTTCCAAAAATTATAATTTTGGGATTGGGTAGTATTTCTTAAGTAAAAAAAAAAAAAAAAAAATACGTGTGGTGTCGCGGGACACCCTACCCGGTAGCAACGAAGTTCCTTACATTTTTCATTAAATATAAATTATAAAATCACACTACAAGTACGTATACATTGCTAACTACTTATACATGGCGGATAGAAAAGAGACAAAATTAAAAGTAACCAACTGTTTGTACCTAGCAAGAGTTAAGGAAATAATAAAAAAATCACAGGGAAGTACTTGCGTCCAAGTTTTTTTTAGGGTTTTGTAGATGATTAAGCATACCCGTTATTATATGTAATAATGCTTTTTTTTCTTCGATCTCAAGGGTCCCGGGTGCGATCCCTCGGGAGGTCACAATGTTTTTTATCAGATATAACGACTACGCATCGCGTGGCTCTATCATTGAAGCGAGCGTATTGCAATAAAATACTGAATATTGAAATTTGTTAATCATGATAAATGTCATAGTTGAAGATAAGTGGAAGAGGGTAGTGTGGAGTAGAGTGGGGGTACTCGGTACAAAGCTTTACTTCCTAAACAAACTTTCACACAACACGACTATAAGAATCTTAACCATAGCTTTTAAACTATTACTATTATTATAAATGTATCACTTCATTACTCAAATACTACTGCTTGTATCAAGTTGAAATTTTACATACTTGTTTGAATTGTACTTTAGACGATGTACATAAAGTTTTATTAAAATCGTTACGTTAGAACGTAAGATATCGATAAAAAGATTGTTTTTACTGGTCTTATATTACTTTGCTTTGTAAGTTTCATCGCACATTTCCGTTTCCCCAATTATGAACCACTTCCCATGATTCAATCTTCCCCAATTTTTGCACATAGATACAACTAAGGTAAAGAATATAGAAACCAAAAAAAAAAAAAAAAAACGGCGTCAAATTTATTTGCTTTTTAAGTTTCATCGCACACCTATTACCCCAATTTTGAACCACTTCCCGTGATTCAATCTTCCCCAAATTTTGCACATAGATACAACTAAGGTGAAGAATACAGAAACCAAAAAAAAAAAAAAAAAAAAAAGGTTGAAAATAAGACTAGATTTGAAAAATGGCATTTTTATAATAATTATTTCTATTTTAAACGTTTAGGTCCGCTTTAATAGTTTTAGCGATCTTTATTAATTCATAGCAGTGTCGTTGTTGGTTTTACTAAAAAATGTTATTTGAAAAAAATGTTCGTCTCATCAAATAGATGATAATAGAATCTTTTCCCGTCCTGAAATTCCAATTTAATTTTTGAACCTCTCGTTTACGCGAGCGTTGCGCGCGAACTCTTGGACGGATCACGCTGTCCAATAAACTTAGCCTAATTATTAGTAAGAGGAACATGTATACCGAATTTCAACTAAATCGGTCAACTTTTACTCAAGTTATCGTCGGACACGTAAACGTTACTCACAGACAGACAGACAGACGACAGACAGACAAGATGCATATTTCGTTGAATGTAAGAAGCTCGCTTGCGCTCGCTTCAAGTAGATAAATTGCATTTTGCAGAGCATTTTCACCGCTCCATCATAACTTATAACCATGAATTATTTCGAATTTTTAGGACCAGCTGTTATATAGTTGTTTATTTTGGAGGGGGGGGGGATTTATGGGGGTATATTTTGACTTATAAAACCAATATAGAATGAAACATTTAAGAAAGGAAATATATATTTGTGTCCTGCTCTTGAGCAGCTTTCATTTGATACCCAACTCAAAATTTAAAAAAAAATAAAATTGAAAATTTGGGATGATCTCCCGGAATTTTCATCCCCCCCCCCCAAAAAGAAACTTCCATTAAGGTGCATAATTTATATGATTTTTCTATTCAAACATATACTATCTAGGTACCAATACCTCTTAAGGATTAGAAGTCATTCACTGTCTAACGGTGCACGTAAACCCCTGCCCTATAAGCTTCTGCTAGGACTGGGGGTTTACCAGTCCCTACTGGTTGGTACCCTAAGCTGGCTTGTTTTCTTGTTTTTCAACTTAATCCCGGACAAAGCTACCGCTGAAGATTCATAGAATACAGCCCTTATTATCGTATTAAAATGGCTTCGTTACCCAAATGAATGCACAACACGTGCATTAGAGTATTACATTAAGGTCATAGAGGACTTCGAAGATTCGGCAAATTTGGCCATCCCAAAAGCAAAGAGTGCCCTTAACAACCGCCAAACAAGTCACTCAGAGATTGACATTTATTAAACCTCATTTCGGGGACCTTCCAAACATAATTAAAAAACTCGAGACTCGCGGTTTAGAGCTGACGAAGGCTGTAGCTCTCCTCGAGGAATTAAAGGAGAGGAGTAAGGGTTGGCCGAGTCCGATTGGGGAAAGACTTCGACAAAAAATGGACACAGTTCACCACTGTAATCCGGGCTGGACCACTGTGAAGAATGTCACCCGAATCGTGGAAGGGCGGTGTAGTGTAGAGACGAAATAGAAAATCTGACCCCAGCTGACGTCGCTGCCCTAAAATATGTTCCAGCAGTGTCGTGCGACGTTAAGAGAACGTTTTCACATTTAAAAATGGTTCTTTCCGACCGCAGACGAAATTTTAAGATTAAAAATTTAGAGAAAGTTTTAGTAGTTCAGACAAATTTTTGTTCTTTTTTGTAAATTTAAATAATTTATTAAAAATGAATTGTAAAATTTAATTTTTTTAAAAATATAGTCAATATTTTCACTCTATTTCTGTTGGTTATTCTTGTGTATATTATTCCTCTGCCAAATTTTCAAATGCCAGGTTTTTGCGTATTTTAAACCCTCGAAATGCACTTTACATAGCACTATTCAATATATATATATATAGCTGCCTATTGGACTTTATATGTTATAGAAATAAGTGCATATATTTGGGATAAGTGCATATTTGAGTGCATATATTAGGGTCCGTAGGCAAAACCAAGGACCCTTATATTTTCCTGCGTGTGTCTGTCCGTCCGTCCTCTCGCGTGCTCTCACGGCTACACCTTTCGTAAAATCACTTTGAAATTTGGCATGTATGTGTCTTGTACCTACCCACATATTTTAAAAATATAGCGACTTAAAAAAAATATTTTTCAAAAAAATTAGGGTAAAAAACTTTAGGGGTTTAATTTTTTTTTTTTTTTCGACACCGTGAGGGGTATCATATGAAAGGGTACGTCGAGCTGATTACAAAAATATATAATTCTTTAGATATAACTTTGATAGGGCGAGCATAGGCTAGTTTGAAGTGGGTGTGAAACGTGCCCCCCCTCTATCTCACTTATGTGAAGTGCAAAAAATCTGAAAAAATTCGTGAACATTCTTCGACCAAAAGTAAAGATACCACTTTTTGGAAATTTCGAAAAAAATATTATTTTATTTTTTATTGAGAAAATACGTTTTTTATAATTATGGTCTTTTCGATGTATTTATATGGTTGTAGTCCGGTTCAGTGGCAAAAAAATATTTTATCAGAGTGTGTTTTGAGAATATCAGACCCTTAGAATTGTTCAAAGTAAGCTTTTTAGCATTTTTAAAAAACACTGTATATACACTTTACAGTTAAACACTATACAGTGTGAGCTACGGACCCTCGCTGTGTGCTGACCAGCACACACTTGACCTGTTTATTTGGAATAAGCGCATATTTGAGTGCATATATTTGGGATAAGTGCATATTTGAGTGCATATATTTGGGATAAGTGCATATTTGAGTGCATATATTTGGGATAAGTTGCATATTTGAGTGCATATATTTGGGATAAGCGCACATTTGAGTGCATATATTTGGGATAAGTGCATATTTGAGTGCATATATTTGGGAGAAGTGCATATTTGAGTGCATATATTTGGGATAAGTTGCATATTTGAGTGCATATATTTGGGATAAGCGCACATTTGAGTGCATATATTTGGGATAAGTGCATATTTGAGTGCATATATTTGGGATAAGTTGCATATTTTAAGTGCATATTTCTCAATTTTCAAATGTATATATTGAGGTTTTTAAGTGCATATTGATCTGAACTCTACTCATTAAATAGATGAAGTTAGATTTTTTCTTGGATTAAATACGCAGTATTATAATAATATACCTATTATATTGAAATAAGCGTCAGCACAGTACAGATCAATTTTACTTTTAACAAGACCGTGATTATATTGTCGATATTTTCAAAACCAAGTGTAATTTTGATATATAACAAAAATAAACAAGTCATGTAACAGGCTTCCATAATAGCATTTTTTCCCGTCCTTTTGAAGCTTACGTTTACGCGAGCGTTGCACGTGAACGCTTGGGAGGATAACGTTTTCCAACGAACAGCCTGGGGATTGGTAAAATGAACATGTGTACCAAATTTCAATTAACTCGGTGATCTTTTACTCAAGTTATCGTCATCGGTAGATTTCGTGCCGGTATTTGCGTGACGGTGATTTTGTGACGGCTCCAGAACGTGCAATAAGGAACTTCGTTCCAAAAAAAATCTTGCATATGTTGCAAGACAGTGAGACATTTTCATGTAACGCTTTTTTGGTGTCATTTTGATAACGCTTGTGAAACGCTTATTGGTGTCGTTTTTTGGTAACGCTTTTTGAGTTTGTGTGCCAAAGTAAAGACATGAAAATGTCAAAAAAAAAGTCGAGCGTGCAGATCTTGCGTTTGTAAATTAGGTATAAAATCAAACAATATGTTGTGCACGAAGAAAGAAAGTACTTTTCTTCTTCTTCAGTTTATTAAGAAGTAATCTTTTAGCTTCTTCTCGTATATTTTTATTATGTTAATTTATTATATTATTATAGTATAACAAAAATATAAAATAAATTTTATGTATGTAAGTTTATTAGGAATAAAATTCTAAGGGTTATGGCGTTTGTCCGGTACAAATCAGAGCAGTAGAACAGAAGTTGTAGTTGGGGGGGGGGGGGCACCGCTGGGGCGCGCGAGTGACTGCTGGAGCGGCAGCGAGAAGCGAAGAGCGGAAGTCGGGACGCAGAGCCAGTTACCACGCAAGGAGAAGGTGTAGCCCTCCTACTGAAATTGACAGAGTGAGACATGGGGCAGGTAGCTGTTGGTGAAGGGAGGGGTGGGGAGGCCCTACCGAGAGCGGTCAGGCTTGATTGCACACCTCCTACATACTTCTACCTTTCTGTTACAAGTGTAACGCTTTTTGATTACGTTTTTTTGGAACGCTTCTCAAGTTGGTACTCTTTTAGTACCAACCCCAAACCAACCCCCCCCCCCCAACCCCCCCCTCTTTTGATACCCCAATAGGGTATTTTACCCCCAATAAGGGGGTACCAAACTAAAATAGACGCCATGTGGCAGCATTTTAGTTTGGTACCCCCCGTTTATTTTTATTGAAATACATGTTGAAATGGTATTTTGTATAAATAAAGAATTAAAAATCTTAATAGGGGAATTATCAAAAGCAGTGGGGCTTTTGTGTGGGGTTGAGAAAGGGAAAAGAAAGAGAAGAAAAAAGATAGGGGGTACGAAACTAAAAGAGGCGCCCCTATACGCCTCTTTTTTAGTTTGATACCCCCCTAAGAAAATGGAATAATCTAGAAGGGGGGAACCAAACTAAAAGAGGCGTATAGGGTCGCCTCTATTAGTTTGGTACGCCCCTAAGAAAAAGGAATAATCTAGTAGGATTATTTAATTAAATTAATTTAGGGCAGGAATTAAAATGGAAAAGTGAGAAACACCTCTCTATAATGTCATTGACAAAGGGAGTATTATGTATCATTTCTTGGGGATTTCTTTTTTCTTTTTTTAATTGAATGACCTGTTATATGTCAAAATAGGCATTGTCAATTAAATTTTATTTCGTTAACAGAAAAAATATTAGATTTGTCTAAAGCGAAATTAAAATAAGTTGAGTTTTAGAGGAATAGAAAGGTCTAAATTACCAAAGGGTAATTCTGTTTGATGGACAATTAGATGAGAGGGAGTTTTTCCAATGGATGCAAAGGTAAGGTACTTAAAATGTGAATTGTAATTTTTGTGAAAGTTTGTTTGAGGTATTTTACTTCTTAAAATTTGAACATTTTAAAATTAATGAAAATTACCTAGTATCGCTCACTCATATCTTCCAGTAAATATATTGTAACTGCCCAACTTTGACTAAATAACTAGTTAGAAAAAGGAATGTTTAGTATAACGTACATAGGGACAAAGGAATATCACATTTTTGTATATAAAAGCGTGATATTCCTTTGTCCGATTATCGTTGTATTTATTTAGACAAAGTGGGTCAGTCTTTTCTTTCCCATATCGGGGAAATCCACTCATTATGTATTATTAATTACTGACCCATTTCATTGGAAAATGAAGTAGGGGGGGGGGGGGGGACCAAACTAAAAGAGTGCCCTCAAGGGTATGTGCCAAAGTGAAGACATGAAAATGTCAATATTCTTCTCTATTCTCAAGTCTAGGGATTCGACTTCTGAGATTTTAAATTTCTGGGAGGTTTGAAGGGATGGTTTGGTTCTGTTTAAATACCTTTTAACTAATAAAAGATTTTTATGACAGAAGTGTATTCCTAATTCGTAAAATATAGAACTTAAATATAGATATGGGAAAGAGAGATATGCCAGATAGGCCAAACACTTATTCGAGGTATGATACAACACATACCGTATCAAAGCTCGGGTATACTGCTGGTAAAAATTAAAGCTTTAAATAATATAAGGACATAACATTAAAAGTGATGTAACAATTTATTGGCTGAAGACAAGTTAATATGTTACAGTTGCTAGAGGAGGAGACGGAGGCAAGTATGTACCCCGTGCCATTTTACTGGATCTGGAACCAGGTACCATGGACTCAGTACGAAGTGGTGCTTACGGACAACTTTACAGGCCTGACAACTTTGTCTTCGGACAATCCGGAGCTGGTAACAACTGGGCCAAGGGGCATTATACTGAAGGAGCTGAGTTAGTCGACGCTGTACTTGACGTTGTTAGGAAGGAGAGTGAAAACTGCGACTGCCTCCAGGTAACAAAACAAGCTAACGCTTGGCTGAAACTTGAAGTGAATGAAATAATTACCAGATAAAAAGAACTTTTTATATACTACGTTTTTAAATTTTCTGTTCAATCATACGTAGAGTTGATAATATAATTGTTTTTATCTCCAGTAGGGAGAAAAAGTTATGATTTTGGATTAGTTTAGAGGGACTAAAGTAAGTCATTTCTTCCCTGAACTCAAAAGTAGGGAGAAATAGTAAAACCAGGGAGAAAAAGAAGGATTGCCAACTAAATTATTTTATAAATAGTAGAAAATAAATAGCTAATGTAATGAAGTAGTTGAAATCAGGTTGGTGACACTGCTTTTTTGACCTTGTTTATCATTGTTTATAACCTGCATCTAAATAACCTTCTCTTTGAATTTTTATTTCAATTCTAATTTGTTTTTAATATTGAATCTTACATCAGCTATTAGAAGTGCTAAGATTATAGTTATTTAGTTGTTGTGCAATGGATGAAAATGTGTATTTTCATACACATTAGGGGGGGGGGGGGGGTGAAATAACTAACGGAACAGCCAGACTGGTATCAAGGTAGTTTTACTAGTTGCTCAGTGTATGCCCTATCCGCTGGAAGCTATGTAGAAGACCTTCCAAAATCTTTGGCAGACATAGATAATAGGGTTGACAAAGATATGTGGCAAAAAGCAGTAGACAGTGAGCTAAAATCGTTAGAGGAAAATAATACCTGTTTTTTGACTGACCTTCCTCCTGGTAGGAAAGCTATTGATTCAAAGAAGGCATTTAGAGAAAAACATGATGCTGATGGCAATGCCACTAAGTACAAAGCTAGGTTAGTTACAAGAGGTTATTCTCAAAAAGATAGGTTCGACTACAACGAAACTTATTCGCCAGTAGTTAAGTTAGAGACAGTAAGAATACTTCTAGCTTACGTCAATAGGTTTTATCTCGAAATTCATCAAATGGACTTTCAAACTGCCTTCTTTAATGGATTACTACTTGAAGAAACAGTTTATATGAAAATTCCAGAAGGATTAAAACCTGGCATGAGTGAGAAGGGGAAAGTATGCAAGTTATTTAGATCGTTGTACGGGTTAAAACAGGCTCCACGAGCTTGCAACATCAGATTTAATCATATTGTTATTGTTGTTTCAAAGTTTAAAAGAACAGAATGTGATTATTGTTTATATGTTAAAAATTTCGCTCAATCGATATTTATAATTTTAGTGTTTGTTTATGACTTATTGTTAATTTGCGAGAGTGTAGATCTTATTAATAAAATAAAACAGGATTTTGCTAAAGAATTTAAAATGGCTGACATGGGTCAAGTGAAAATTTTTTTAGGTTTTAAAATTGACATACAGAAAGATTTAGGTACAATAAAAATTTCACAAACGCACTACGTAAAGAAGTTGCTGGAAAGATTTGGCATGTCTGAATGCAGTTCGAAAAATATTCCAGTTGAACATCCACAAGAACATCAAGATGTTCACTGGAAGAAAGAAGAAAGAAAGATGGAAGTTCACTGGAAGCACCTGAAGCATGTACTTAAATATATAAAAGAGCATCGTCGCATGAAACACTTAGACGTTAAGTATAATTTCATAAGGGAATCTGTACAAGATAGAAAAATCCAAATAAAGCATTTATCTACAGTTGACCAGCCGATGCCCTTACGAAGGCTCTGACCCCGGTCAAGTTCTTGAAGCATCGTGGAACACTTGGTGTACATGGTTGAGAAGGGGTGTTGGTATACATGGCAACCATGTCATACCCTGACATTATTTATTGTTGATTTGTTATATAAATTAAATTGTCATTCCCAATAAAGACGTATTACAAGCAATAGCGTTGAAACTCAATAAAAAGAAAAATATGTGTGGTGTCGTGGGACACCCGGTGTGAACGAAGTTTCTTACTCTTTATATTAAACTAGCCTTTAGGCCCGTAGTAACGGGCAGAATGTTGCTTTATCAATAAAAAATAATTTCAAGGTGAGTCGTCGCCATCGTCGGGACACTTCTCAATTATAAATAAATAAATGAATAATTGAAGCGAGCGTAAGCGAGCTTCTTACATTCAACGAAATATGCATCTTGTCTGTCTGTCTGTCTGTCTGTCTGTCTGTCTGTCTGTGTGTAACGTTTACGTGTCCGACGATAACTTGAGTAAAAGTTGACCGATTTAGTTGAAATTTAGTATACATCTTCCTTTTACTAATACTCAGGCTAAGTTCGTTGGACAGCGTGATCCGTCCAAGAGTTCGCGCGCAAAGCTCGCGTAAACGAGAGGTTCAAATTTAAAATTGGAATTTCAGGACGGGAAAAAATTCTATTATCATCTATTCGATGAGACGAACATTTTTTTCAAGTAACATTTTTCAGTAAAACCAACAACGACACTGCTATGATTTAATAAAGATCGCTAAAACTATTGAAGCGGACCTAAACGTTTAAAATAGAGAAAACAACCTTTTTACCGATATCTTACGTTCTAACGTAACGATTTTAATAAAACTTCATGTACATCGTCTAAAGTACAATTGAAACAAGTATGTAAAATTTCAACTTGATACAAGCAGTAGTATTTGAGCAATGAAGTGATACATTTATAATAATTGTTTAAAAGCTATGGTTAAGATTCTTATAGTCGTGTTGTATGAAGGTTTGTTATGAAGTAAAACCTTTACACTGAGTACCCCCACTCTACTCCACTACCCTCTTCCACTTATCTTCAACTATGACATTCATCATGATTAACAAATTGCAGTATTCAGTATTTTATTGCAATACGCTCGCTTCAATGATAGAGCCACGCGATGCCTAGTTCAAATATAAATTAAAAAAAAAAAACTAAAATAAAATAATAAATTGCAAGAAAAAGATCTGAAAAATCATTAATTATATTCAATAGGAATGAGTTCGCGGTCTCCAGTTATACTTAAACCTAAAGAGCCAAATATGATGTCTAGTTATTTCTTATTAATTGCATTAAAAGAAAATGAGCTGAGAGATAATTAGTTGAAGCGAGCGTAAGCGAGTTTCTTACATTCAACGAAATATGCATCTTGCCTGTCTGCCTGTGTGTAACGTTTACGTGTCCGACGATAACTTGAGTAAAAGTTAACCGATTTAGTTTAAATTTGGCATACATCTTTCTTCTACTAATACTCAGGCTAAGTTCGTTGGACAGCCTGATCCGTCCAAGAGTTCGCGTGCAATGCTCGCGTAAATGTGAGCTTCAAATTTAAAATTGGAATTTCAGGACGGGAAAAAATTTTATCATCACCAATTCGATGAGACGAACATTTTTTTCAAATAACATTTTTTAGTAAAACCAACACCGACACTGCTATGAATTAATAAAGATCGCTAAAACTATGAATAGTTTTTATTATGGAGAGATAACGGGGAGGGAGATAGACGAGGGGAATAGGAGGTGACTTGGTTCTCCCACCTCTCTATTTGACATACCTTTTCAATAGCACAGCGAGCCTAGGGTCATTGAGACCAGGCGAACAGGCTTCATAAAAAATTTGACTATAATGGATTTTATAAGGCTAAAATCATTAAAGTATACGTGATAGGACGCGTGGAAGCTATGTGCCACTCTAATTGGCAGTGTATTTTTATCTTTCTTTCCCTCCCCTTTATAAAATAAATAATTAATTTAATTTCCCAATTACAGCTCTCAGTTCATTCGAATGAATGTGATATAATTTGTAGATTGTTATGTTGTAGGGATTCCAGTTGACACACTCGCTGGGAGGAGGAACAGGCTCAGGCCTCGGTACTCTGCTCATATCTAAGATAAGAGAGGAATACCCTGACAGGATCATGAACACCTACTCTGTCATGCCTTCCCCTAAAGTAAGTTTTGTATATTCTTCTACGGGAGAACTTCTACCTTCTCATGTAGAACAAGCTAAAACACTTGTGGGTCCCTGAGTGTCAAGGAATAGCAGACAATAAATAAAAGGCAGACGAGGGGGCCAAATTCATAATATTCATGTTTCTCTGTGACTATCGATTAGTATTGTGTTAGAATATTTAAGTATTGGACGTGTCAAGAGGCAACTGAAGATAAATCTACCTAAGCCAAGCAGAAATAACACTAAATTGATTCTAAAACTCAGTGGACCCTTGCCCGCTAAGGTGATATCTAGCTCTAATGATCATTAAAAATGACCTTGATTTTCAATATTTGGCCTCTAGAAGACATCATCATTTTATTATAACTTTTAAAGGGAACGGATTTGTTTCCAGTTTTCAGGAGAATCAGGACTTCGGATGGAGAAGGTCGAATCATCGAAGACAAAATTTCCTCTTGTTTTAATTCATACTAAAACGTTTGAGGGGAAGTTTACTGTCGCTTAATCAATTTTAATATATTATTTCTAAATTATAATCTATTGAAAACATTAATAACAGATTGTGTATAGCATTGTGTTTGGTGGTCAAACGATACGTTTGATTTTTGTAAAAAAACAAAAAAAAAAAAAAACAGAATTGTTTGCGAATAAATTAAGATAACAAACAAATTTGTTAGTCTAACGATTAAGAAGAGGTCTAATTGGTTAGATTTTTAAGAATATTTGTTGTTACTTAATAATTGTATTGTTAATGGTTAAGGTATCAGACACGGTAGTGGAGCCCTACAACGCGACTCTATCAGTGCATCAGCTGGTCGAGAACACAGACGAGTCTTACTGCATAGACAACGAAGCACTCTATGATATCTGCTTCAGAACGTTGAAACTGTCTAATCCAACCTACGGAGATCTCAACCACCTCGTATCTCTCACCATGTCAGGAGTAACTACCTGCCTAAGGTAATATTCTACCACTATAGTTCCCCTAACTCCGAATGTAAAATATATAGCTCAGTTTATTAAGCACAAACGTAAAGCCTAAAGGCGCGTCCACACTATGCCAAGCGGCAAGGAATGGAAAGGCCAAATGGCATTGCCAAGTGTAATGTGGATGTCTCTCTTGGCATTTGCTATTTGCCAAGCTTGGCACAAAACGTGCCACTTGAAATGCCAAGCCGAACCCGACGATTGTCGGTCCGGATCAAAGAAAGCCAGTTGGCAAGAAGTCGTATGGCAAGGTGTGGACGTGCCACCCGGCGACATTGCACTTGGCATCCAGCGTCGAGCCCCTTATGACACCACTACTAACTTTTTTGTGTCTATAATTTATTTAAACTAGTAGTTCTGTGAACAGTAGACCTCGCTCGTTAAAATATCAAATCGGGTTTTGAGCTTAGGTTAAAAAAAATTACAAACATTTAAAAAAAAAAGTTATTTCAACACAAGAGACTTGAAACGTGAAAAAGTAGAAAATGTTTTTACACAACTTTAGAGTAATCTTAAAAGGCTTTCCAACAATACCAAAACACGCCTGGTCAGCTACTATTTTTACCATTTCTAAAACAGAGGTTCAAAACTATGTACCCCTCATTGACAGGGTAAAGTAATAAATTTAAGGTTCTTCTTTCACGCACACTTTACTACTTTAATGTAGTAAGTACCATATGAGTTTCAGCCCGATCCTATGAAAAGCAAAAACGGTACAGTAAAACAAATAAAAAGAAGAGTAGTTTTGCGTGATTTCAACAAACCTGTACCAAAAGTACCCTATTATGTACAGAAATAATTCTTTTCAGTACAACCGCATTTTAAGGCCTCAGTAGGCCTACTAAATGCCTACAAAAAGATATCTTTACAAAACACATTAAATTAAAAATTTAGCCTGCACAGTACCCAGACTTTAAGTACCATTTAAACCAAAAGTACTAAAGGTACTTAAATTAAATGTCCATCTTGGGGTTGTACAATATTATTCTGCATTAGGTTCTAAAAGGACAATCTTGTCACACAATAATCTTAGGAGCAAAGTGATACACTGTGGACTCACCTCGCACTTTTTGAGAGCCCAAAAAACTATTTATCGTTCAAAAGGGTCTGAAACGTGACTTTAATAGATAAACATTTATATCTTTATAAAGTACGCATCAAGGTCTTTCCAACGATACCAAACACGGCCGGCCAGCTACTATGTTTACCTTTTCTTAAACAGAGGTACACAACTTTGTACCCCTCATGTACCCGGTGTAGAAATAAATTTAAGGTTCTCTTTTCACGTACACTGCCTATTCTATAAAGTACTAAATACCATATGGGTTTCAGCCCGATCCTATGAAATAAAAAAACAGTACAGTACAAAGACTAAAAAGTAGCGTCTTTCGGCCGATTGTTCCTAACCGGTACAATAAGTACAAAAATAAGTAGAAATAAAATATAAATTTCAATAAAATGGGTACAAAGGCAATAATACCCACACACTTTTGAGTAAAAAGCTGCAATTTTTTATGATTTATTTTTACAATGCGCCCTACAACTACCGTGACACTAAAAGTACCTCTGTACCCAAATGCTCAAAGGTACAGGTACGAAAAGGGTACAGTGCTTTCAAGTGTTATTTGGAGCAACTTTTGACCGAAGGAAATTTTCGAGCTGATAAATCCTGCGTCGCTATTAGCCCCACAGTGGGGTAACCTACCCCCTGCACGGCACTCTAAAAGTACAAAAGGGTACTAAAGTACCAATCAAGTACATTTTTTCGAAAATATTTTTGCACACATTAGGTACATTTTAATAGGGCTTTCCAACGTACCTCTGTCAAATCGGTACAACGTCCCCTTCTGGTTGCGGCTACCCAAGGAGGAGGTCCTTCGCATAAACGTAGCTCCCGAAGTAGGAATCAGAAATATAAAAACAAACCGGATTCTTAAAGAGGGCACTTTGACCTAAAGTTCGGTACCCTTTTGAATCTTGTCTGATTAAAATTGCGAACGGTACAGAAGGTCAAAGCCGAAATTTCGGAAAAACACGATATTTGTGTGTTTTTCGTCGAGGTACTCGACTTCCCCGTCTCGAAGGTACTAAAAATAGGGGATTGCGCAATGTTTGGTCAAGCTATTTTTAAGGTTCCTAACCGATTTTGACATTACCAACTCAAAATTTTTCCGAAAATCAAGAGTCGGGGTATAATTATTTTTTTGTTTTTTGCCGTGGTGCCTTAAATTAAAGTAATTTTTTTTTTTTAAAGTAACTTTCGAAGAATGTTCACGAATTTTTTCAGACTTTTTGCACTTCAAATAAGCGAGATAGAGGGGGTGGGGGGGGGGGGGGGGGACACGTTTGACACCCGCTTCAACCTCGCCCTATCAAAGTTATAACCAAATAATTATATATTTTTGTAATCAGCTCGACGTACCCTTTCATATGATACCCCTCACGGTGTCGAAAAAAAATAAAAAAAAATTAACCCATAAGTTTGTTTACCCTAATTTTTAATTTTTTTTTTTTTAGTCGCTATATTTTTAAAATATGTGGGTAGGTACAAGACACATACATGCCAAATTTCAAAGTGATCGGACGAAAGGTGTAGTCGTGAGAGCACGCGAGAGGACGGACGGACAGACACACGCAGGAATATATAAGGGTCCTTGGTTTTGTCTACTAAAAACTAATCTTAAAAGGATGACATAAAATGACTGACTGTGATATTATGTCAGCGTCAATCATCCTGTAAAAAGTATACTTTCATTGGCAGCTACGCCAATACTCACCCCTAATCAAAGTATGATACACCCTAATTTAAACAAAAACAAAAACATTTGCTCAGATTAAAATTTTAAGCAAAGCGAAAAAATGAAAACTTGCTCTGATGAAAAGATTCTCACCCCTCCCATGATTCTTCAACCAAAAATGACTGACGCAGCCTAACAAATCTTTCTCTAGGAATTGCCTTAATGACCAGATCTGCTATTTGGTTTATAGTTTCTGTATAGATAATATATCTAACAACCCTTGTTCATATTTTTATCTACTTGCGGCAGCAAAATGAGGCATTACTGAACCGATTTCGGGCAGAAAAATGTAATTTTACTGTAACTGATGTACTTCTTCCTGAAGCAAATACCCATAAAAATATTTTATCTACTCGCGGCAGCAAAATTAAACATTACTTAACTGTTTTTTGGCTGGAAAGTACTATTTCCCTGATTTGTCATTAAAATATTAAAAACAGGCAGGAAAGTAGTTAAAACAGTCAGGAAAATACTTTCTCTGCCTAGACAGGGAAATATTTCCCTGCCTAGGCAGAGAAAGTAACAGTGTTTACCACTGCGTGTCATAACCTCTTATTTTGGCAAGAACAGTTTACACTATTATCTCTATCTTATAACATTATATATTATAGTTCAATAAGTAATATTTAATAATAAATAAACGTTTTAATAATAAAATAATTTGTTTATATTTGTTAATTCTGTTAAATAAGTTCAATGATTAGTAGATCTTTAATTAAAAAAATAGTAGAGTCAATGACTATACTCATGTAAACATTGAACATCCATATTATTTTTATTATTGAAGTCTCTCTAGATTAGACTAGCTACTTTTCTTGATGTATCCTAGTTACTTCTTTTCTTTTAAGCAATAGAAGATATCTTTAACACTTTTATTAATTTTTTAGTAAAAATATAAATAAATATTTTATATTGCGTGCATTATTCATTCAGAAGTTATGTGTGTTATAAACGTGTGTTTTGTTGTTATAGATTGAGTTTGCTTTTCACTTATTGTTATTATTCCCAAGTTTCTTATTTGAACATTAATTTTTTAGTAAATACATATTATGTTATTATCTTTATTAATATGACAAATAGTTATTAACTATGTTATATTAATAAAGATAACATTTTAGCAGCTTCATTTTTCTTGCGCAAGTAGATAAAATATTGTATGCAACAAGGCAGCAAAGAAACATTTCTGCCTCGGCTTCACCTCGGAAGTCAAATAGGTAAATTACCTGCCGAGGCGAAGCCGAGGCAGTTAATTATCATAGACTGTCCTCGCCTTCGGCTCGGAGGCTAATCTAATCACTCGTCAGTAAAATTCCATTTTGCTGCCTAGTTACATAAATAACTATTCTTTAATGTCAACGAAGTAGCCATAACGAATGATGGCATCAGACTAAAGAGGCAGAGATCGCGGCGCCAGCCGCTTCGTAGGAAAACACCCCATTCGCGTCTGACGCGAGCGTCAGACGCCGTCAGCCGCCAAGACGTCAGTATTTTTTTGCCACTGAACCGGACTACAACCATATAAATACATTGAAAAGACCATAATTATAAGAAAAACGCATTTTGACAATAAAAAATGAAATAATATTTTTTCGAAATTTCCAAAAAGTGGTATCTTTACTTTTGGTCGAAGAATGTTCACGAATTTGTTCAGATTTTTTGCACTTCACATAAGAGAGATAGATTGGGGGGGGGGGGGGGACACGTTTCACACCCGCTTCAACCTCGCCTACGCTCGCCCTATCAAAGTTATAACCAAATAATTATATATTTTTGTAATCAGCTCGACGTACCCTTTCATATGATAACCCTCACTGTGTCGAAAAAAAATAAAAAAAATTTAACCCTTAAGTTTGTTTACCCTAATTTTTAAAAAAAAAAAAAAAAAATTTAAGTCGCTATATTTTTAAAATATGTGGGTAGGTACAAGGTACAAGACACATACATGCCAAATTTCAAAGTGATCGGACGAAAGGTGTAGCCATGAGAGCACGCGACAGGACGGACGGACAGAGACACGCAGGAAAATATAAGAGTCCTTGGTTTTGCCTACGGACCCTAAAAACGTATTTAAACTTTTAGTATTATTAACCGTCAAAGTTGCAAAATTTAAAAATTGATAACTCCAAAATGGCTGCCAATATAATTGTACTAAATCAGACCGACCTAGTACATATGCTGTGACTACGATATATTCGATTTCCCAAAGGACCTAGATGTATATTTAATTAAAGATGAACTAACCTGATGTACTCGCGACGCGAAGTGTGAACGTAGAGAGTGGGCCCAACTCTTGACGTTCTCTTCTCTGGTTCTGATCTATCACGATGAATGGTTCTGGTCTGACACGATCTCAGAAAGAATATAGTTTTCGATACTAATACATACGGCACACGATCCGACAAGACCGACCGAACGATGGTTGGAGACGGGCGCGAGACGAGAGACGCCGGGTTTGAAGCGACACTTTCATCTCGTGGTTTTCCCTACTTAGACGAGATCCCGCTAGAGTGCAGGGCGAATAACTTTACAGACAGCCGCTAGATCGCAGCACTACTACCGATTCTGAACATACCCCTCACCGAAACCAAGGGGTTTCAAAAGAAAAGAATAACTTCTTGTAAAGAATAAGAAAATGTTGACTGAAGAATAAGGACAGAGACCTATCTGCCGAACAAAAGAAAAATCAGAAAAGAAATTTCAGTGATCATCATACTTGACAATCAATCAAGAAAATAAAATACCTTCAATAAGAAAACGAGAAAGAAAAAAAAACCCTGAAAATTAAAGAAAAAGAAAAAAGTCTATGGCCCAGGAAGAGGGGCCAGTTTGACCACTGGACGATTAAAATCTCCTTGGGCTGTTCGCACTCTAACAGCCCGAACAACTTGATCAGGACCTGGAAAAAGAGCTAGAACTCGAGCCAGGCGCCAGCACAGAGGGGGACAACGACCCTCATTCAACAATACTAGGTCACCAACTGCGAGATTCGGCTCGGATTTGTTCCACTTGTGACGCTGAGTTAAAGTGTTAAGATACTCACTTCTCCAACGGTCCCAAAAGTGCTGAGATATCTGACGTACTACTTGCCACTTTGAGAGACGATTAGATGGGATGTCATTTAATGGCGGTTCTGGAAGTGCCACGATGGGGCCACCTATGAGAAAGTGAGCAGGTGTGAGGGTGTTCAACTCCTCAGGATCAGTGGAGATTGGGCACAGAGGCCTTGAATTGAGCACTGCTTCTGCTCTGGCAATTACAGTGGTGAGACCTTCAAACGTCAAGACACGATCCGAGACAGCACGCCTTAATAGGTGCTTTGCAGATTTGATACCTACTTCCCAAATTCCTCCCCAATGACAGGCTGTCGGAATGTTGAACTTCCAGGTAATCTTCTTCTGGCTCAGCCAGTTGTGGATTTTCTCTCTATTGGGATGAATGCTGAGCATTTCATGAACACCAGTAAGATATCTTTTGGCTCCGACGTAATTAGTACCACAGTCCGAATGAATGACTGAACTAAGGCCTCGACGACTAACAAACCGTTCCAGTGTCGCAATAAAGGCATCTGTGGAAAGGTCCGACACCACTTCAAGATGGACTGCCTTTGTGGAAAAACAAATAAATAAACAGAGATATGCCTTAGTGACTCGAGCTTTCTTAAGGTTGCTCTCCTTAACGAGAAAAGGACCACCGAAATCAGTTCCAACTGTTTGGAAGACTCGAGCTTGCCGAACGCGAGCTGGAGGCAAATCTGACATAAGGGGTTGTAAGTGAGATGAACGCATCTTGAAGCACGATAAACATTTGCTGAGTTGGGTCCGAATGAGTTGGCGAGCGGAAAGAATCCAGTACTCCCGTTGAAGTAACGAATGTAGAGTTCGAGGTCCTACATGTAAGTAGAGAATATGATGATAGTTAATTAATAGTTTTGCGAGACAACTATCTTTAGACAGAAGCAAAGGATGACGTGCTTCTGCTGGGAGACGAGAGACGCTGGGTTTGAAGCGACACTTTCATCTCGTGGTTTTCCCTACTTAGACGAGATCCCGCTAGAGTGCAGGGCGAATAACTTTACAGACAGCCGCTAGATCGCAGCACTACTACCGATTCTGAACAATAATAATGAAATTTGGTGGGCTTGTTTGTCATACAGAGGTACATTCATGCCAAATTTCAACTCGATCAGGACCATTTTCGCGATCAGGAACATTTTTTAAAATAGATATGAGAGAGTTAGTGAGATACGGTCTAAAGAAAAAAACTAAGTTTTTACCAATTAGTTTCGTAAAATATATTTACATCATCAGGGTAACTTACATATGGGCTTTAACGTACAATTTTTTTATTTTTTTATTTTATTAATATAAACAAACCTGTTTTATAAATTGACATTATTGACAATTAATGTCTGTTGATCATCGTCTTTAGTTATAAGGGCAACTTCAATGTCTGAAATGAGTTTAGGTATCGGAACTTGATTACGAGGAAAAGGAAGCGAAAATTTTGGACCTAAAGATAAAATATTGGTTACATTTTCAGGGATTTCACATGAAGTTAAATTGATAAACCATTTACTGTCACCAATTACCTCAACATGATTATAATGCTTTAATAATATTGCCAATTTTTTAGTTTGAATATTTTTAGTAGTCTTAAAAATCTTATCATAACTTTTTTTTGGTGATTGATACTAATTGACACAAACCTAAATAAAAATTTTATTGCTGCCAAAAATTTCTTAAAAGACAACCCCAATATATTAATTATTTCTTCCGATAAATCTAAGCAAACAGCTGCAATGGACAAACATGAATATGATCATAAAATGGATTTATTAGTCTCCGATGTCACAACGTACAAAAAACTTAAACATAATCCAACCAATATTATCAACAAAAAAACTAAAACCCTCGTAACGTCCCTCCTCAAAAGTAAATATATTGATAATTAGACCAAATATAAACTTATTAATAATGCCCCTTCCCCTCCAAAAATTTATGGACTAGTCAAAACTCACAAACCAAATAATCCCCTTAGACCTATCATCTCATACATCAACTCTCCCACATATAACCTGTCTTATAACCTGTCTAAATTATTTACTAATTGAAGCGAGCGTAGCGAGCTTCCTACATTCAACGAAATATGCTCCGTGTCTGTCTGTCTGTCTGTCTGTCTGTCTGTCTGTCTGTCTGTCAGTAACGTTTACGCGTGTGACGATAACTTGAGTAAAAGTTAACCGATTTAGTTGAAATTTGGTATACATGTTCCTCTTACTAATACTCAGGCTAAGTTCGTTGGACAGCGTGATCCGTCCATGAGTTCGCGCGCAACGCTCGCGTAAACGAGAGGTACAAAAATTAAATTGGAATTTCAGGACGGGAAAAGATTCTATCATCATCTACTCGATGAGACGAACATTTTTTACAAATAACATTTTTTACTAAAACCAACAGCGACACCGCTATGACTTAATAAAGATCGCTAAAACTATTAAACCGGACCTAAACGTTTATAATAGAGAAAACAACCTTTTTACCGATATCTTACGTTCTAACGAAACGATTTTAATAAAACTTCATATACACCATCTAATGCACAATTGAAACAGGTATGCAAAATTTCAACTTGATACAAGCAAAATTCTTTGCGTAGTGACGAGATACATTTATAATAATTGTTTAAAAGCTACAGCGGGTGGTGAAGATTGTTATAGTCGTATAGTGTATGGTTTGTTTAGGAAGTAAAGCTTCGTACCGAGTACCCCCACTCTTCCCTGCACTACCCTCTTCCAGTTATCTTCAACTATGACATTCATCATGATTAATAAATTTCAATATTCAGTATTTCATTGCAATACGCTCGCTTCAATGATAGAGCCACGCGATGCCTAGTTTATTGAAGCGAGCGTAGCGAGCTTCCTACATTCAACGAAATATGCTCCGTGTCTGTCTGTCTGTCTGTCTGTCTGTCTGTCTGTCTGTCTGTCTGTCTGTCAGTAACGTTCACGCGTGTGACGATAACTTGAGTAAAAGTTGACCGATTTAGTTGAAATTTGGTATACATGATCCTCTTACTAATACTCAGGCTAAGTTCGTTGGACAGCGTGATCCGTCCAAGAGTTCGCGCGCAACGCTCGCGTAAACGAGAGGTTTAAAAATTAAATTGGAATTTCAGGACGGGAAAAGATTCTATCATCATCTATTCGATGAGACGAACAGTTTTTTCAAATAACATTTTTTAGTAAAACCAACAGCGACACCGCTATGAATTAATAAAGATCGCTAAAACTATTAAAGCGGGCCTAAACGTTTAAAATAGAGAAAACAACCTTTTTACCGATATCTTACGTTCTAACGTAACGATTTTAATAAAACTTCATAGACACCATCTGATGCACAATTGAAACAGGCATGCAAAATTTCAATTTGATACATGCAGTAGTTTGTTTGTAGCAAAGAGATACAAATTATAAATATTGAAATAGAGATGTCCGGTTAGAGGAATAGTAAGAATGCGGGGTGGTTCCCTTACTACTAGCCGCTGCACTACTACCAGACCCATTATCTATCAACTCATCATGATTCACAATAATTTTTTTTTTCAATATTCAATACATATTTATTACTATACGCTCGCTTCAATGATAGAGCCACGCGATGCCTAGTTACAAAATCTTTCAGATCCAACGTACAACCTAAAAGATTCTTTTGAGTTCAAATCTAAAATCACTTCAATTATAGTTCCTGACCAACATATTCTTGTTTCACTTGATGTATCTTCTCTTTTTACAAACATCCCAGTTGATATTGTTATTGATATTGTCAATGAAAAATGGAACAACCTTCAAAACCTCACCACTATACCCAAAATCAAATTTATTGAATGTCTTACATTTTGTTTCAATAATGGTTATTTCTCATATAAAAATGAATTTTACTTGCAAATATTTGGTACTGCTATGGGTTCTAGCTTAGGACCTATACTTGCCGACCTTGTCCTCACCAAACTCATCCAAGTTTCTTTACCAAAATTACCATTCAATTTACCATTTATTTTTAAATATGTAGATGACATGATTACTGCCATCCCTAAAAATTTAATTCCTACTGTTATAGACACTTTCAATTCATTTCATCCTCGACTTAAATTTACTTCTGAAACCGAAATTAATAACCAGATACCTTTTCTAGATATGCTAGTTATTCGTAAACATGATAATTCTATTATTACTGATTGGTACCGAAAACCCCAAAATTCCGGAAGACTTTTAAATTATTTCTCACACCATCCCTATTCTCAAAAATTTAACTTTGCCAAATCCTTCCTTAATCGCATTCTCTCTCTTAGTTGAAGCGAGCGTAGCGAGCTTCCTACATTCAACGAAATATGCTCCGTGTCTGTCTGTCTGTCTGTCTGTCAGTAACGTTCACGCGTGTGACGATAACTTGAGTAAAAGTTGACTGATTTAGTTGAAATTTGGTATACATGATCCTCTTACTAATACTCAGGCTAAGTTCGTTGGACAGCGTGATCCGTCCAAGAGTTCGCGCGCAACGCTCGCGTAAACGAGAGGTTCAAAAATTAAATTGGAATTTCAGGACGGGAAAAGATTCTATCATCATCTATTCGATGAGACGAACAGTTTTTTCAAATAACATTTTTTAGTAAAACCAACAGCGACACCGCTATGAATTAATAAAGATCGCTAAAACTATTAAAGCGGGCCTAAACGTTTAAAATAGAGAAAACAACCTTTTTACCGATATCTTACGTTCTAACGTAACGATTTTAATAAAACTTCATAGACACCATCTGATGCACAATTGAAACAGGCATGCAAAATTTCAATTTGATACATGCAGTAGTTTGTTTGTAGCAAAGAGATACAAATTATAAATATTGAAATAGAGATGTGTGGTTAGAGGAATAGTAAGAATGCGGGGTGGTTCCCTTACTACTAGCCGCTGCACTACTACCAGACCCATTATCTATCAACTCGTCATGATTCACAATAATCTTTTTTTACAATATTCAATACATATTTATTACTATACGCTCGCTTCAATGATAGAGCCACGCGATGCCTAGTGATATCTCCTTTCATGATAAAAATATTCGCCTATTCAAACAAAGCCTTAAAGATAATAACTACCCTCAAAACATAATCAACTTAATAATTAATACTAGAAATAATAATAATAACGCAGCTCCAAACATCCCACTTGATAGTAGTAATGCTAAATTTTGTTCACTGTCTTATGTAAAAGGTCTTTCTGAAAAAGTCAAAAAAATACTTCAATCCCCCACCACTAAAATTTTTTTCAAACCTATTAACACTGTCAAAAGACTATACTCCACGCTCAAAGACCCAACTTCTCTCACTAACAAATCCAATGTAATTTACAAAATTAATTGTTCTGAATGTGATTCATCTTATATTGGCCAAACCTCCCAGTACCTGCACAAGCGTCTATACCAGCATGAATTCAGCCTCAAACCCAACTGCCCCAACCCCACCGCCCTTACTCAACACTTCTACTCCACTAACCATAAATTTGATTTCACGAATCCCATAGTCCTTGCTCAAGAACCCAATTTTTATAGAAGAAATATCCTTGAAATGTACCATATATCTAAAACTAATAACACCGTAAATTTTAGAACTGACACCAATAACCTCAGTATCTGTTATCACAATATTATATCCAATTTTTAAATTTGTTATTCATCTCTCTTCTTATGTAGAAACAAGACAAGATTCTTTAACAGACATTAATTGTCAATAATGTCAATTTATAAAACAGGTTTGTTTATATTAATAAAATAAAAAAATAAAAAAATTGTACGTTAAAAGCCCATATGTAAGTTACCCTGATGATGTAAATATATTTTAGGAAAACTAGTTGGTAAAAACTTAGTTTTTTTCTTTAGACCGTATCTCACTAACTCTCTCATATCTACACTTTAACGGTTGCTAACTTAAAATTTAATTTTTTAAAATGTTTGCTGACTCAGCAAACTGGGTTCAAGATGGCGGAAAAAGTTGATTTTCCGGGTGGCACCACTACAGGTGAGGACTGATTTTTCTACCAAGTTTCAACTCTCTAGGTTAAACACCTTGGACGCTACGATGATAACATACATACATACAGACGTCATGCTGAAAACCACTCAGGAGGGCTTAAAAACACCCAAAACGGATAATTCCGTCGAAAACCCCGAAAAAATTTTTATCTACTCGCGGCAGCAAAATTAAACATTACTTAACTGTTTTTAGGCTGGAAAGTACTATTTCCCTAATTTGTCATTAAAATATTAAAAACAGGCAGGAAAGTAGTTAAAACAGTCAGGAAAATACTTTCTCTGCCTAGGCAGGGAAATATTTCCCTGCCTAGGCAGAGAAAGTAACAGTGTTTACCACTGCGTGTCATAACCTCTTATTTTGGCAAGAACAGTTTATAATATTATCTCTATCTTAAAACATTATATATTATAGTTAAATAAGTAATATTTAATAATAAATAAACGTTTTAATAATAAAATAATTTGTTTATATTTGTTAATTCTGTTAAATAAGTTCAATGATTAGTAGATCTTTAATTAAAAAAATAGTAGAGTCACTGACTATACTGTAGCGTCATGTAAACATTGAACATCCATATTATTTTTAGGGTTTCGTTGGTAAAACCAAAAAAAAGAAACCCTTATAGTATCGTTCCTGTGTCCGTCTGTCACTCTGTACGGTTCCAATAACTTTTGAACCAAAAAAGATAAAAACGTGAAACTTTCCAGTATAAAAGATCATTTTGACGCGCACACAGGAAAAATATAGCGAACTCAATATTATCAGCTGTTCAAATTCAAAATGGCGGATAATTCACGTCGCGATTTTTTTTTTTTTTTTTTAAATTTTGAGTGGGGTATCAAATGAAAGGTATTGAAGAGTAGAATAGAAATATATATACCACTTAGGGATAGTGGTTAATTTTCAGCGCCATTTTGTCAAAAAACATCGAAATTTTGCGTGTCCCCCCCCCTAAAATCGTATTTCCGCTGTTTCTAAAAATATAGAAAAATATGCAAAATGTGTGGTCTGCTGGGCCATAGAAAAAATAAGATTAGCAATTTGATCTGAGCTACTGGAAATCCAAGATGGCGGATAATTCATGTCACTCGAGAAAAAATATTTTTTTATAATTTTGAGTGGGGTATCAAATGAAAGGTATTGAAGAGTAGATTACAAATATATATACCACTTATGGATAGTAATTAATTTTCGGCGCCATTTTGTCAAAAAACCTCGAAATTTTGCGTGTCCCCCCCCCTAAAATCGTATTTCCGCTGTTACTAAAAATATAGAAAAATATGCAAAATGTGTGGTCTGCTGGGCCATAGAAAAAATAAGATTAGCAATTTGATCTGATTTACTGGAAATCCAAGATGGCGGATAATTCATGTCACTCAAAAAATATATTTTATTATAATTTTGAGTGGGGTATCAAATGAAAGGTATTGAAGAGTAGATTACAAATATATATACCACTTATGGATAGTAATTAATTTTCGGCGCCATTTTGTCAAAAAACCTCGAAATTTTGCGTGTCCCCCCCCCCTAAAATCGTATTTCCGCTGTTACTAAAAATATAGAAAAATATGCAAAATGTGTGGTCTGCTGGGCCATAGAAAAAATAAGATTAGCAATTTGATCTGAGCTACTGGAAATCCAAGATGGCGGATAATTCATGTCACTCGAGAAAAAATATTTTTTTATAATTTTGAGTGGGGTATCAAATGAAAGGTATTGAAGAGTAGATTACAAATATATATACCACTTATGGATAGTAATTAATTTTCGGCGCCATTTTGTCAAAAAACCTCGAAATTTTGCGTGTCCCCCCCCCTAAAATCGTATTTCCGCTGTTACTAAAAATATAGAAAAATATGCAAAATGTGTGGTCTGCTGGGCCATAGAAAAAATAAGATTAGCAATTTGATCTGATTTACTGGAAATCCAAGATGGCGGATAATTCATGTCACTCGAAAAAATATATTTTATTATAATTTTGAGTGGGGTATCAAATGAAAGGTATTGAAGAGTAGATTACAAATATATATACCACTTATGGATAGTAATTAATTTTCGGCGCCATTTTGTCAAAAAACCTCGAAATTTTGCGTGTCCCCCCCCCTAAAATCGTATTTCCGCTGTTACTAAAAATATAGAAAAATATGCAAAATGTGTGGTCTGCTGGGCCATAGAAAAAATAAGATTAGCAATTTGATCTGATCTACTGGAAATCCAAGATGGCGGATAATTCACGTTACTCGAAAAAAAATATTTTTTTTAAATTTTGAGTGGGGTATCAAATGAAAGGTATTCAAGAGTAGATTACAAATATATATACCACTTAGGGGTTGTGTTTAATTTTCGGCGCCATTTTGTCAAAAAACCTCGAAATTTTGCGTGTCCCCCCCCCCCCTAAAATCGTATTTCCGCTGTTACTAAAAATATAGAAAAATATGCAAAATGTGTGGTCTGCTGGGCCATAGAAAAAATAAGATTAGCAATCTGATCTGATTTACTGGAAATTCAAGATGGCGGATAATTCATGTCACTCGAAAAAAAATATTTTTTATAAATTTTGAGTAAGGTATCAAATGAAAGGTATTGAAGAGTAGATTACAAATAATAATACCACTTATGGATAGTGTTTAATTTTCGGCGCCATTTTGTCAAAAAAACTTTTCTCTCCCCCCCCCCCCCTCCTAATTTTGTGATCACAATACCAACGAAACCCTTTTTACGTGAGACTTCACGCCTTACCAATTTATTATTATTGAACTCTTTCTAGATTAGACTAGCTACTTTTCTTGAGGTATCCTAGTTACTTCTTTTCTTTTAAGCAATAGAAGATATCTTTAACACTTTTATTAGTTTTTTAGTAAAAATATAAATAAATATTTTATATTGCGTGCATTATTCATTCAGAAGTTATGTGTGTTATAAACGTGTGTTTTGTATTTTGTTGTTATAGATTGAGTTTGCTTTTCACTTATTGTTATTATTCCCAAGTTTCTTATTTGAACATTAATTTTAGTTAATACATATGTTATTATCTTTATTAATATGACACATAGTTATTAACTATGTTGTATTAATAAAGATAACATTTTAGCAGCTTCATTTCTCTTCCGCAAGTAGATAAAATATTGTATGCAACAAGGCAGCAAAAGAAACATTTCTGCCTCGTTTATTCATTGCCTGCCTCGGCTTCGCCTCGGCAGTCAAATAGGTAAATTACCTGCCTCGGCTTCGCCTCGGCAGTTAATTATTATAGCCAGTCCTCGCCTTCGGCTCGGAGGCTAATCTAATCACTCGTCAGTAAAATTCCATTTTGCTGCCTAGTTACATAAATAACTATTTTGGGTGAAAACAATACTTTTCCTATATATACCTTCGGGAAGGTGAGGAAAAGTAAAAATACTTCTTACATATGAATCTGCAAGACAGTGAGACAATTTCATGTAACGCTTTTTGGTAACGCTTTTCGATTTTATGTGCCAAAGTAAAGTTATGAAATTGTCAAAAGATTCGAGCGTGCAGATTCTTGTGTTTCTAAATTAGGAATTAAATCGAACATATGTTGTGCACGAAGAAAGAAAGTACTTTTCTTCTTTTTCAGTTTATTAAGAAATAATCTTTTAGCTTCTTCACCTATATTTTTATAATAAATTCAAAAGATTAAAGTAGGAGTATAGCAAAAATAAAAAATAATAAAGTAAAAAATAAATTTAATGTATGCAAGTTTATTAGGAATAAAATTCTAAGGGTTGTGGCGTTTGTCCGGTGCAAATCGGAGCAGTAAAACAGAAGTTGTAGTTAGAGGGGGGAGGGGGGGGGGGCTGGGGCGCGCGAGCGACTGGTGGAGCGGTAGCGAGAAGCGAATAGAGTGAGACGAGGGGCAGGTAGCCGATTGGGTGGGGAGGGGTGGGTAGGCCCTACCGAGGGGGCGCATAACCATAACCATTGCAAAATTGCAGCATACCCATTGATCCAAATACTGTATTAGAATTTTCAAACTATAGAATATCAATATCAGTTCCTTATCGTGAATTGATTGACGAATCTAATGTATCTAGCCGTGGTGAACCGACCTGCCATCGCATATTTGCAGTAAATAAACTTGCAAGATACGTGAGCAACTACACCAGAGATCACTGGAATGCAGCCAAGAGAATAGTCAGTTATCTTAAGGGGACTGACGGTTTAGGACTAGAGTACCGAAAAGAACAGTTTCTCCATCTTGTTGATTATTCGGATTATGCAGGTAATGTCCGAATATATTGAAGCTTCAGTTGCAGCCAAAGATGTAGCTTGGCTTAAGTAGTTTATAATTGATGCGTAAGTTCTTAATATACCTGTAAAACGTATTTGTTTCTACATGGATAAACAGAGTTCAATTAAATTAGTAAAGACTTACCATAAAAGAACTAATCATATTGAAATTAGATACCATTTCTTAAGAGAAAAATCGGTCTGAGATAAACTCAGACAAACTTCAATTATGAACTATACGAGTTCATAATTACTTAGCTCAGTGTTTTCCATTTATTTGTTTTCGTATATAAATTTAATTATTATTGAACATTTTACCTCAATTTATCATAAAAATAACTTCGCCTCGGCGGGGAATCGAACCACGGCTCTCTCCGTCCGCTTTTTAATTTATTTTCTCAAGAACTAGATTCTTCCCGGGAAAAACGGCTTATATCATCAGATTCACATTTAAATAGACTACAACTTAGAATTTTTAATCAAAATAGTCGGAACCGTTTTCGAGAAAAAATTCTTTTTCACGTATCAGGGTTATTGGGGGGCAGCGCTCCCAAATTTAGAGCTAAAATACATACATCGATTTTGCCTTGGGGTATTATTTTTCTGAACATGTATGTCAAAATTTGTCACAATCGGCCCAGTAGTTTAGGCTCCGCACAGACGACAGACGACAACAGACATTTTTTAAAAACCACTTTTTTGGGATCTCAAAACGTGTAAATCTATCAAAATCTCAAAATCGAATTTTCGCGCCATCACAATAGGTACTTTCTCCATAAAGAGATTCTCATATAAATCAGAAAGCAATAGTTCTTTATGTAACTAGGCAGCAAAATGGAATTTTA
The DNA here is from genome assembly GCA_951217055.1 of Gerris lacustris. Taxonomy (NCBI): domain Eukaryota; kingdom Metazoa; phylum Arthropoda; class Insecta; order Hemiptera; family Gerridae; genus Gerris; species Gerris lacustris. Next base: position 44,407 of record OX578278.1, on the reverse strand, counting down.
CTGACGAGTGATTAGATTAGCCTCCGAGCCGAAGGCGAGGACAGGCTATGATAATTAACTGCCGAGGCGAAGCCGAGGCAGGCAATCAATAAATCAGTCCTTACCTGTAGTGGCGCCACCCGGAAAATCAACTTTTTCCGCCATCTTGAACCCAGTTTGCTGAGTCAGCAAACATTTTAAAAAATGTTCCTGATCGCGAAAATTGTCCTGATCGAGTTGAAATTTGGCATGAATGTACCTCTGTATGACAAACAAGCCCACCAAATTTCATTATTATATTGGCAGCCATTTTGGAGTTATCAATTTTTAAAATTTTGAAACTTTGACGGTTAATAATACTGAAAGTTTAAATACGTTTTTAGGGTCCGTAGGCAAAACCAAGGACTCTTATATTTTCCTGCGTGTCTCTGTCCGTCCGTCCTGTTGCGTGCTCTCATGGCTACACCTTTCGTCCGATCACTTTGAAATTTGGCATGTATGTGTCTTGTACCTACCCACATATTTTAAAATATAGCGACTTAAAAAAATTTAAAAAAAAAAAAAAAAAAATTAGGGTAAACAAACTTAAGGGTTAAATTTTTTTTATTTTTTTCGACACCGTGAGGGGTATCATATGAAAGAGTACGTCGAGCTGATTACAAAAATATATAATTGAAGCGAGCGTAAGCGAGCTTCTTACATTCAACGAAATATGCATCTTGTCTGTCTGGCAGTAGTTGTGATGTACCAAAGAGATACATTTTATAATAATTGAAAAGGAGATGGTGTGGTTAGAGGAATAGTAAGAATGCAGGGTGGTTCCCCTACTACTAGCCGCTGTACTACTACTATACCCATTATCTATCTACTCATCATGATTCATGATTATCTATTTTTTCAATATTCAATACATATTTATTACTATACGCTCGCTTCAATGATAGAGCCACGCGATGCCTAGTTATTTGGTTATAACTTTGATAGGGCGAGCGTAGGCGAGGTTGAAGCGGGTTTGAAACGTGTCCCCCCCCCCCCCCCCCATCTATCTCGCTTATGTGAAGTGCAAAAAATCTGAACAAATTCGTGAACATTCTTCGACCAAAAGTAAAGATACCACTTTTTGGAAAATTCGAAAAAAAAATATTATTTCATTTTTTTTTATTGTTAAAATGCGTTTTAGCGAATTTTCAAAGAAAATTACGCTATTGCAATGGCTTCAAAATTTTAGTAATGCGAATTTTTGAAAATTTTTTCCATGGAAATCCGTTTTAGACCATTCAGAATCGAATCCTAAAATTTAACACTTTTTTTAATGTATGTATGTATATATATATGTATATATGTGTCACTCCAGACGATATCTCCCCTTAGGATGCACTTAAAATTTTCAAACAAATTTTAAAATGTCAATAATCTCAAAAGAAAGGATGAGTTCGTTGGCCAGAATTTTTGGAGTCCATTTAGGGGTCAAATTTTGACCATTTAGGGTCAAAAAACGTGTTTTTTCCATTTTACCCCCCTTTTATGTGAAAATATGATAAAAGTGTACATAACAACAATTACTGAACTCTTAAAGAGCTTTCCAACGACATGCATCTTGAAGGGTAAATACGATTTTGACTTTTGTACCTCGTACCCCTGTGTACCAAATTTTTTTTTTCACCCATGCAAACTCTAAACCAAAATTTTCCTATATTATCATAAGCCAATAATCAGATTTCTTTGAAAATTCGCTCATTAAGTCATGGTGCATGACTGGACTTTTTTTATAATTATGGTCTTTTCGATGTATTTATATGGTTGTAGTCCGGTTCAGTGGCAAAAAAATACTGACGTCTTGGCGGCTGACGGCGTCTGACGCTCGCGTCAGACGCGAATGGGGTGTTTTCCTACAAAGCGGCTGGCGCCGCGATCTCTGCCTCTTTAGTCTGATGCCATCATTCGTTATGGCTACTTCGTTGACATTAAAGAAAATATTTTTATGGGTATTTGCTTCTGGAAGAAGCACATCAGTTCTCCAACTCTTTAAGAGGAACCTCCATCGGCCATTATACTCAAATCGAAGAGCAGAAAGCGGATATAATATACTTATCATAAGGCACCTTCTAGGTGACGAGGAATAGGTGATTTTTTGAGCTGAATGTACTAAGTTTGATTACATACTGGATCTGGTGAAAGAAGAAATCACTATTGAACCTGTATGTGAATGTATTTTATTTTATTTATTTAACAATTTTCTTTTGATTGATTAGTATGCTGTGTTTATAGCAATCCTTAAATGAAGGACAGCTCCACTTTGTACTTTTTGTCAATATAGTGTTTCTCACTGCTACCGACTTTTATAATAACATAACAATATATAACCCTTAGCTTTAGATTCCATGTAGTACGTAATTGTTTGTATTTACTGTACGTCACATTCCCAGTTATAATTGAAGCGAGCGTAAGCGAGCTTCTTACATTCAACTTGAGTAAAAGTTAACCGATTTAGTTGAAATTTGGTATACAGGTTCCTTTTACTAATACTCAGGCTAAGTTCGTTGGACAGCGTGATCCGTCCAAGAGTTCGCGCGCAATGCTCGCGTAAACGTGAGCTTCAAATTTAAAATTGGAATTTTAGGATGGGAGAAAATTCTATCATCACCTATTCGATGAGACGAACATTTTTTTCCACTATAAATATACTTATCCGCAAAGGAACTTACAAACCCATTTTTTTTTTCTTCTCCTTTTTTTACTTTCTCATATAAAGAGAAAGTATTGTGAGATTTTGATGGATTTACACGTTTTGAGTGAGGTCCCCTGAGTCCAAAAAAGTCGTATTTTTTTAGGTACAAAAAATCACTGTCTGTCTGTCGTCTGTGCAGACGCCTGGAGCCTAAACTACTTCACAATTTTGATGAAATTTGGCATACATGTTCAGAAAAATCATACCCCGAAGCGAAATCAAGAAATTAATTTTAGCTCCAAATTTGGGGGCGGTGCTCCCTAAAAACTCTGAAAAAACGTGAAAAAAATTATTTCTCGAAAACGGTTCCGAAGATTTTGATTAAAAAATTCTCAAATGTAGTCCGTTGAAATACGAATCCAACGATAATATCGTTGGATTCGTATTTCAACGGATAAGGCGTTAACCCGGGAAAAATCAAATTTCCGAGATATTGATGAAAAACAATATAATTTGGTTGAAAATCTAGAAAAACAACCTTTCTCATATACGAGTTCATAAAAATAATATCTCCTGGGCGGGGAATCGAACCCGGGCTCTCTCCATCCGCGTTTTAAGCTATTTTCTCAGGAACTAGATTTTTCCCGGGAAAATGGCTTATATAGTTAGATTCGTATTTAAATGGGCTACGTTTTGTATTTTTTAATCAAGATTGTCGGAACCGATTTCAAGAAATATTTTTTTTCACGGTTACTCAGAGTTTTTGGGGGGTAGTGCCCCCAAATTTGGATTAAAAATTCGTTTTTCGATTTCGCCTCGGGGTATGATTTTTCTGAACAAGTATGCCAAATTTAGTAAAAATTGGCCCAGTAGTAAAGGCTCCAGGTAGCTGCACAGACAGACGACTGATGGCAGACAACAGACGACAGAAGACAGAGAGACATTTTTTAAAATAAAATAATTTTTACTCAGGGGACCTCAAAAAGTGTAAATACATCAAAATATAATTTTTGCGCCACCACAATACTTTCTCTTTATATGAGAAAGTAATAAAATGAAGGGTTGAAGATGCAGTGAGAAAGTTTGCCTCGAATAATTATTATTCATTACCAATGAAAATTTCATGACGTTTTGATTTCAGATTCCCTGGTCAGTTGAATGCGGATCTTCGAAAATTAGCTGTGAACATGGTTCCCTTCCCCAGGCTTCACTTCTTCATGCCTGGGTTTGCACCTCTCACGTCACGGAGTTCTCAGCAGTACAGGGCTCTTACAGTGCCCGAACTTACTCAGCAGATGTTCGACGCAAAGAACATGATGGTGGCCTGCGATCCAAGACATGGACGTTACCTTACAGTAGCCGCCATCTTCAGGTCAGTTGAAATTTTAATTCTTGTGGGATAAAATTAAATAGTTAAAACAATAATTTATCCAGTAATTAATTTTCTGGGGCTTTAAGCAAATAAAAGATAATGAGTCCTTTAAAATAATATTTAAGTAAATTCTTAGGATGACTGCTCTCCTTGAAGAGTCTAGAACCGGGGACCGATAGCGCTTGAAAGGAAGAGCTATTTAAAAATAAAAATAAAAAATATGCTGTGAAAATAAAGAATCCTAAATAAATGAAAATAATCCTCCTAAATGAAAATATGACAAAACTGTACATAACAACAATTACTGTACTCTTAAAGATCTTTTTAACGATATGCATCATGAAGGGTATTCATTCCTTTGACCCCGTATTCATTACTTTTACCCCGGACCCCTGTGTACCAAAATTTAAATTTCGAAAATTCATGTAGACAGTGATTTTCCCCTTGCTTTGAAGGTCAAGTGTGCAAATTTTCATCGAGATCGGACTAAAACTGTAGATTTCTGAAAAGAACATAGGCCATATCTAATTTAATTGGTAAGCATTTATTTGGTATTACGATTGAGACTTGCACCGATTTTGAAAGAGGGGGGGGGGGCGCCAAGGTGATACTGCTCCTGGGCGCTTCTTACTTAGTTACGCCACTGTACGGAGATACTAATGTTGCAACACATGGAAACATGAACCATAGTGAGTATGCAATATAACTATCTGTAATAAGACATACAAAGCTAACGCTGCAATTTTCCATCATGGTGAGACAATATTAAGGGGTCAGGATCCAGCTGGATATGCGCAAATGATAGCAATGTAAGTGTATCTAGGTGGCCAAATGCTGCTAAAAATCTTTATATGCTCCTACTATCAGAATGTTAAGTTAAGTTCTTTCAATGTAATAGGTCTCGCAGTTCCCCAATCTCCATAGACCTTGTCAAGCTCTTAACTTCACTTTTATTTGACTCTAATGTGTCGGTATAAACAGTTTAGAGAATCCTACCTTAGGAACTGTACAAATAGTCATGAAATCTGACCAAAAACCACTTGTGTGTTAACTGGTTGTATTTCACGCATCGTCTGCAAAAAAAGTAGTAGTTGCATGAGGTCATTCCTTAAAAGCTTAATTTGTTATTACTTATTTCTATTACTTATTCTAAGGCACAGCGCCAAGGTGAAGAAGCTGATAAGTATCTAAGTTGACTGTGTTGGGTCAGGAGAAAGTGCCAACATCACTTGGCGGGACAGAAAGTTGATTTCACAACTTTTTTGGACCACAGACTTGGCGGGGTGTTTTTTTTTACCACAAAAGTGGTTTTTGGTCAGATTATAATTATACATGTATGACCTATTTATATATAACTAGCTGATTACCCGTGCTTCGCTACGGGGTTTTTTGTTTCAATTTAATGGATTTATAAACTACCATCAAGAAACATTTAAATTATTTTTACAAAGCAAGAATATCTAGATTCTATCCCTCCCCCTTATTTCTATACCCCCTCCCCTTTGATAAGATAATTTGCTAATATCCCAAATTAGTAATTCATTCCGACTAAATTTTTAAAAATGAAAAGCAGTGGTATTTTCCTTCTGTACCCCCCCCCCCCCCCCTTCCCGTGTCATTTTACATCCCTTGGTTGAAATTGGCATTATCTTTTATTAATATACATGCTTACATCCAAAATAAGAGCTCTTTCTCAAGTATTAACTTCCTAACTTTTGAAGATCGGTCTGGGCTCAATTCCCCTTATTTTCTTACTCTGTCCTTATGTTCTCCTTAGGGATAAAATTTTAGAAAATCTCTATTGGCAGATATCAATATAATTTAGAAATTATTATACTACGTATACACTCGTAGATTTTATTTTAGAATTTTAAAGAAGTGGTCATGATTAAGTTAGTAAAGGTTTAGGCAGGGTAAGGTGTGATTTATTAATTATTGCCTTAATATCTAAAAATAAATCTAAATATTTTGTGACAGTGATTGAAAAGTAATTTCTTTAACAGTTCTTCCTACAGAAATTTCCACAAAACATAAAATATGGTCAGTAGTTTCTTCTGCAATTTTGGTTAAATACATTTTTTATGAAAAATGAAATAAAAATTATTTTGAAATCTATTTAGAAGCCCCGTTCTCAGCTCCATATAAAGCTACCAAATCGTTTTATATCCTTTATCACCCGCAGAATTAAGCTGAACATTGTACCCAAGAACCTCCAAAATCTATTCAGCCATTTGGACGCACAGACAGACATATATAAATTTTTCTAAACTTAAATTCGTTGTCAGGACTACTCATTCAGTGGAAATACCCCATATTCTCTCTCCACAGCTCGGGCCTCCATGTTCCCTAGTGGAGAGATAACATTATGTAGAGCTAAAATGTAAAATCAATAAAATAGATAAATTGATGTACTAAAATATTATTTATGTATTAATATGTTTTATTCAATAAAGGTATTTTAAAAAAAAAAAATAATAATAATTAAAAAAATAAATAAATAAATACAAAATTTTAGCCCAATCGGATAAATGTACAGACACAACAATTACGAATATGACAAAACTGTACATAACAACAATTACTGTACTTTTAAAGAGCTTTTCAACGATATGCATTATTAAAAGTATTCATTACTTTGACATAAGTACCCCGTACCCCTGGGTACAAAAATAAAAATTTGGCGAAATCCTTTCTTAGTGGATGCCTATGATATGAACCGAGTATATCCTCAAAATTTCAAGTCCCTCGGTTAAGCAGATTTTGCTGTGCGTTGATTCTATGTCAGTCAGTCAATCAGGACATTGCCACTTATATTATAGATTATATTATATTAAAATGTAGGAGACAAAACCGCAACTGTTTCTAGAACTTGAGTTTCACTTCTAATGCGTGAGAGTCTCACACATATTTTTGTATATGCTATAAAAAATGAATTATAACTAAAACTATTGATACTGTTACAGAGGTCGCATGTCGATGAAAGAAGTTGACGAGCAGATGTTGAACATCCAGAACAAGAATTCGTCTTACTTCGTTGAGTGGATTCCTAACAATGTCAAGACTGCCGTCTGTGACATTCCACCCAAAGGACTCAAGATGTCATCGACTTTCATCGGAAATACTACTGCCATCCAAGAGCTGTTCAAGAGAATTTCAGAACAGTTTTCCGCTATGTTCAGGAGAAAGGTTAAAAGAACGAGTTTTTTTCGGATTTACAATTTTTTTCCTTTATTCGTACATTAAACTCTGCCTATATACAAAATTTTAAATTTCTGGAATTGCTAAAAGTCCCTTAGAATTATGATGAGTTAATAGATCAGTGGCAAAATGACATAAGTTTAGCCTCGTAATATCTTATGAACCAACTAGCTGAATACCCATGCTTCGCTACGGAGTGTTTTTAAATTTGATAAGTTTATAAACTACCAGGAAAGCATACAATTGATAAGATCATTTCCAAATATCCTAAATTTACCCCCTCCTAAATGAAAATATGACAAAACTGTACACATAACAACAATTACTGTACTCTTAAAGAGTATTTCAACTATATGCATCATGAAGATAAAGGGTATTCATTACTTGTACCCCGTACCCCTTTGAACCAAAAGTTATAGTTCGAAAATTCATGTAAACAGTTACCTTCCCCTTGCTTTGAAGGTCAAGTGTGCAAATTTTCATCGAGATCGGAATAAAACTGTAGATTTGTATAAAAGAACATGCATATGTACACACATATGTTGACTTTTATATACATATATAGATATAGATATAAATTTCCATTTTACCTCTCCGCCTTCTAAATGAAAATAAGACAAAACTGTACTTAAGAACAATTACTGTACTCTTAAAGAGCATTTCAACGATATGCATCATGAAGATGAAGGGTATTCATCACTTGTACCCCTTACCCCTGTGTACCAAAATTTTAATTTCGTAATCTCATGTAGGCAGTGAACTTCACCTTGTTTTGAAGAAAAAGTGTGTAAATATTCATCAAATTATAGGATAAAAGACATACCCTCATACGGATACACTTCTTTTTATTGAAGCGAGCGTAAGCGAGCTTCTTACATTCAACAAACTATGCATCTTGTCTGTCTGTCTGTCTGTCTGTGTGTAACTTTTACGTGTCCGACGATAAGGTGAGTAAAAGTTGACCGATTTAGTTGAAATTTGGTATACATCTTCCTTTTACTAATACTCAGGCTAAGTTCGTTGGACAGCGTGATACGTCCAAGAGTTCGCGCGCAATTTTAATCGAGCTTCAAATTTAAAATTGGAATTTCAGGACGGGAAAAAATTCTATCATCACCTATTTGATGAGACGAACATTTTTTTCAAATAACATTTTTCAGTAAAACCAACAATGACACTGCTATGAATTAATATAGATCGCTAAATCTATTAAAGCGGACCTAATCGTTTAAAATAGAGAAAACAACCATATTACCGATATCTTACGTTCTAATGTAACGATTTTAATGAAACTTTATGTACATCGTCTAAAGTACAATTGAAACATGTATGTAAAATTTCAACTTGATACAAGGAGTAGTATTAGAGTAATGAAGTGATACATTTATAATAATAGTTTAAAAGCTATTGCGGGTGGTATAGTCGTGTTATGTGTAGGTTTGTTTAGGAAGTAAAGCTTTGTACCGCGTACCCCCACTCTACTCCTCACTAGCCTCTTCCACATATCTTCAACTATGACATTCATCATGATTAACAAATTTCAATATTCAGTATTTTATTGCAATACGCTCGCTTCAATGATAGAGCCACGCGATGCCTAGTATATATATATACAGGGCTCGATTTGAGGCGGAACTCGGCGGAACGGCGTTCCGGGACCTCTCTCTCTGATAAATAAAAAGTAAAATTATATCATATATTAAACTGGCAAATATTTTTCTTTTCAAAATACAAAAAATATCTATTTGTTGAGATTATACCTAAATTATGATAACCTGAAACAACAAAGGTTTTTTTTAAGGCAGGGATCGTATTAAATAAGTACTGTGCAGAGACGCTGTGACGAAACTCCTAAGGGCGAGTGAGACAGGGAATGTTTTGTTGATTTAATTATTCATATAAACTTAAGTACCTATTTATTTATTGAGAGTATTATAACATCATGTGGCATGCAAATCAAAAAATTGTTTATAAAAAATACTACTTAAAATTATATAAGTTCTCACAGGAAACCCACCTGATTGCAGTGTGGGTTTATGTCTAAAACTTTTAAAATGTTGTTTTTGAACGTTTATATTTCAAAATTTTACAGAGGGGGGGGGGGGGGCCAAGAGAGGGTAAGTTGTAGTTCCGGCACCTCAATTTCTAGAAATCGAGCACTGTATATATATATATATATATATATAGGTAGAGGTGTAAAATTACTATTTCTGGTTCAATGTTGATTCATAAGTTAAAACGAGGACCCTTATACATTCTTGTGCTAATCTCACTGTACGCAATCATAGAAAAATTATGGGGAAGTCCCAAAAAATTATCCCTCAAAAACAAGGGGTTGAAGTTTAAGGAATTGACTTTTTATACGGAGGTATATTGAGGGTTCGTATTGTGTGGGGTGTTAAATAAATAAATTGGTAAGGCGTGAATCTCACGTAAAAAGGATTTCGTTGATATGGTGAACACAAAATTAGTAAGGGGGGAGGGGAGATAAGTTTTGATTTTTTTTTTGACAAAATGGCCCTGAAAATTAAGCACTAACCCTAAGTGGTATATATATTTCCATTCTACTCTTCAGTACCTTTCATTTGATACCCCACTCAAAATTATAAAAAAAAAAAAATTTTCGAGTGACATGAATTATCCGCCATCTTGGATTTCCAGTAAATCAGATCAAATTGCTAATCTTATTTTTTCTATGGCCCAGCAGACCACACATTTTGCATATTTTTCTATATTTTTAGTAATAGCGGAAATACGATTTTAGGGGGGGGGGGGACACGCAAAATTTCGATGTTTTTTGACAAAATGGCGCTGAAAATTAAGCACTACCCCTAAGTGGTATATATATTTCTATTCTACTCTTCAGTACTTTTCATTTGATACCCCACTCAAAATTATAAAAAAATATTTTTTTTCGAGTGACATGAATTATCTGCCATCTTGGATTTCCAGTAAATCAGATCAAATTGCTAATCTTATTTTTTGTATGGCCCAGCAGACCACACATTTTGCAAATTTTTCTATATTTTTAGTAATAGAGGAAATACGATTTTAGGAGGGGGGGGGGGAACGCAAAATTTCGATTTTTTTGACAAAATGGCGCTGAAAATTAACCACTATCCCTAAGTGGTATATATATTTCTATTCTACTCTTCAATACCTTTCATTTGATACCCCACTCAAAATTTTAATCGCGACGTTAATTATCCGCTATTTTGAATTTGAACAGCTGATAATATTGAGTTCGCTATATTTTTCCTGTGTGCGCGTCAAAACGATCTTTTATACTGGAAAGTTTCACGTTTTTATCTTTTTTGGTTCAAAAGTTATTGGAACCGTACAGAGTGACAGACGGACACAGGAACGAAACTATATAAGGGTTTCTTTTTTTTGGTTTTACCAACGAAACCCTAAAAAGGAATATCATGGTTTTATTACTGAGCAAATAAAAAAACACAATTTAGGGATTAATCAGTTTATTGAATCACCAATAACTAGTAGTTCTGTGAACAGTAGACCTCGCTCGTTAAAATAACAAATCGGGTTTTGAGCTTAGGTTAAAAAAAATAACAAAAATTTAACCGAAAAAAAATGTTATTTCAACATGAAAGACCTAACAAGTGAAAAAGTACAAAATGTTTTTATACAACTTTAGAGTACTCATAAAGGGCTTTCCAACGATACCAAAAACGGCCGATCAGCTTCTATTTTTACCATTTCTAAAACAGAGGTACAACACTATGTACCCCTCATGGACAGGGTACAGTAATAAATTTAAGGTTCTTCATTCGCGCACACTTTACTTCTATTAAGTAGTAAGTACCATATAAGTTTCAGCCCGATCCTATGAAAAGCAAAAACGGTACAGTAAAATAATAAAAAAGTAGAGTATTTTTGCGTATTTCGACAAACCGGGACCAAAATTACCCTTTTATGTACAGAAATATTTTTTTTCAGTACAACCGCATTATAAGGCAATAGCGCATTATAGCTCAATAGGCCTACTAAATGCCTGCATAATGATACCTTTACAAAACACATTAAATTAAAATCTTAATCTGCCCAGTACCCAGACTTTAAGTACCTTTTGTACCAAAAGTACTAAAGGTACTTAAATTAAATTTACATCTTGGGTTGTACAATATTATACTGTATTAGGTTCTAAAAGGACAATCTTGTCACAGAATAATCTTAGGAGCAAAGTGGTCAACAGTGGACTCACTTCGCACGTTTTGAGAGCCAAAAAACTATTTATCGTTCAAAAGGGTCTGAAACGTGACTTTTTTCGATAAACACTTGTATTTTTTTAAAGTATGTCTTAAGGGCTTTCCAACGATATCAAACACGGCCGGCCAGCTACTATTTTTACCTTTTCTTAAACAGAGGTACACAACTTTGTACCCGGCATGTTAATAAATTTAATGTTTTCCTTTCATGTACACTTTACGACTATAAAGGACTAAATACCATATGAGTTTTAGCCCGATCCTATGAAATTCAAAAACGGTACATTACCAAGACTAAAAAGTAGCGTTTTTCAATCGATTTCTCCAAACTGGTACAATTAGTACAAAAATAAGTAGAATTAAAAATAAATTTCAATAAAAGAGGTACAAAGACAATAAAACCCACTCACTTTTCAGTAAAAAGCAGCTATTTTTTTATTATTTATTTTTACAGTGCGCCCTACAACTACCGTGGTATTAAAAGAACCACTGCACCCGAACCCGCAAAGGTACAGGTACGAAAAGGGTACAGTGCGTTCAAGTGTTATTTGGCGCAACTTTTTACCGAAGGAAATGTTCGAGCTGATACATCCTTCGACGCTATTAGCCCCAGAGTGGGGTAACCTACCCCCTACATGGCACTCTAAAAGGGTACAAAAGGGTACTAAAGTACCAACCTAGTACATTTTTTGGAAAATATTTTTTCACACATTTGGTACATTTTAAATGGCCTTTCCAACGATACCTCTGTCAAATCGGTACAACGTCCCCTTCTGGTTGCGGCTACCCAAGGAGGACGTCCTTCACATAGACGTAGCTCCCGAAGTAGGAATCAGAAATATAATAACAAACCGGATTCTTAAAGAGGGCAATATGACCTAAAGTCCGTCACCCTTTTGAACCCTGTCCGATTAAAATTGCGAACAGTAGAGAAGGTCAAATTCGAAATTTCGGAAAAACACGATTTTCGTGAGTATTTCGCCGAGGTACTCGACTTCACCCCCTCGAAGGTACTAAAAGAAGGGGATTGCCTTACCCCTTGAAAAAGACATATTTAGAGCATACGAAGCAGAGTAGGAGAGTACTTTTTTTTTCTCTGTACGTACCTCCAAAGTACCATCTTATACCTCTGAATTTAAAGTACCATATCTCAAAAAATAAAAGTACCATCGAGTTTAAAAGCTCGGAATCGAGCAGGATCAGCATTTCATAGGCTTTTAAGGCTCAAAAGCCCAATGGCGTCCTATAAATGCCCTAGGAGGAGATTCGTGAACCATGTAGAAAAACGTTTGAAAAAAAGTGGTGAAAAGTGTTTTTTCGCTTTTAAGGGCCTGAAACGTGAACATTTTTAAAATGTTTTTGGATCACTTTTGTACTCTTCTAAAGGGCTTTCCAACGATATACGACACCCCGTACCAAATATCTCCGGTTTTCTGATCGGCGAAAAACAAATTTCCCGATGTCGCCCCTAAGCGGGGGTGCACGTAAAAAAAAAGTTCTCGTTACAGGCTATGGACCTCTGCGGGAACTACAAAAGCCTTGAAAAAAAAATTTAAAATTTTTAATTATTTTAAAAGTTAAACGTAAAAACGTGTTAAAAAAATGGCCATTTTGACCGCAGACGATTTCTCATTGGAAATAAACCCATTTCCCGGAAAATTTCCCTAAAAAAATCCTAAGGAAAATCTTTTATAAAATAAAAGATTTTTTTCCACTACTTTGTATTTTTATTGTAACGGATGACTAGGATTAGTGTGCAATCCTGAGCCTCAGGGCCGAGGGCTCAGGCTCAGGAATGCAGATTAGGGGTCAAGTAGATGAGAGTGCCTAAAAGAAGAGTTCAATAAAGAATATACTGAAACAAACTATAACAAACATCGTAAACTAGAAACAATTAAAATATTTGATTGTATAACATCCAAATTAAAACGGAATAATTCAATTTTTTTTTTTTATTTCCACTATTGTGCTATTTTATTATGTATGTTATACAATGAACGTTATTGCTTTATGAATATTTTAATAAAATGAGACATTTTTTCTACTATTTTGTACTGTTACCTAAAATTCATAATCAGCGACTCCCAAAAAAACTTTGGTTAGAGGTTTTGTTCTTAATTTATGTATAATTATCACGAATTTCGTCTAAATACGAAGATTTTTCCCGCCATCCTAGGGCCGCCATTTTTTTATTTTTTTTTATTTTTGACTTCAAATTCGTAATTAGCGACCTCAAATACCCTTATTCCTTGTTTGCAATCCAAAATTAAAAATAATACTTAAAAGATATTCAAACTCAAAAGACGGTCTTTTTCGTTCAAAATGTGGCTTATGTTATAGCTTCATTGACTCCACTAGTATGTATGTTACTACTTTAAAAAAATGCATTTTAATACGTATTAATATGAAGCACATAACCTATAGTACCATTTAATGTATGTTAAAACATTAAATATTGTTCATATGATTAAAATAATTACGAAATTCATACGAAAACCAAAATGTTTTCCCAATTTTCACTATTTTGCTATGTATGTATATCTCTAAATATTTTATCTCTTTACTTATTGACTTACTTTTGAGGTATATTAGTTAATAAAAGTATATCATTTATGTAAATAATAAAAAAACACGGATAATATTGCATTATAAACGTGATATTTTGAAATTTTCTAGAAAAAATCGCTATTTTATTGATTTTTTACATTCTCATATAAAGAGAAAGTATTGTGATGGCGCGAAAATTCGATTTTGAGATTTTGATGGATTTACACGTTTTAAGGTCCCCTGAGTCCAAAAAAGTGGTTTTTAAAAAATGTCTGTCTGTCTGTCGTCTGTCTGTCGTCTGTCTGTCGTCTGTCGTCTGTCGTCTGTCGTCTGTGCAGACGCCTGGAGCCTAAACTACTGGGCCGATTTTGAAGAAATTTGGCATACATGTTCAGAAAAATCATACCCCGAGGCGAAATCGAGAAATGAATTTTAGCTCTAAATTTAGGGGCGCTACCCCCCAAAAACTCTGAAAAAACGTGAAAAAAAATTATTTCTCGAAAACGGTTCCGACGATTTTGATTAAAAAAATCTAAAATGTAGTCCATTTGAATACGAATCCAACGATATAAGCCGTTTTCCCGGGAAAAATCTAGTTCCTGAGAAATTAGCTTAAAACGCGGATGGAGAGATCCCGGGTTCGATTCCCCGCCGAGGAGAAGTTATTTTTATGATAAATTTTGATGAAATGTTCAATAATATTTAAATGTACATTTTAAAACTAATAAATGGAAACACTGGGCTAAGTAATTATAAACTCGTATATGAGAAAGTTTGTCTGAGTTGTCTCGGACCGATTTTTTATATACCAATTTTCAAATAAAAAGCGGCACCATTTAACATTTTCCGATTGACCTGAAACTTTTCAAAAATAATTTTTTCATGTATTCACACAAAATTAGGGGTTGGGAGCTAAAATTAAAAAATGTTCATTATTAAGGCCCACCTTAGTGTACATAACAACAATTACTTTATTCTTAAAGAGCTTTCCAACGACATGCATCATGAAGGGTATATATTATTTTGACTTTTGTACCCCGTACCCTGTACCCCTGTGTACCAAAATTTAAATTTTGAAATCATATGATCCTTCTCCATGAAAAAATGCATATATATGCCAAATATCATGGTGATCGGTCAAACGGTGTCAGAGTCTATAAGTCACAAACAGACAAACAAACAAACACATATCCATTTTTAGGGTTTTGTAGATACTTCTCAAAACCCTTATACTGAGGGTGATGTGTCCGTCCGTCCGTCGCTCTTTGGTTCATAGGGCCTGAACCGTTTAAGCTAAAGTGATGAAATTTGAAACACTGGTGTAACTTTTTGACCCAACCACAGGAAAAATATACAGAAGTTAAAAATTTAATATGCGCATGCGCAATTCGCAAAAATGCGGAAAGATAGTTGTTCACCTCATAGTCTTAGTTCTAGACAACTAGTACTAATATATATGTAGGCGCATATTGGAGAGGAAAGTCTTTTAACAGTGTTCTTAAAGGATCTTCTCGATGCCACAGTGATCATTGATGTAAATCTTTCCCATTATCTAAAAGCAATTAAAATAGCAACAAGTAATATACAAATTAAGCTTTCAAGGAATGACCCCATGCAACTACTGCTTTTTTTGCAGACGATGCGTGGAATTGTGGAATACAACCAGGTAACTTTGGGTAGTACTGCACAAGTGGTTTTTGGTCATATTATAAAAATATGGGTGAAGAAGCTACAAGATTACTTTTTAATAAACTGGAAAAATGAAAAGTACTTTCTTTCTTCGTGCACAACATATGTTCGATTTAATTCCTAATGTATAAACGCAAGAATCTGCACGCTCGAATTTTTTGATATTTTCAGGTCTTTACTTTGCACATAAACTCGAAAAGCATTACCAAAAAACCACACCAAAATGCGTTACATGAAAATGTCTCACTGTCTTGTAGACTAGTACGCAAGAAGTTTTTTTTTATGAAACCAAGCCTACAAATTGCGCAACTTTCTGAAAGAAATTAATTTATTGTTTTTTAGCAAGTATTGCGCCTATAAAGTCGGACTGGGGTGACAGGCAGACATACCCTCATACATACACGAAAAATGTTAAGGCCTGATTCAGTTTTTGGAATGTATAAAATGAAGGGTATCCAAAACAAATTCAATCCTGACCAATGTACAGAACAAACTTTAATTGTATTTATACAAACAATTACATTATCAATTTCATTTTTAATGATTGTGGTAAATATTTTAATGTGATAGTAGTTTTATAATGTTTCGTCAGGCTTTTCTTCACTGGTACACTGGTGAAGGCATGGACGAGATGGAGTTCACAGAAGCCGAGTCAAACATGAATGATCTTGTCTCAGAATACCAACAATACCAGGTAGTAAAATATATTAAATATCTAAATCTTTATTTTTATGGTGAATGAATATAAAAATATAATAATAATAACAATAATACTTAAATAAAAAAATCCCGTCAAGTACTTGCCAGCAAGTTGCTAAAAGGGTTTCTTTGGTCATAAAAATTCATAAGTAGATTATTATTTTTTTATTTTTTTTTTATTACAAAAATATGTATAAAAAGTTACACTTTTGAGAAACAAGTTGTGCATATATTATCGGTCTTTTACGGGTAAAATTGCCGCTGGTTCCAAAATATATCGTTGGAACCACGATAGTAATATAAAAGTAAAAACGTAGTTTATAAAAAGTTCTTTTTATCTTGTAATTATTGTATTTTTTCCTTATTTTTAGGACCTGTCCTAATGGGGTAGCGTAGGGGGGGGGACATTTTTTTAGGTTTTGTTTTAATTCTTTGGGGGTAAAATGGCCGCCATTTTGGAAACACGATATATTTTTGTGAACCAAATTTCAATACCTTTACAATGATACCCATCTTCAAATTTTCAAATCACAAAAATTTTGGGGTTCCCGAGTTACGGCCCCCCAAAATTTCTAAAATTTGCCTTTTTTATATCAACTCCCCGAGATATCATTAGACCACAGAGATGCATATTTTAGTATTTTTGCCTAATTTTAGGGCCTGTCCTAATGGTGTAGTGCAGAGGGATACATTTTGAGTTGGTTTAAATTTTTTGGGGGGTAAAATGGCCGCCATTTTGGAAACGCGATGTATATTTTTAATCTACATTTCAATACCTTTGAAATTATACCTAACTTGCAAATTACAAATAATATAAAATATTGTGATCTAGTCGCAATTGATCGCAGATCGCAGAAATTTGTAGTGTTTAAGCCCACAATGATTTTTCGGTTTTTGGGCAAAAAAGTTTAACTTGTATACCAAATTTCAAATCTATAGCTTCAGTAAATCGGGAGATATACTCCAAGATGCGACGGATGGACGAACTACCAAAAGCATAAGGGTTTCTAAGGACGACCTCGAAACCCTAAAAAATGTAGAAAATGAAGCGTTGAAGATGGAAAAGACCTGGAAAGAGGTCAATGTATGCACCTCCATGGTCCGTATGTATGCACCTCTATAGTGTAAAAGGAAATAAAGTCAAGTCAAATGTACAGTGTACAGTGTACAAGTGTATTGGGTTATTAAAAAAGAAAAAAAAAACGATTTTATGAGGCTGCATTATTTTTTAGAATAAGTGCCATAAATCTTTTTATCATAAGTAGGGCTCGGATCGATATGCTCGATAAAATCTCCAGATATGCTCGAAAACCACCTGTTTTATGCTCGATAGATATGCTCGAAAAACACATTACATATATGCTCGATAGATATGCTCGAAAAAACCCATAATATGCTGTTAAATATGCAGAATATGTTCGAAAAACCACGTTTAAAACTATAGAGAGGACAGTGAAACGAAAATATCTTCGTATATCTTTATATCTTAATCTTTTTATTCGTATATCTTAAAATAAATTCGTATATGTTTATATACGAGTATTATTTTCATATTGTATGTATGATACACTGCTATATCCACAAGTTTCAAGTATATGTAAGAGAAGTTTTATGTAAAAGTTTATTTACAAAATGTTCCGCATTAGGTGAGTCAATGAAGTAGATTGGTGGATTTTTTCTATATTTTCACTTTGAAGTGTTTTTTTTTTAAATCGGCCAATAAAATCTTTCGACGTCAATTGACACGAGAGGTAGATACTTAACTAATGCTGCATCTTGTGCAGAGCAGTTTGGAAAATCGTCTGACATTGCTGACTCACCACGCAGCATTCTTCAGATTCAGGGCCCGAATGGGGGGGGGGGGGGGAGAGAGAGACTTTGAATAAAAACAAAGTATTTAGACGAAAAACCACAAGAATATGCATTTATATGCTTTTCTGAAAACAGCCGTTATATGCATTTATATGCTCGATAAATTTAAATTCGATTGGTCCCAGAAAGGTGAAAATACCACCAAAAGGCTTCTTTCAATGAGTACTATTCAGGAAAAAAATATGCAAATATGCTCAAATCCGAGCCCTAATCATAAGTATCCTACTAACAATCAAGTTAAATTTTCTTTCCTTGGAATATTAAATGTATCCGCCACAAACGCGAGATCAAGGCGATATACGTAATCCTACCAAATGTGTAGCAGCATATCTCGAGCCACTTAATTTATCTCTGAAACTGATGAATACCAACGTAAAATGCCCTTAAGAGGGTGAATTTGTGTTAAATCTCCTTTAAAATCATGCTTCACTTTGACAAAATAATTATTAGTTATTTAGGAACGCAGCAGCGTTCCGCCCCGCCAAGTCAAAAAGTTAAAATTTCACAAAAGCTGCCAGTGTATATATACTGTAGGTGACGAACTAGGGTTTTTGAGGGTCTGCAGCGTGGAATACATACAAGCTACCTAAATATTTTTTTGATATCTTTGAAGGCCGTGTCCTGTAGATCAAAGTTAAAAAAAAAAAATGTCGAAATCGGTCAAGTAGAAGTAGAGAAAAATAGGTTTGAAAATGGTAGTTTTGATGACTTCTTATTCTTATTCTTATTCTTATTCTTCCTTCATTTTACGTTGACGCACCTACAGCCTAAACTGCTGAACCGATTTTAATGAATGAGGGCTTTTTGGATTCGTTTGGGCCCTAGTGCATTCCCCCCCCCCCCCCCCCAACTCATCCTCCCCCCCCCCCCCCCCCTTACTACTGAATGTGGAGCGAGAAACCAAGTAAGCGTCATGCGAAGTAGTGAGCCTATATTATATTATTACATATAAAAAATAATTATTACATACATAATATATATATATATATATATATATATATATATATATATATATATATATATATATATATATATATATATATATATATATATATATATCAGCAGAGTAATACCGTGTTTTTGCACACTGCAATAGGCTACACAATTTGCGAGAGACACCAAGGGATGTGCCACGCAAGCGTGACACATAGGAACTGTTCCAACATCAGACATAACGTCATTAAGATGTTGGCTCGGCATTATGCCATGTCCTGCATCGTTTCGTCGCGTCCGACTCATCAGGGGCCCGACGATGCCCACCCAACTCTGGACCTATACTACATCAAGAAGATCAGATATAGGACTTATCAGAGACGAGGGTACTCTCATACCGCCATTCTTGCTTGGCTGGCAAAACACATCAGCAGAGTAATACCGTGTTTTTGCACACTGCAATAGGCTACACAATTTGCGAGAGACACCAAGGGATGTGCCACGCAAGCGTGACACACAGGAACTGTTCCAACATCAGACATAACGTCATTAAGATGTTGGCTCGGCATTATGCCATGTCCTGCATCGTTTCGTCGCGTCCGACTCATCAGGGGCCCGACGATGCCCACCCAACTCTGGACATATACTACATCAAGAAGATCAGATATAGGACTTATCAGAGACGAGGGTGCTCTCGCAAATTGTGTAGCCTATTGCAGTGTGCAAAAACACGGTATTACTCTGCTGATGTGTTTTTCCAGCCAAGCAAGAATGGCGGTATGAGAGCACCCTCGTCTCTGATAAGTCCTATATCTGATCTTCTTGATGTAGTATAGGTCCAGAGTTGGGTGGGCATCGTCGGGCCCCTGATGAGTCGGACGCGACGAAACGATGCAGGACATGGCATAATGCCGAGCCAACATCTTAATGACGTTATGTCTGATGTTGGAACAGTTCCTATGTGTCACGCTTGCGTGGCACATCCCTTGGTGTCTCTCGCAAATTGTGTAGCCTATTGCAGTGTGCAAAAACACGGTATTACTCTGCTGATGTGTTTTGCCAGCCAAGCAAGAATGGCGGTATGAGAGCACCCTCGTCTCTGATAAGTCCTATATCTGATCTTCTTGATGTAGTATAGGTCCAGAGTTGGGTGGGCATCGTCGGGCCCCTGATGAGTCGGACGCGACGAAACGATGCAGGACATGGCATAATGCCGAGCCAACATCTTAATGACGTTATGTCTGATGTTGGAACAGTTCCTATGTGTCACGCTTGCGTGGCACATCCCTTGGTGTCTCTCGCAAATTGTGTAGCCTATTGCAGTGTGCAAAAACACGGTATTACTCTGCTGATGTGTTTTGCCAGCCAAGCAAGAATGGCGGTATGAGAGCACCCTCGTCTCTGATAAGTCCTATATCTGATCTTCTTGATGTAGTATAGGTCCAGAGTTGGGTGGGCATCGTCGGGCCCCTGATGAGTCGGACGCGACGAAACGATGCAGGACATGGCATAATGCCGAGCCAACATCTTAATGACGTTATGTCTGATGTTGGAACAGTTCCTATGTGTCACGCTTGCGTGGCACATCCCTTGGTGTCTCTCGCAAATTGTGTATATATATATATATATATATATATATATATATATATATATATATATATATATATATAATGATAATAATAATAATAATAATAATAATCAACAATATATGTAATAATAATATATTATTGTAATTATACCATTAGTTACTTTTAACATATATACTTTATAATTAAGGTATATAATTAAGACAATATTAAGGGGTCACTTCGTTACTTATATAAGGTCAGGATCCATCTGGATATGCGCAAATGATAGCAACGTGGTACTATTATAGAAAAGGGCCCCCCTTTTTGTTTTTTATACAGAAGAGTTTATATCCCTTAGTCTAATTACCTTTTAAGACAAAGGGATATTCAGTCCAATATGCTTTGGGACAAAGGAATATCAGACTTTTGCATAAAAAAAGTATGTATTCGGTGGTCAAAAGGTATATTAGATTAAAAAAAAGTGGGGGGCCCTTTTCTATAAAAGTGCCAGCAACGTTAGTGTATCTAGGTGGCCAAATGCCGCTAAAAATCTTTATATTATGCTGCTACTATAAGAATGTTAAGTTCTTTCAATGTCATAGGTCTCGTAGTTCTCCAATCTTCATATACCTTGTCCAGCTCTTAACTTTACTTTTATTTGACTCTAATGTGTGGGAATATACAGTTTAGAGAATCCTTCCTTAGGGACCGTACAAAAAGTCATGAAATCTGACCAAAAACCACTTGTGTGGTAAAGAAAACACCCCGCCAAGTCTGTTGTCCAAAAAATTTGTGAAATCAACGTTCTGTCCCGCCAAGTGATGTTGGCACTTTCTCCTGACCCAACACTGTCAACTTAGATATTTATCAGCTTCTTCTCCTTGGCGGTGTGAGGAAAGCCTTTTAACAGTGTTGTTGAAGGCTCTTCTCGATGCCACAATAATCATTGCTGTAAATCTTTCCCGTTATCAAAAAGCAAATAAAATAGAAATAAGTAATATACAAATTAAGCTTTCAAGGAATGACCCCATGCAACTACTACTTTCTTTGCAGAGGATGCGTGGGGTACAACCAGTTAACTTTGGGAAGTACTGACGGAACACCGCCAAGGAGAAGAAGCTGATAAATATCTAAGTTGACAGTGTTGGGTCAGGAGAAAGTGCCAACATCACTTGGCGGGACAGAAAGTTGATTTCACAAATTTTTTGGACCACAGACTTGGCGGGGTGTTTTCTTTACCACACAAGTGGTTTTTGGTCAGATCGCGAATTAGCGAACGCAGAACGCCTTCTGCTAAGGTGTCGCTATTGCAACTGACCGAGGGGAAAGGGGTGCGCCCTGGCCAGAGCGACGAGACAGATCATTCTGCTGGCAACAATTCAAAACTTTGGAATGCGCTCTTTTGAATGAAATATGATTTATTTCTAGAAGTTGATGAGGACTGAGAATAAGACTTGGATATCGGTTAATTCATTTTAAATAACCCTGTATATAAATAAAATGGTTGTGCGTGAAGTCTCACGTAAATAGGATTTCGATGGCATTGTGAATATAAAAATATTAATCGGCAGAGGAACTGCCGATAAAAAAATACACAATGAACAAGGAAATTTGGAGAAAGAAAATTTCCTTTTGAGGGACTAAATTGCTATTCTCATTATTATTATTTAATTTTATTTTTCATTTTTTTTTTTTTAATTTTGACGACAGATTACAGGCACCGACAAACAAACAAACAGACAGAAATGAAGTTAATATTATAAAGGATTTAATACGAGTATAATACTGGCCCATTTGAACTAAGTTTATATTATAAATCCTTTATATTTATGCATTTTGGTTGTGTGAGTGTAAATATTGGTATTAATTCATAATAATTTAAAATAAATAACTTATCTATCTATGTTATTAAAAAAGTTTTGTAAACAAAAAGGTTCAGTGAGAGTGATACGGGTGATAGGCGATATATGTGTACAAAAATAAATAGTGTGATTCTAAACCTCATTGCCTACAAAAAACGTCATATAAACCATGGGACTATTCTCAACCGTTTTCCCACAAGGTCCAAATTTATGATTTTTAGGGTTTCGTTGGTAAAACCAAAAAAAGAAACCCTTATAGTTTCGATCATGTGTCTGTCTGTCTGTTTGTCTGTCTATCTGTCTGTCACTCTGTACGGTTCCAATAACTTTTGAATAAAAAGAGATAAAAACATAAAACTTTCTAATATTAAAGATCGTTTAGACGCGCACGCAAAAAAAAAATATAGCGAACTCAAAATTATTAGCTGTTTAAATCCAAAATGGCGGATAACTCACGTCACGCGAAAAAAATATTTCTTTTATATTTTGAGTGGGGTATCAAATGAAAGGTATTAAAGAGTAAACACTTGTGGATAGTGTTTAATTTTCCTCGCCATTTTGTCAAAAACCATAAATATTTTGCGTGTCCCCCCCCCCTCATAAAATATATTTCTGCTGTGACTAAAAATATAAAAATATATGCAAAATGAGCGGTCTGATAGGCCAAAGAAAAAAAAAAGAATAGCAATTGGATCTGATTAACTGGGAATCCAAAATGGCGGCTAATTCCAGTCACGGGAATTTCTTTCTTTTTAATTTTGAGTGAGGTATCAAATGAAAGGTAGTGAAGAGTAGATTATAAAAATATATAACACTTGTAGAACACGTTTAATTTTTCATGCCATTTTCTCAAAAAACATAAAAAATTGTGTGTGTCCCCCTCCCCCCCCCCCCCCCTTATACTAATTTTATGTTCACAATACCAACGAAACCCTTTTTACGTGAGACTTCTCACCTAACCAATTTATTTTAAGATCGTAGAAACACTTATTGCTCATAAAATCACTTATTGCTCTAAAAGTATAAAAGCTAGAACAACATTTTTGATTTCGTTGTAAAGCTGACAAAATTACATACCAGAAAAGTGCCATATTAATTTTATACCTTAAATTACATGATAAAAAAGTTATACAAATTTTAATTGTTTTGTGCTTCCATAACTTGGTAGAGAACCGAGCTTAAACTTGTCGGACTTCAGGAAAGACGTCCTTATGTACTAACGTTTCGATCAGTATTAAAATTATTATCCATTCATAAGGCAGAATTTTTAGTAATCTTCGCTGAAAGTAAAAAAGAAACTTGTTTATTGTTGCTATTTTTGACTTAGAGGTGTGAAAATAATTAAAAGCATATTAAAATAAGCAAGATTGGTTTATTATACTCAACTAAATGTCAACAATAACAACAATAATTACATTTCTTTTTTACTTTCAGCAAATTTTACTAAAAATTCCGCCTTATGAATGGGTAATATAAAAGTGTGTAAAAAATCTTTAACACTTAAATCGGAGGTCGCGTACAACGATTTTCAATAAAACATTTTCAAATTGAGTTTTTTATTGCAGTTTAAAATTCGGCGTTACTTTTGGAACACCATATAGAATTAATTTCTTGATTTTGCCTGGGAGTATGATTTTTTTTTTAACATGCTGCCAAATTTGGTCAAAATCGGTCCAGCAATTAAGGCTTCACGCGTCTGCACAGACGACAGATAGACTTCAGACAGGTGACAGAGAGACGATGGATTCAAGGGACCTCAAAACGTGTAAATCCATCACAATCTCAAAATCGAATTCTCGAGCCATTACAATACTTTCTCTTTATATGAGAAAGTAAAAAGGAAGTGCTAGCTCTGGTTTCATCACCATCCTTAGCAAGTATTGGATAGAACTAATGTTGTTGTTTTTCGACAGGAGGCGCTGGTAGACGACGAATACAATGAAGCAGACGCTCATGATGACGAGGAGGCCCATTACGACTAAACATAACAAAATTAACATGAAAGGTAACTCATTCATAATGGTCATTTCATGTTTCGAACATGATTTCATTTCCTACTTTGTCCACACTTAGTACTCGTAAAATATTTTCTAATAATAAACATTACCACGAAAATATGGATAATACACCTTAACAATAACCTAAATATTTGTAAACTCGAACTTTGATTTCTCTTATTTTGGTTAATAAATATAAATAGAAAGCAACAGAACATTTTTTATGTTTCCGAATTAAAAGAAAATAATTAATATGTTCTGACGTTGCACGTTGTCCGACTGACTTCGGGTATTTTTAATCTGTTCCATTTTAATAAAGAGACATCTAATAAGAGATCTTCATAGAGAGACAAAAATTAAAAGTAACTAACTATTTGTACTTAGCGGAGTTAAGGCAAAATTGCAACAATAGTATATTATGTTACTAGGCTGAGAAGTGAGTTTTTTCTTTAGCGCGGCAATTACATTTACTTTCGAGCGAAGCGAGACAGTAAATATTGCTAAGGTAAAGAAAAAACACTTCACAGCCGTGTAGCATATGCTATTTTTTCCGAGGTAGCAGACAATGAAAAAACATTAAATATTAATCAATAATCAATATAATAATAACAAATATTAGTACATACTTAAGATTTTAAAAAAAATAAACCTTAAAAAGAGGTTACACTATAAGAAAAGGTAAATAAAACGCATTGACATCTAGCGGATTTTAATCGTACTAAGAAGCTATCTACAAAGATTGCAGCGCTAAAACGGAAGTTTTGATAACTACCACCACGAAAGAAAAGAATTTTTACGTCCTAGGAACAATTTTGGGAACGAAGTTCCTTATGGCACGTTTTGGAGCCCGGGAGTGAATCCGAAAAAAACGACCAAAATCACCGTCACAAAATAACCGTCACAAAATCACCGTCACGCAAAATCTACAGATGACGATAACTTGAATAAAAGATCACTGAGTTAGTTGAAATTTTGTACACATGTTCATTTTACCAATGCCCAGGCTGTCACTTTGTTTTGTAAATAAATAAATTATAATCATGTAAAATTTCACCCTGATACAAGCAGAAGTTGTAACATACAGTAATTGCCGCGGTAAAGAAAAAACTCACTTCACAGCCTAGTAACATAATATACTATTCTTTTAATTTTGCCTTAACTGTGCTAAGTACAAACAGTTCGTTACTTCTAATTTTGTCTCTATTCTAACTCCGCCATGTATAAGTAGTTAGCAATGTATGCGTACTTAGCAGTGTAATTTTATAATTTATATTCAATGACCCGCGACACCACACGTATTTCTTTACAGCTAGGGGTAATGAAAAGATTCTTTAAGTCCACGTAATAAAAAAATGGATTTTAACTATGTTTTTTATAGGCTCTAAATAGCTCAGTCAATAAAGGCCAAAAACAGGCTGTACCCGCAACTAATTAGGGGAAATCTGGATTTTTTCCTGATGATAGACCATGATAAGAGGTATATTCTCTCAAAAGTCCCCACTTCTCCCCCTTGTGCTTCCCCCCCTACCCTCTTTTAAAGTTCAAAATTTACTTATTTTTCACTTTTTAGGCAAAACTGTTTATTTTGTGAAGAGAAGTGTTATTAACAAAAATATTTCTCACATAATTCTGCACAAAAAAGGTCCTATGCATGTTTAAAGTGAGACATACTGTTTTCGAGATATTGTTGATGCAAATTCCAATTTTTCATTTTTTCGAACCAAGATGTGCGCATGTGGACGATAAAATAATAGGCACAAAAGGTTGAAATTTATATAGGATCAACAATAGGCTAAGTATGGCCTACCATCCAAATTTCATTAAAATCAGAAGTGTTGTTTTTAACATATCTTGATTCGCAAAAAAAAAATTGGATTTTTTTATGAATAATATCTCGAAAACGGTATGTCTCACTACAAACATGCATAGGACCTTTTTTGTGTAGAATTATGTGAGAAATCTTTTTGTTAAAAACACTTCTCTTCAAAAAATAAACAGTTTTGCGTAAAAAGTGAAAAATAAGTAAATTTTGAACTTTAAGATGGGGTAGGGGGGGGGGGGGGGGAAGCACAAGGGGGAGAAGTGGGGACTTTTGAGAGAATATACCTCTTATCATGGTCTATCATCAGGAAAAAATCCAGATTTCCCCTAATTAGTTGCAGGTAAAAACCTTTATTAACTGGGCTAAAAGTTACTATTTTACAGCCAACCACGGAAAAAAGCATTTTTTTAGGGTTTCGTTGGTAAAACCAAAAAAAAGAAACCCTTATAGTTTCGTTCCTGTGTCCGTCTGTCACTCTGTACGGTTCCAATAACTTTTGAACCAAAAAAGATAAAAACGTGAAACTTTCCAGTATAAAAGATCGTTTTGACGCGCACACAGGAAAAATATAGCGAACTCAATATTATCAGCAGTTCAAATTCAAAATGGCGGATAATTCACGTCGCGAAAAAAAAATATTTTTTTTAAATTTTGAGTGGGGTATCAAATCAAAGGTATTGAAGAGTAGAATAGAAATATATATACCACTTAGGGATAGTGGTTAATTTTCAGCGCCATTTTGTCAAAAAACATCGAAATTTTGCGTGTCCCCCCCCCTAAAATCGTATTTCCGCTATTACTAAAAATATAGAAAAATATGCAAAATGTGTGGTCTGCTGGGCCATAGAAAAAATAAGATTAGCAATTTGATCTGATCTACTGGAAATCCAAGATGGCGGATAATTCATGTCACTCGAGAAAAAATATTTTTTTATAATTTTGAGTGGGGTATCAAATGAAAGGTATTGAAGAGTAGATTACAAATATATATACCACTTATGGATAGTGTTTAATTTTCGGCGCCATTTTGTCAAAAAACATCGAAATTTTGCGTGTCCCCCCCCCCTAAAATCGTATTTCCGCTGTTACTAAAAATATAGAAAAATATGCAAAATGTGTGGTCTGCTGGGCCATAGAAAAAATAAGATTAGCAATTTGATCTGATCTACTGGAAATCCAAGATGGCGGATAATTCACGTTACTCGAAAAAAAATATTTTTTTTAAATTTTGAGTGGGGTATCAAATGAAAGGTATTCAAGAGTAGATTACAAATATATATACCACTTAGGGGTTGTGTTTAATTTTCGGCGCCATTTTGTCAAAAAACCTCGAAATTTTTCGTGTCCCCCCCCCTTAAAATCGTATTTCCGCTGTTACTAAAAATATAGAAAAATATGCAAAATGTGTGGTCTGCTGGGCCATAGAAAAAATAAGATTAGCAATTTGATCTGATCTACTGGAAATCCAAAATGGCGGATAGTTCATGTCACTCGAAAAAAAATATTTTTTATAAAATTTGAGTAAGGTATCAAATGAAAGGTATTGAAGAGTAGATTACAAATATATATACCACTTATGGATAGTGTTTAATTTTCGGCGCCATTTTGTCAAAAAAACTTTTCTCTTCCCCCCCCCCCTTCCCCCTTCTAATTTTGTGTTCACAATACCAACGAAACCCTTTTTACGTGAGACTTCACGCCTTACCAATTTTTTTATCATTGAAGCGAGCGTTTTGCAATAAATGTGTATTGAATATTGAGAAAAAAGTTTATCATTATGAGTTAATAATTGAAAAGAATGGTTGTAGTATAGAGCTTGAGGGAACAGGACTGTTCCCTCAAGCTCTATACTACAACTCCCAGTCTAGCCTACTGAATTAAAAATGTTTTAAAAGATATCACTTTATTAAGCAAAAACTTCTGCTTGTATCAGGTTGAAATTTTGCATACCTATCTCAGTTGTACTTTAGACGATGAAGTTTTATTGAAATCGTCAGGTTAGAACGTAAGATATCGGTAAAAACGTGGTCTGATTTGACGTTTAGATCGGCTTTAATAAATTTAGCGATCTTTAACACTTCATAGCGGTATCGGTGTTGGATTAATAAAAAAAAAATGTTTATAAAAGTTGTTTGTCTCATTGAATAGATAAAGTTAGAATTTTTTCCCATCCTTAAATTCTAATTTTACATTTGTAGCTTACGTTATCGCGAGCGTTGCGCACGAACGCTTGGGCGGATAATGTTGTACAACGAACTCGTGATGGGCATTGGTAAAATGATCATATGTACCAAATTTCAATTAAATCGGTCATCATTTACTCGAGTTATCGTCATCGGTCGATTTCAGTTTTCGGTTCAATTCGGTTTTGTAACAGTCGTTTTTTTCGGATTCACTTCCAGGCTCCAGACGGTGTAACATGCCATAAAAAGAAAAATTTAACCTATTTTTAGAACCTGTCCTAATGGGGTAGTGCAGACATTTTTTTTTAGCGGTTTGATTTAATTTTTGGGGGGGTAACATGGCCACCATTTTGGAAACGCGATATATATTTGTAATCAAAGTTTTAATACTTTAAAATTATACCCAACTTAAAAATTAAAAAAAATAGAAAATATTGCGATCAATTCGCAATTTATCGCTAATCGCATAAATTTTGAGTGTTTAAATCCGCAATAAATTTTATATTTTTGGGTAAAATGTTCAACTTTTATACCAAATTTCAAATCTCTAGCTACAGTAGGTAGGGAGTGATACGTGAGTTCACCCTGCTCTCTCAAATGGCGCAAAGTCAACCAGGTTATTCAAATCCCGGGTATTTGATGGTTGTCCAAAGAGAGAGATCCTATATAAGGAGTGCAAAATCGAAGCTAACACATGCTCCGAGAGCTAGAGAGCGGCTCCGGCCCCTCCGGCAACCTTCAGTTTATGCTCCATGCTCCGGCAAGTAAAACAAACAGTCAAGCCAACCAGAAGTCAATACCTGCCAAGATACAACCAGTCACAGTCATTAATCCCTTTCTGCATCTCTCTCTTCAGGCTCCCACTCCATCCTGGGACCTCGGCCTCTCGAGAATCTTCGCTCTCAACTCTGCTTTTTTGTTTGTAGTCATCACCTTTCCTTCTCTCAATTCATGGGGTCAGTCCTTTTCGCCGTGAATAGCTCTCTTGCGCTGTCTCTTTGGGATTTCTAGCGCTTGGAAGGGAAACCGACCTTGCGCTATCCTTGGAGAATTTTGCACTTGAGATCTGTTGGCAGTGGAAGGAGAGTTTTTCTGGCTGCTTACTGCGCTGGCCTAGCGGCATTAGCGAGGTAAGTCACAGGGAACTCCCCCTGCATCCCGAAGAATCCCTAAACGGTCCTTTTCAGGACCACTGCGAAGTTTCATCCGCAGCAGATATATTGTGACCCACTTTCGCGCCGTATCAGGAGATATACTCCCTGATACGGCGCGACGGACGGACGGATGAACTACCAAATGCATAAGGGTTTCTAGGATGACCTCGAAACCCTAAAAAGATCACTACAATCGATGAAGTTATGAAATTAGATTTTTTTTGTTGAAGGTGGTGGAACTTTGTCTTATGAGTTTGGTTATAAAATTAAATAATTCGTATATTTTGAGAGGGTTAGGTTAGTAAACAAAGATGTTAAATTAAAATTATTTAGTTGGTTTTGAGCTATTTGGGTGTTATAAAAACAGAAAAACTTTTGCGAATTTAAACACTCAAAATGTCTGCGATCTAGATCGCAATATTTTATATTTTTTGTAATTTTCAAGTTCGGTATAATTTCAAAGGTATTGAAATGTAGATTACAAAAATATATCGCGTTTCCAACGTAGCGGCCATTTTACCCCCAAAAAATTAAAACAATCTCAAAATGGACCCCCACCCAGTAACAGTCTAAAGAAAAATATTGTGTACACCATCTTTAGATTGTTACTCCCCACTGATTTTTTTATAAGGGGAGTAACAATTTAAAGAAGAGCCTATATTATATTTTGCTATGTTTTAGGATATTATTCAGACGAAAACCAAAGAAAACTGAGAAGGGAGAAAATCATCTGACAAGCACCAGCTAGACAGAACCTTCTAGACGAGAAGCCGATACTATTAAAACTCAATCATAACAAGACATGAGAAAATACTATTTATATTATATAACTTTAATGGAGATATTTGATCATCTTTTATTATTATTAATTTATTATTTGAATTAATAATTATTAACTACTTTTTCTTTTATTTGTACACCAGAACTGTTACTTAATTATAATTATTTGTTTTTGTTTATTAATTTTTTATATTTGTATTTCTATTTCATACATAAAAAAATAAATAAAAATAAAAATTTAAAAGTGTTTTAAAATTGTTTACCTAATGTGAAATAAACTTTTTACTTTCTCTAATACACAGTACACAGAAAAATTTATATATATATGCACCGTGAGCCAATATGCTAGAGTGGCCCTTTCTTTCCAAATTCTAAAAATTCAACTCCCATCCCCCCATTGTTTTCCACTTAACAATAAAACAATCTTCTTCTAGATTGTGATGAGTATAGACAGGAAAGAAGAGAATGCAGCATAGAAAATGGAATGGAAGAGTTTAAGAGCAAAGCTGGAAAAGAAAAAATTAAACAATTCATTAAAAAATTAGATATATATAACAAAATTTAAAAAATAAGCTTAGTATACCTGCCAATGACCCTGGTAGTCGACGCAGAGAAGAAAAAAAAAAAAAAAAAAAAAAAAAAAAAAAAAATATATATATATATATATATATATATATATATATATATATATATATATATATATATATATATATGTATATACTAGCTGAATACCCGTGCTTCGCTACGGGGTGTTTTATTTTCAATTTAATGGATTTATAAACTACCATCAAGAAACATTTTAATTATTTTACAAAGCGATAATATCTAGATTCTATCACTCCCCCTTATTTCTATACCCCCTCCCCTTTGATAAGATAATTTGCTAATATCCCAAATTAGTAATTCATTCCAACTAAATTTTTAAAAAGGAAAAGCAGTGGTATTTTCCTTCTGTACCCCCCCCCCCCCTTCCCGTGTCATTTTACATCCCTTGGTTGAAATCGGAATTATCTTTTATTAATATACATGCTTACATCCAAAATAAGAGCTCTTTCTCAAGTATTAACTTCCTAACTTTTGAAGATCGGTCTGGGCTCAATTCCCCTTCTTTTCTTACTCTGTCCTTATGTTCTCCTTAGGGATAAAATTTTAGAAAATCTCTATTGGCAGATATCAATATAATTAAGAAATTATTATACTACGTATACACTCGTAGATTTTATTTTAGAATTTTAAAGAAGTGGTCATGATTAAGTTAGTAAAGGTTTAGGCACGGTAAGATGTGATTTATTTATTTATTTATTTATTGTTTTATTAGGGTGTCCGACAACAAGGTTATATACACCCAATACAAGGCATCAATTAATACAGGAATTAGAACGATAAAACTAAAAGATAAAAATAAAATAAATAAAAAATATTAAATAAATTAGTAAAAATAAAATATAAAAATAAATTATCAAATAATTAAAAATTATTTGATAAAATAAATAGAAGGTGAATATTTCATGGATTAGTATAGATTAAATAGGCTCATTTAGGTAAATAGATAGCTGAGATAGTTGCATATTATATTATTAGCGTTTAACTATATATCTTTGAGGACGTTGACATGGTGTAGGAACTGAAACAGTTTCTTTACTGTAGTCTCGTCATCCTGGAGGATCTCTTGAATATAGGTTGGAAGGTCGAATCTTCGTCTGTCCTCGTCCAGTCTGTCGCAGTCACTTAACAAATGGTGTACGGTCAGTAATTCTCCACATAGTCTGCAGGCTGGTGAGTCTTGTCGGGTTATTAAGTGTCCATGAGTCAATCTTGTGTGTCCGATCCGTAGTCTTGCCAGAATGATTTCTTCGTGTCTATCGCGTCTGTAGCATGTCTTCCAGTCAGAAATAAGGGGTTTAATATATTTTAGCTTTGTGTTTGAGCCGCTGGTCCAGTCTTTTTGCCATTCTTCAAGTAGTGAAGACCATAAGGTTCGGTAAAAGTCTTTGGCAGTCACTGTCGTGGAGATATTTTCCCCGCTGCCGATGGCTCGTTTAGCTAGTTGGTCCACCTTCTCATTTCCGGATATATTTTTATGACTAGGAATCCAACAGTAGTTTACTGTTATCTGGTTGGCGTAGACAAGGTTTTGTATAGCTGTGACGTCTGGATTCTGTGAATACATTTTATTTAGTGACTGTAGGGCGCTTTGCGAGTCAGTGTATATCACAATATTCTTCATATTGTTTTCAACAGCATATGTAACAGCTCTCTTGATCGCCTCCAGTTCAACTGTTGTTACAGAACTCCAACTGGAGCAGGTGTATTGTTTCGCTTCCGTGTTCTGGATAAAGGCACAACCGGTTCCCTGATCGCTCTTTGAGGCATCTGTATAAAAGTGATGTGCATTAATATATTTGGCCGCGTGTCTGCGATGCTCCAGGAGGAATTGCATATCAATCGTCTCGTTCTTTCTTAAGTTTCTTACTTTTAAGTATTGAATTCTGGGTCGACTTAGAAGCCATGGGGGTTGCATATCGTAGAGGTTTAATGTTGTCGGGTTAGGGAGCTCTGTCAGTTTAAATGAAGATATTAGAATTTGGAATCGGAGTCCGGCAGGTCTAGGAAAGTGGGTTTTGCGGTTATAGAATGGAACAAATTTTGGATTTTGAAATAACTGAGTTGACGGATTTTCAGGGGTTTGTAAAAGTCTGAAGCCTAATCGTAGAAGTGTTATTTTTCTTCTAAAACTTAACGATGGGACATTACTTTCTACTAAGATGCTGTCTATAGGACTTGTTCTAAATGCACCCGTCGCTAATCGCAAAGCTGAGTTATGCACCGGATCCAACCTTTTTAGATTATTATCCGCAGCAGAGCCGTATACTTCGCACCCGAAATCTATCTTACTTCTGATAAGTTGGTGGTATAGTCTCAGCAAGGTATAACGATCTGCTCCCCAACTGTGTGACTGAATCATGCGTAGTAAATTTAGATCTTTTAAACACTTAATCCGCAAGTTCTCGATGTGTGCTTTGAAGGTTAATCTTGTGTCCAGTACAAGGCAGAGGTATTTAACCTTCTCGACTACAGGTATAGTTTGATTGGCGAGATTTAGTGTGAATTTTGTGGGTTTCCTTTTCCTAGAGAATGTAACGCAGCAGGATTTTGTTGGTGAAAAGGTAAATCCGTTGTTTACTGCCCAGTTATTCATTCTATTGACACAGTCTTGAAGGATTGTGGTGGTCAAGGTGTGGCGTTTGGATCTAAAAAGAACGGATACATCGTCAACAAAGAAGAAGGATTCTACGATCGGTGGAATGACAGACTCGAGTTCATTTATGGCCAATATAAAGAGGGTTACACTTAAGACAGCCCCTTGGGGGACTCCGTTTTCTTGTACGTAGGAACTTGATATTGTTTGTCCTATTTTAACTCTAAACCTCCGTTCGGTCAAAAAGTTTTTAATAAAGGTTGGTAAATGGCCCTCGAAGCCTCCTTTCTTCAGCTGCCTTAAGATGAGGTAACGCCAAGTCTTATCGTAGGCTTTCTCACAGTCAAAGAATACGCCCACCGTTTCTTCCTTCTGAATAAACCCGTCCTTTATGTAGGTTTCCAACCTTACCAGATTGTCTATAGTGGATCTTCTTTTCCTAAAACCACTCTGGTGTTTTGACAATAGATTTCTCGATTCCAGCTCCCACATGAGTCTCAAATTCACCATTTTTTCAAGCAATTTGCTTAGTGTGTTGGTCATCGCTATGGGCCTGTACGATTCTGGGAACGAGATGTTCTTTCCCGGTTTGGCAATGGGTATTAAAATCGCTTCGCGCCAGCTGTCTGGGTAGGTGTGTGTAGTCCATACGATGTTATAAAATTTCAGGATGTACTGTCTAAATGACGCTGGTAGGTTTTTGAGCATAAGGTTATGAACTTGATCAGGACCTGGTGCAGTTAATTTCAACGTGCTTAATGCCGTTTCAAGTTCCCAGAGGCTAAATTCCTTATTGTAAAGCCGAGAACTAGCGTTGTTGTTGTCGTCAAAAGAGATGTCGTTTGCCTCAGTATTAGCTTTGATGTTTTGGAATTCCTGTGTATAAGAGGTGTTCGAGCTAACTGCGAAGAAGTGGGCTGCCATAATTTCCGCAACTCGGCCTGGATCCGTGACGATATTGTTGTTGATGGTGAGAACCGGGGTCGAAGATAAACTTCTCTTCCCTGATAGAGCCTTTACTTTCTTCCACACATCCATAGACGGTGTATATTGATTTAAGGCAGAGATGTAGCTCTTCCATGAGGATAGTTTTGCCTGCTTAAATATATATTTGCTTTTGGCTCTCGCCCGTCTATACCTTGCTAGATTTTCATTTGTAGAGTTACGTTTGAACTGCCTGAGGGCTTTACGCCTCTCTTTTAGCGCTACTTTACATTCTTCACTCCACCATGGAACAAGTGGACGTCCTCTTCCGTGTGTTGATTTTGGAATCGCTTCGTTGGCAGCATTTAAAATAGATGTCGTTATGTACGTAAGGAGGTCGTCTACTCTAGTATCGTCTGTGGAAGGTGGTGGGATCTCACTTAAATATTTTCGGAAAGATGACCAATCTGCATTCTTGAATGACCAACAGATAGAAGGTGATGGTGCAGTGTTATGAGGAAAAAGGGAAATGTATAAAGGGTAGTGATCGCTGCCGTATAAATACGGTGAAACAGAAAAATTAGATATGCGACTAATAGATGGTGACGAAATGACCAGATCAATTGCATCAAGTTTGCCTGTCCTCGCATCCATGTAGGTGGGTTGACCGTTGTTATGAAGGAACAGATCTTGATCTTCAATAAAGGCTTCTATTATTCGACCCCTAGTATCGTCGGAGGATGACCCCCATAACCCACTAAGTGCATTGAAATCTCCTGCTAGCAGAAAGGGAGCTTTTAATTGACGCACGATATTATTTAACTGTCCCTGTGTAACATCTTCACCGCATTCCAAATATAAGTTACAAAGTGTGGTCGGGTAGCTTCCTCCCACAATAGTGGTGAGAATTTGGTGGTTTGTGGTAACTGTAATTTCTTTACTAGGCACGTCTACCGACACTAATGTTGCTAAACCACCTCGCCAGCTACCTGGTGAGGGGTCTTGACGGTAGATTTTAAATCCAGGAATTCTTATGGAATTTATTGATGGTAAGTGTGTTTCTTGAAGTAATAAAACATGTAATTTCTCTCTGTGAAGTAGCAGTCTAATGTCTTCACTGCGTGTCCTGAAACCTTTACAGTTCCAACTTCCAATTTTTATATTTTGATGGTTCATTAAATTTCATTTCCTCCCTCTATTTTTCTTGTTCTTCTTTGATTTGCCTTTGGATTTAGTTTGCTTATTTTGTTGAGTATTTCCTAGATCTTCATTGTTGTTACTGTAGCTGGACGTGGAGCCTTCAGAGTCCGGATCCCAGTCATTAAGCCACAGCATATCGTTTTCAGCTTGCGAATTTAGTTCAATTTTTCTGTTAAGTTCAGTAGTGATCACTGGTTCTATGGTGGTGCAGTCATTTTTAAATTCTTTAATATAATTTTTCTTAGTGTCTATGTCAGATGGTGAAAACTGTGTTCCTTGCTCTTTGGTCGTCGATGATTTAGTAATAGTTTTGCAAGAACACTGCAATGGAGGGCTTGGTTTTAACTTGTTATTATTATTCTTTGATATCACTTGAGAAAAGGTTGTGTCGAACAATGCAGGTTGTGTACTTATTACTTTAGTTTTAGCTTCAGAGTAAGATATTTTTTCTAGCGTCTTGATTTCTATTATTTTCTTTTCTAATTGCCACCTGGGACAACTCTTGTCAATTGCCGAATGTGGGCCGTTACAGTTAACGCATTTAATAGAGCCGCACGCCCCTTCGTGTACGGGTTCACTGCATCCAGGGCACATGGCCGGTCTCTTACAGTGCGCTTTCAGATGCTGAAACCGGTGACAATTATGGCATTTAAGCGGGAGGGGGATATATGGTCTGACTGGCACACTCAGATAGCCGATTTTTAATTTTGCTGGTAAATTTGTTAAGCCGAAAGTAATTATGTAACTATGAGTTGGTTGAAGGTTGCCGTCGACTCTTCTATTGATTCTATAGATATCTTCCACCCCTTGAGGCCGAAGATTTTCTTTCATGTCGTCGATTGTCACTAAGTCTAGATCGTAACACGTTACAACGCCTTTAATTTTATTAACAAATTTATGGGGTTCGACCGTAACCTGAAGATATCTGTTCTCCGGTAAGAGTTTTAAGATTTTATCCGCTTGATCGTG
Organism: Gerris lacustris; assembly: GCA_951217055.1. Lineage (NCBI taxonomy): Eukaryota > Metazoa > Arthropoda > Insecta > Hemiptera > Gerridae > Gerris > Gerris lacustris. Next base: position 7,566 of record OX578278.1, on the reverse strand, counting down.
ATTATACGTCTCTACAAGGAGAGATCCGTCTCTCAGTTTTCGCGCACCCTTAACATTGCCTGATACTTGCGACAAAAGTTTATCGATAAGAAACGGCGAGACATTGGCCATCGATTCACCGTTCGCCCGTTTAACAGTGAGGAAGCTGTACTAGGGTACAAACAGGGATTGACTGAAAATTGGGGGAGTACTAGTTCGCTGGCGTTTGTTTTTAATTGAGTATGAGGTGTCTGCGTCATTATTGTTTTTTGTATTTATTTTTGTTGACATTGTCGATGTAACAAATTGGGATGCTTTCGAGTCTTTTCCTAAACGGAAGTGAAAATTTTCATCTGCTTCCCCTCCTCCAGGATCTGGAGGCCGGGTCCAAACCCTCTCCATGCTTAATAACACTTTAATATAACTATAATTATGAGATAAAGATTTGTTAAAAACTTACGTGTCAAACTGTCACTTTTTTCCAAGATGTGATTTATTAATTATTGCCTTAATATCTAAAAATAAATCTAAATATTTTTTGACAGTGATTGAAAAGTAATTTCTTTAACAGTTCTTCCTACAGAAATTTCCACAAAACATAAAATATGGTCAGTAATTTCGTCTGCAATTTTGGTTAAATACATTTTTTATGAAAAATGAAATAAGAATTATTTTGAAATCTATTTTGAAGCCCCGTTCTCAGCTCCATATAAAGCTACCAAATCGTTTTATATCCTTTATCACCCGCAGAATTAAGCTTAACATTGTACCCAAGAACCTCCAAAATCTATTCAGCCATTTGGACTCACAGACAAACATATATAAATTTTTCTAAACTTAAAAGTCAGTGACCTTCCCCTTTTCCCCTTGCTTTAATGGTCAAGTGTGCAAATTTTCATTGAAATCGGAATAAAACGGTAGATTTGAATAAAGAACACACACACACGCGCCCATTCACACGCGCGCGCACACACACTTACGTTGACATTTCCTTTTTGTTAAGAATTGACATTTGACATAACTTGTTTTATATTTATAACTTGCCATATTTACTTTGTTCAAGAAAATGTTCAAATAAATTCAGTTCCACTCTCGCTATAAAACTCTCAACTTTCTTTAGGTTATGGAGCCCAGACACTATCAAAAAATATTAGTAATATCTTTTAAATTTAAAATCTGTCAGTTTTTTTTTCAAAAGTCAAAATCCCAATATTTATTTAAATAATAACTAATTGAAAAAAAAAAATTAATTAAAAATGAGTTCGTTTCCATCAAATTTTTCATTCAATCAGTTTCCTCAATTTAATGGTGAAAATTTTAATAATTGGAAATTTCGTGTGATGGCTATACTTGAAGCTCATGGTGTGACAGACGTATTAGAAAAAGATGAAGATCCAAAATCAAAGGATATTGAAAAATTCAAGAAATCAGATGCTAAAGCGAAATCAATAATAATTCAATGTATTGGTGATAAACATTTGGAATACATTAAAAATTCAAAAACTGCCAAAGAAATGATCGAAGCACTAGAAGCCATTTTTGAAAGAAAAAGCACATTTTCAAAATTATATCTACGAAAAAAACTTTTAACATTAAAATTCAATCCCGAAAAGAAATTAGAAGATCATTTTGTGGAATTCGACGATCTTATAAGAAAATTAGAGACTATTGGATCTAAAATGGATGATAGTGATAAAGTGTGTCATCTCCTATTAACTATGCCGGAAAAATTTGATACGGTCATAACAGCTATTGAGACGATGACAACTGGTGTAACATTAGAATTTGTGAAAAGTCGCCTTTTAGATGCCGAATTAAAATTTAAAAATAATCAAGAAACTATGATACAAAATGAAAATTTATTTAGTGCTAATCGGTCAAGATTCAATCAAAATCACCATACATCATATCCGCCCAAACCTTTTAATAATAATAATAAACATTTAGAAAATAAGAAGAGAGAAAATTATTCTGAGAATTATAACAATAACTACAGAGGAAATTACAGAGGAAGAGGAAATTTCTCAGGAAGAAATAACTTTCGAAGAAGACAGGGAAATATACAGTCAGTGCAAGAAAATTTATCTTTTATAGTAATGAGTACAATCAACTCAAAACCAATATGTGAAAATATTCAATTTATTATTGACTCAGGTGCTACAGATAATTTAGTGATGGAATCAATGGAACCCTTCATGGAAAAAATTGAAAATTTAAAAAATGAAGTCAACTTAAGAATTGCCGATGGAAAAGTGTTAGTGGCCAAGAAACAAGGTGTATTGAGAGTGAAATATAATGGACTAAATATTAATATAGAAGCATTGATCGTACCAAAATTAAGTATAAACTTGCTATCAGTCAGAAAACTAACATCAACAGGTAAGAAAGTAACATTTCATAAATATGGAGCTAAAATTTGGAATAAAAACTTTTATATTGAATGTACAATGATAGGAAACCTATATGCTATAAATTTTGAAAATCCAATTAAATCAAATAGTATTTTAAACATTAGAGACGAAAATTTATGGCACAGAAGACTAGGTCATCTCAACAGAAAAGGCTTAAAATTACTAAATTTACCAGTAAGCAGTGAGAAATGTGACAGCTGTTTACGTGGGAAAGCCACAAGATTACCGTTTAAAAGGGTAGATCATCCAAAATCACACAGAATAGGTGAACTCCTTCATACTGACATTTGTGGACCTATATCAATTGAAAATAATGACCAAAAATACTTTCCAAAAATTAAATATTTCCAAACAATTATTGACGACTACTCACATTTTACTAAAGTATATCTTTTAGAATATAAAAATGAAGCTACAAAAAATTTAATCGGTTACATTAAAGAATTAAAAACACAGTTTAATCAGAAAACTTGCAGAATAAGATGTGACAACGGTAAAGAATTCATCAATAATTATTTCAAACAATTTTGCTATTCTAAGGGAATAAAAATTGAAACAACCATTCCTCATAGTCCCCAACAAAATGGCGTTGCCGAACGAATGAACAGGACGTTAATAGACAAAGCCAGAACAATGCTCATAGAATCAGGCTTACCCAAGCTTTTATGGGGTGAAGCAATTCAAGCAGCGGCGTATCAACTAAATCGAAGCCCAACAGACGCATTAAACGGTGGAGTACCAGCAGAAAAATGGTATGGCAAACTGGACTTAACAAAATTAAGAGTATTTGGATGTAAAACTTGGACTTATAAATTACCTAAATCAAAAAAATTCGAAGAAAGGGCTACAGAATCAAGAATGGTTGGATACAATATAAATGGATACAGAGTTTGGTTACCAAAAGAAAATAAAATTATTAATGCCAGAGACGTAAGATTCGACGAAAATGCATTACCATATAAAGAAGATGTCAAAACAGAACCTAAAAATATAATTTCTTGGACTAGTGATAATGAAGATTTAGATGAAATTAATAAACAATCTGAAACAAAAACTGAAACAGACAGACCAAAAAGAAATATTAATAAACCTGCTAAATTTAACGACTACGAACTTTACTCAGCCTTTTGCTTAATAGCAGACAATGATCCTGTAACTTATGAAGAGGCAATAAATAGAAGTAAAGAATGGCAAGATGCTGTGAAGAAGGAACTTGATGCACATCAAAGATTAGGAACCTGGGAAGAGGCACAGTTACCCAAAGGAAAGAAAGCGATCGACACAAGATGGGTATTCAGGACTAAAGACGGAGACTTGAAGAAGGCCAGATTGGTTGCAAGAGGATGCCAGGAGACATGTGAGGAAAATGTGTATTCACCTGTAGCTCGATTATCGACGGTGCGTATGTTATTTTCACTCGCTGTCACTAATAATTGGCAAATCAAACAATTTGACGTACCAACAGCATTTTTAAATGGATATTTAAGTACGGACGTATATATAAAAGCTCCTGAAGGTTTAGCAGATAGGGAAAAAATATATAAATTAAGAAGATCATTATACGGACTAAAAGAAGCTCCTAGATGCTGGAATGAAAGATTAAATACATTTTTGGAGAAAAACAAATTTACGAGATCAAAGAACGACTTTTGCTTATACGTTAAAGACAAGACACTAGTACTGGTTTATGTAGACGACATTTTAATTACAGGACAAGATACTGACGAAATTATTAATTTACTGAGAAAAGAATTTAAAATTAAAGACTTAGGAAGATGTAAAAATTTTATTGGAATGGAAATTAATCAAGAAAATAATGTTTTAGAAATATCCCAAAAGAAGATGATAGACAAAATATTAGATAGATTCAACATGAAAGACTGCAGAGGCTCACGGACGCCTATGGAACATAACTTAGAAGTTAACTTAAACGCAGAAATTATTGATGTTCCTTACAGAGAACTCATCGGAAGTCTTATGTACATTGCGGTAGCAAGCAGACCCGATATTACTTACGCGGTGTCGTATCTAAGTCAATTTTTAGACAAACCTAACGAACAAGTTTGGAAGAATGCTAAGAAAATACTTAAATATTTAAAAGAAACTAAATATGTGACATTAAAATTTAAGAAAAATAATAACTCAAAAATTCTAGAAGCCTATGCTGACGCAGATTGGGCAGGCAGCAAAGTCGACCGGAAGAGTGTCAGTGGATCAGTTATTTATTACCATGGAAATCTAATCGCTTGGTTTTCAAGAAAGCAGAAATGTGTTTCACTGTCATCTACAGAAGCTGAATACATCGCAGCAGCAGCAACGGCGGCAGAGCTCATATCTATAAAAGGAACTGTTCAAGACATGGAGGCTGTCGAACCACAAGATGTTACTATGTTGGTTGACAACCAGGGGGCGATTGACCTAACTAAAGGATACGAGAACAGTAAACGAAGCAAACACATAGATATCAAACACCACTTTATCAAAGATTTAGTCAACAAGAAAATTATAAATATTTGTTACGTTCCATCAAATGACAACCGAGCTGACATAATGACAAAACCGTTATCGCTCATTAAGTTTACAAATTTTAGATTTCTACTTGGCTTATTCTAATTTTTTTAAGAAGCCAATAAGCCATATGTTTTGTTTTGTTTTTATTTATTTATTTTTTGCTTTCATCATTCATGATTAATAATGATTTATATAACATTAATATTATACAAATAGTATAATATATTTAAATATTATATTATGTATTTATTCACATATATTATTATTTATTTATATATATTTATTCAATGTCATATTATTTATTTACTTGTGTATTATTTATTTACATATATTTATCTAATGACATATTATTTATTTATAATATTTTTATTTCTAATTGTTATTTATTATTTGAATCAATTAAATTAACATTTGTAGTTAAGTGCAATTCATGACCTTTCTCTGAAGATCAAAAATTGAGGAGGAGTGTTAAGAATTGACATTTGACATAACTTGTTTTATATTTATAACTTGCCATATTTACTTTGTTCAAGAAAATGTTCAAATAAATTCAGTTCCACTCTCGCTATAAAACTCTCAACTTTCTTTACTTTTTACCCCTTTCCTAAATGAAAATAATGACAAAAAAGTACATTACAATTACTTTTCTCTTAAAGAGCCTTTCAACAATATGCATTATAAAGGGTTCTATCAATTACTTTTACATTTGTACCCCGTACTCCAGTGTACCAACATTTTAACTTTATAATCTCATGTAAGCAGTACACTCATAGACACTTCAGTAGAGGATTTAGGAGGAGGCAATTAACGGGAGCCCTGGAGCCAAAGTCGCCGAGCCGTTCCGGACCATCAAACAACATCCCAAGGTCATCTAAAACAGTGCCAGACTGTCCAACGACATGCCAAGGTCACCAAATATTGTCCCTGCCGCTTCCGGGTTAGGGTTATCGCCCTCGACCTTGCCCTCGCCCTAGAGTTCGATATTTTGCCATCTATAAACATATGACAGTTGTCTATTGACAAAGAACATTGCCCATTAGCGTTTGAGGGAGAACCGCCCTTTTATACCTTGTCTGCCGACAAAGAACATTGTTCACATACGATGAGACAACTCCTACCTAATATAAGAAGACATTGGCTTTCTCTTGCTGCAATGTTTTATTATATGTAATATATATTTGCATTAATCTATCTTATAAATACTAAGGAAATGGGTAACTTATAAATGTAATCAAGTCAATAACAAGACATTTTTTTAGTAGTTACAATATATATTTAGTTGTTTTATTTAATAGTTACATGATATTTACAAAACATATAGTGTTTCATATATAATTTGATGGAAGGCTGCTTATTTGCGCTATCCTGATCGCGTCTCTTTGTCCTCCATGATAAACGAGATATTGTAAGCTTTTCCAATCCGTCCGTGATATTTGAGATACATGTTGGGCGCAGCGTTGTAAGCGTCGGCCTGTTCTTTTGTAATTATATTGACGATCCGTTTCGGAAGAAATACGTCGACATCCTCCTCCTCTAGTTTTTCTGTACATTGCCTGTCGTAGGAGGTGGTTAGAGGTGGTTAGAGGTGGTTAGAGGTGGTTAGAGGTGTAGCCCTCTTGGGCCCCTAGAGGTGTAGCCCCCGTTAGGTGAGTAAGCCCCGTTCTCAGCTCCATATAAAGCTACCAAATCGTTTTATATCCTTTATCACCCGCAGAATTAAGCTTAACATTGTACCCAAGAAGTGGTTAGAGGTGGTTAGAGGTGGTTAGAGGTGGTTAGAGGTGGTTAGAGGTGGTTAGAGGTGGTTAGAGGTGGTTAGAGGTGGTTAGAGGTGGTTAGAGGTGGTTAGAGGTGGTTAGAGGTGGTTAGAGGTGGTTAGAGGTGGTTAGAGGTGGTTAGAGGTGGTTAGAGGTGGTTAGAGGTGGTTAGAGGTGGTTAGAGGTGGTTAGAGGTGGTTAGAGGTGGTTAGAGGTGGTTAGAGGTGGTTAGAGGTGGTTAGAGGTGGTTAGAGGTGGTTAGAGGTGGTTAGAGGTGGTTAGAGGTGGTTAGAGGTGGTTAGAGGTGGTTAGAGGTGGTTAGAGGTGGTTAGAGGTGGTTAGAGGTGGTTAGAGGTGGTTAGAGGTGGTTAGAGGTGGTTAGAGGTGGTTAGAGGTGGTTAGAGGTGGTTAGAGGTGGTTAGAGGTGGTTAGAGGTGGTTAGAGGTGGTTAGAGGTGGTTAGAGGTGGTTAGAGGTGGTTAGAGGTGGTTAGAGGTGGTTAGAGGTGGTTAGAGGTGGTTAGAGGTGGTTAGAGGTGGTTAGAGGTGGTTAGAGGTGGTTAGAGGTGGTTAGAGGTGGTTAGAGGTGGTTAGAGGTGGTTAGAGGTGGTTAGAGGTGGTTAGAGGTGGTTAGAGGTGGTTAGAGGTGGTTAGAGGTGGTTAGAGGTGGTTAGAGGTGGTTAGAGGTGGTTAGAGGTGGTTAGAGGTGGTTAGAGGTGGTTAGAGGTGGTTAGAGGTGGTTAGAGGTGGTTAGAGGTGGTTAGAGGTGGTTAGAGGTGGTTAGAGGTGGTTAGAGGTGGTTAGAGGTGGTTAGAGGTGGTTAGAGGTGGTTAGAGGTGGTTAGAGGTGGTTAGAGGTGGTTAGAGGTGGTTAGAGGTGGTTAGAGGTGGTTAGAGGTGGTTAGAGGTGG